>JAVJGG010000032.1:14197698-14222983 GCA_035590195.1 Aviceda cuculoides | reverse complement strand
AACCCCCCCCCCCCCCCCCCCCCAATCTTTCCCCCTTCTAAAACCAGCCAAGTAAGTAGCTGTAATACAGAATACTTCAGGGAGCTTGCATATTATTGGAGTTGTGTTTTACAGAACAATTCAGTCTACGGCACAGTTTTGCCCTAAATTACTTTAAAGCAAGTATAAAGCCCTAGCAGTCTTCTCATTAAAATAAATTAAAATAATAATCCTAACTCTGAACAATTGCTATTGACAGATATTTGAATGATGCATTGTAATGCAAGCTTGCTACTTGTTTTTAAAAATGTTTATTACCTCTTTTGGTAGAATTCTCAGAGCTTTTATTAACAACTGAACTATTAAACGTAGGAGATGAAGGAAGTAAAGAAACCTTGAGTCTGTCTATCTGTTATTTTCAGAGAGTTATACCAGCATCCCACATGAGATCACAGCCAACTCCGTACCGCAGTTAGAATGGCACTGAGCCATAACTAATAAACCATGCTGAGAGGGAAAGCATGCTGGCTTGTACTCAGCACTGTGCTACAGACATGTACGTTGCAACCAGCCAGCTCAGAGTACAGAATACTTGCTTGTCCTTGTTTGTCAAAAAGCTGATAACAAGGCAATATGTAATTTATATGAACTATATAATTTAAAGATAAAATGTATAAAATATGCTGCATGTTATAACAGTGTAATTAGAAACAGTGTGCTAACTGGCCCATGAGAATGATTTAAATGAATACTTTTTAGTAGCAAATATGACTCATTTATACCAGTTTGACATCTTTCATATAAAACTTGGTTGAGAGCTACTTGATAATTTTCCAGTGAAGGTTTTTCACCAAAATATGTAATTCAATTAAAGTGAAAATAGTTGTGCATCATAAAATTTTATCAAACTTGAAAGGTTTCATGAACACTTTGACATGAAATAAAACATTACGGTTTTTGGTTTGCCAGTTTAATTTAATATTTAACATTTCATGCATTTTTACTGGTCAAGTACAAAATGTGTATTGCTTAGTTCATCTGCTTTCCTTTTCCTCAGGGACTTAAGGCTTGCTTGTGTTTGCTCAGTATTTTTAGCCCCACTTGATCACACTGGCATATTAAATTTAACACTTAGGTTATCCATTCAGTATTTCTCCCTCAATCACAAGCAGCATTGAACACACACACACACACACACAAACACACACTCTCTCACAAAAACCACTATTAGACTTTCGTATTAACAGCAGTCAGAAAACAAAATTTTGTCTTATTCCATGACATACTTTTCCTTTTACAAACTAATCAACAGTACCAGTCAGAGAAAGTTTTACCTTCTGCTACTTGAAAACGTGAACTATAGCTGTGGAATAGAGTGTTCAGAAAGGCTCTGGATTCTTAGATTCTGGTCAGTGTGACTCACTTTTAGCAGTTTCCCCAAGACAGTCTCTCCCCCCTGCCCAGCACAAAACCTCTCCTTCAACCTTCATCCTCCTTTTCTCAATGCTGAGGAACATGCAGCACGATCCTTTCCTCCAGTGATTGTGAGATTTTCCTCCTGTAGCTTCCTACTGCAGGAGGTGGCTTATTTTCTCCCATTAGACTGTTGCAAGAGCACCCTCAAAAGAAGGAAAAGAGGTAGACCTGCTGCTGCGCTGAACACAGTAACACCACCAGGCTAATGATCAATAACTTCAGCTAGTATTTTCTTCTATGTGTTTTAAAATGAAGCAGCAACAGAAGCAGCTGCAAAATCTGAATAGTGCAGATATATATGAATGTATTATTTAATCATTCACTCCTGCTCCAGGATAACAAAATATCAAAAGATTTTCTGATAGTCTTTCCTCAAGAGCAGCTTTTGCTGAGACAGAAAGGACATGTACCAGCACAGAGTCCCGCTTTGCTGAAGGAAGGGACATCACTTCTGGAAGCAGTCAAATGTATACAAATCTCCTTGTCATAAAGCTGTCAGTGGTCTGATGTTTCCCAATATTCCTGTGTCTTAAGAAACACATATTGCTTTGTGATACTGTAATTGTAGAAACTATGGATGCCTACTTCATTGTGGATATACTTACAGTCACAGTTATTGTCCAAATAAATTAAGTTTCAAAACTTACCCTTAATAAGTGCCTGAATAATTTTTCATTAATGATTACTGAAGTTTCAGCAATCTCGTCTTGCTTCTCCAATGATGATTCCAACACATAGCTTCTGTAAACCAGCTGAATAGCATTACAGAGGACGGCGTGACAGAAAAGCTTGCTATTAGCCTAACTAATGATCTAGGAAACTAAGCTCTGTTAAAAATATTCAGCTCGTGACCTGTCTTGTGCAGAAGAACAGAAATAGTACAAAGAAACCACCACTTCGCATGCCAAAGTAGCACCAAAAATTCATGGTCTTAGGAAGGCTCTGTATATATACACCACTACCTCAAATGAAGAGGAACATTAAGGGAGGGACAGACAGAAAGAAAAGATGTGAAGAATAAAGATCCTTCTGATAAATCAAACTACTCTCAATTAATAAGGGTGGGCAGCTCTCATTAGCCTGTCTTTTCACAGAAAATGAGGTTTTGGACAGAAACAGTTCTAATCCCTCTGAAGTTAAAGAGTATTAAGACCTTGTTAAAAATGGAAACGCAAATTGGTTCTTTGTTGGGAAATGAAAGTGACTGCAATCTTCAGCTAAGATGCCACCGAAATAAATTTTAAGAGAAGTTATTGCTGCATTAGAGAAATAAAAAGAAAAAAGCATTTTTAAGTACTGCTAGCTTGCCAGCTTTGCCACAGATCACTTCTATCCCTTCACAATATCTCAGTGGATTAAGCTATGCAGAAATATCCAAGCTGGTGAGCTGATGAAAAGCTTGGATACTGGTAACAGTGCAGCCGTGGTGAGACTGAAATCAAAAGCTATGACAAAACCTCCCTGAGAAGCTGGATATTCATTCAGTCTACACTAAGCTTTGGGCTGCTGTAACCACATGACTACTATCAGTATCTTAAAAATAGCTTGTGTGTATCTATATATGCTGTAGTCATTGCACTGTTAGCGTAACATTTGTTCTCTCATTTACACAATGAAAATAATAGTACCAAATCAAAGATAATAAAAACTAGTGACTGGAAAAAAAGGTTTCGATCCAAAGACAATTTTATCTTTTATGAGAGCTCTTGAGCATGGTAAGCATTCACAAGCTCCACAAAGAAACATAATCAAATGCTTTTGTTTAGTACAAACAATAAATGCCTGAAGAGATTAAAAGGCTTGAGAGTGCAAGGGCTACAGCGCTGTCTGGAGTCTGAAGTATGTGCAGAAGAAGGCAGGACAAGAGGCACTCCTGAAGGAAGATGAAGAAAAAAAAACCCCAACTCCTAAATGTAAAATTCACTGCTATTACTAGGATTTCTGAGCAAAACCTTGAGCTGATAATGTCTTTTTCTACTAGGTTTCGAAAAACTTGGGGACATTTCTGTTTCACATTAAGTATCTTCATAATGTTCTGCTCAACCATGCAGGCAGAAGCAGGCACACGTCTCACTGCATCTGAGACACTAGTGAAAAGGGGAGAAGTTTTCTCAGTTTTGATTTCTTAAAAACACAGTTCACAAAATTCTTTCACAGTATAAAACTGAATTATCTGTATAAATGCAAAATATTAGAATTTAAAATACAAAATTGTTCTGAAATCTCCAAATCTTTACTAGTTCATCTATTACTAATGCCTATACAAGCATTTGCAAATAATGAAGTACACATAGATACTCCATGTATTTGAACACAAACACAACCTTTAACTCTTACTTAGCTTTTGGTCACAAATTCATTCCTTGAGGATGTATTTTTAATGTTGTTAGCTTTTGAAGAACAACACAGAGCATACTTAAAAACATGAATCAGTCTGTCAAGTGTGTTGCTTCATCCCCTCGTATGCAGAAAGGCCCTTGAAAAGCTATCTGCCTAAGGCTCATCGTAGAGTAGCACTCATTTTTAAGCCAGGAAGAGGTATAACAACAACAACGATGACGAAAAGTATTAAATGTATTTCTTTGCATTTTTTTTGGCAAATTCCTGTTTTCAGAAGGGATTCAATGCTGAAAGATCCTCAGATAATACATTTTAAAGAATTTTTTGGGTGCATTTTGCAATTACAATTAACTTCCTTATAAACTTACAATACTTCATTGTAACTATACTTATAATGTTGGTTTTGAAAGTCAAGATTCTGAGAACAATTTTAGATGAGTTTGGGGTAGGGGTATTTATTATAGATTGGTGGATAGCAAAGTCTGCAGTTGCTTATACACACAAAGCCAAGATGACCCACCTGTAGGCAGGTTGCCACTCAGGATGAGCATTTTCTGGGTTTCAATGCTTAGTCTGTGAAAACTGGTCGATCTTAGAGTTTTAATGTTTCAAGATTATTGAAAACTCAAATACATTCTTGAATTTTTCTTAATGGTTTGTACTCTGCAACAGAAACCTGAAATATAATAGGATGATACTCCTGAAGCCTCTAATTTTCCCCTGAAATTCATACAGGTTTAGATGAAAATGAGGTTCTAATCTCTAAGAAATTGTTATGATAAATTGAATTAAAATTTATTCAAATCTCATTCCCTAATTTTCAGAGCACTGCAAGTGCAGTACAGTAGGCACAACACTGAGTTTCCTGAAGGAAATGCAGACAATATGGGTACAGCTAGAGCTCCAGGCACAAAACAAGGCACAACAGCTGCTCGTGGTACCACATGCTGCTTCTCAGTCCTGAATCATGCAGCCATCCCAGAACTACAGTGGTAAGAATCTCTCAATCACATTGCCTTGTATTCTCTTCATCTGTATATGAAAACAAAAACAAAACTACATATTAATGCACTTCCTGGATTATTTTGCAATCTGTATAGTGAATGGCTTTCCAGGCTCTGTTAGAAAAGTGGATTTTTAATGTTAGCAGAAAAAAAGGAAGGATTCACTGAAGGCATCTTTACTTTAGAAGCACATTTGTATCTTTTAGTGCACCTTTTGGAAAAATGGAACACAGTAGACTAAAAAACACCACCTATTAAGTAATAATATATTAAAAATAATAAAAATCACAGGAACAAATGAAATATGCTTTGTTAAAATGGAGAAGAGACATTCCAGTTTTGCATTCCCACATTTAATAGTCCCTCCATGATCCACTCTGTAGTTGAACTGTACTAAGCTACAGAGCACATTAATAGTGCAGAATGCTTGTGACAATGAGAGAAGCATACTGAATGAAGCAGGGGGGACATGGGGGATGACACACCTCTTAACGTGTATTTTTAAACTAGGTAATTCAATCACATCAAACGACACTCCAGAGCATCCTGTATTTTCTAAAACAATCATCTATCTGAAAATGACACCAATACCAACTTTCACAGAAACACTGCATTTCCAACCAAAAATACCACTTCATGGACAAGATATATTCTCAGATCTGAAACCAAATAACCAATAGAAAAGAGAATTTTATTAGAACAAAAATTTCTATTACAATACAATGAAGGGGATGAAAGTGGAGGTAAGAAGAGAGATGCTGTAGCTAAAGAAAAAGCAAAAAGCTTAAACCAGAATTAGTAAGGGTGTAAAGGGAAGCATTCACTGTTGTAATATAACTGTGTTTATTTGAGATAACTGTCTGCAGAAAATCACTTGAGGTAATTTATGAACCCTTGATATGTCAGTTTTGAACTTCATACTTCTTCCCTCTTAAGCCACCATCTGTATAGATTTCTACTGTATAGTGCTAAAAAGAAAGTGATTTTAAGGAGTCACCCAGAACAAGTGATGGCAGGACAATTCTTTCTAATTAAGAAAGCAACCTTCAATTTAAATATAGTGAGTAGTATTGTATAAATGCATGAAAACATCTCTGGGTAGCAATTTTCTGTATCTCAGTGTCAGAATACTTCCTAAGATGTGTGGCATAGGCTCCCTTTACATCTGAAGCTAGGTGTTCTATTATAATCTTGCTGTAGCAGATTATCCATTTCCCCTACTAACTTAATCTATACTGCAAATAAGTATAGAAATTTCATAGAAGCCTTTGCAAATAAGGCACTCTATCAAATATTTACGGGTTTGACAAAATGTATCCTTTCCTACAAAACGACGCATGTCTGGGGGTTAGCTCACAATTGATTTTCAGAAGAGCATTTCAGAAGAGCATTTAGTCATTTTTAATAGTGGGATTAGAGGAGAGAAATTTTCTCCTCTGTAATAATTTATTACAACCCCTGTGTTGAGAGGCTTTTGTTCCTCCATTACTGGAAGCTCCAAATTTAAATTCAGTGATGTCAGAGAAGCTCACTCTACTATGAAGAACAAGTGTTTGCTGACCCCATGGAAAAATGTTTCAAGTTCATATGTGCTCCAGTATTTATGAAACCACCATTCGTGAAAGAACTATATAAAAACTGCCATACCAACTCAGTCTAAAGGTCCACATAACTCAGTATGATGTTTCTGCTGTAAAGAAACAAATGCTTATGGAATAAACGTATGACATAGAGCACGATTTGTCCCCTGGTACAAACTTACTGTCTCTTGCGATCTTCAGTTCAGGAGGTTTGCTGACCTAGATGCCACATGCAGATCATGAGCTTTAATAGCCATAGTAGGCCTGTCAGTCTAATTCCATTTTTTTTATCTATCACTAATACTCAAGACTTCCACATGATGTTACATCAACGATGAAATACTCAGTTATGCTACACTTGAATAAGGATGTACTTTTATTCATTTTAAACCTGCTGTCTGAATTTTTTCCTGTCACAATTTCTGATCCATGAAAAACAGTGAATAACTGCCTCTGACTTTTTTTTTAAACTGCTATTCATTCTGTGTACTTCCACCACACATTGTTTCTTGGTTAAAGTTCTAGTCTACTCAATTTCTCCTTGTCAGGAAGCTGTTCCAAATCTCTGCTTAATCTTATGATCCATACCGTACCCCTTTTAGAAGTTAATACAGTAGTGAAGACGTAAGCACATCCCAGGTTTATACAGTCTTGTTTGTTCTTGATTTTTTTAGTAAGTTCTCATACCTTATTTTCTTTTCTGAGAATATAGAAACACACCTAATACACTACTGAGTATTAAAAGGATCTTCTCAGAGAACCATTCATGCAGGTTAACTTAAGATCAGCACTGGACCATCTCTCTCCTGTAGATAAACACATAGTATTTTTATTTCCAATATCTAGACACTATGAGAAGACAGCCCCCTTTAAATGCCCAGAAAAGATCTGGATATAAACAGAAACAAACACTAGAGTCAGGAAGAATGAGGTCAAGTGAAGAGTCAAGTTAGCTGAGATTCAGATGAAGCCTGGAGGTAGCAAAACAGGCTTAAGAGATGCTGTTTGAGTTCTGAGAGTCACAGATCCTCAGAGAGTGGAAAGCTGATGAAAATGGCAAATGCAACAGAAAGAGACCCCTCCAAAAGAAACTTGAAATGAGAAGATCAAGAAAGGCAAGATAAGGTCACTAAGGTAAGACTAGAGGGTACAACTAGAAGCTGTAGTGGATTTGGGTTGGATGAGAAGACAAAAAGCAAGGCCAGAGAGACGTACAGCATAATCCCTCAAGGAAATCCCTAGCATTATACATGACGCTTTTAAAAAGATCTTGGGCTGTGATTTTAAAAAATGGAATATTGACCAGGAAGCTGGGCTTCTTTAAATTCAAAAGCAAATGATGGGCTGTAAAATTATATTCAACTAAATGAACACTTTATGTTCTACTCCAATCTATTCCTATCAATTTTTAGTGCAAATGATTACAGAAAAAAATGATTACAGAAAAAGGTCTTCTGATATTTAATTCAGAGTGTGACAGTACTTGGTACATACTCAATTCTCCTACTTCTGTAAAAAGTAATTTTGATCTGATCCTGAATATACCCAGACACACAGGAGTCTTGTCTATATTCTTTCCAAATGCAAAGGAAAAAAACACAACTGTATTATTACTCGTACGTGTACTGGGTCTGGCTGGGATGGAGTTGACTTTCTTCACAGCAGCTGGTGTGTTGCTGTGTTTTGGATTTGTGACTAAAACAGTGTCACAGTAGCACACCAATGTTTTAACTATGGCTAAACAGTGCTTGCACACATCAAGGTGTGGTCTTTTCCTCGTCTGCCACCCCAGCAAGTAGGCTGGGGGTAGGCAAAGAGTTGTGACGGGACACAGCTAGCACTGCTGACCCAAACTGACAAAAGGGATATTCCATACCATGATCTCGTGCTCAGCAATAAAAGCTCAAGGAAAGGAGGACAAAGGAGGGTAACATTAGTGGTTGTGGCGTTTGCCTTCCCAAGCAACCCTTCTGTGTACTGAGGCCTGGCTTTCCAGGAACAGGCTAAACATCTGCCTGCTGATGGGAAGTAGTGAGTTACTTCTCTATATTCAGGCTCTTTCTTGTACTATTGGAGAATGTAAGGTATTAAGACACAGTGATTTAAAAATTGCAACTGGAAAAATAAAAAATTAGCATGAATTCTAAGTTACAAGCAGAGCAGATACTTTTAAAATCAAGATTTAAAACATACATAGAAACACTTTTAATCAGTTTTGTGAAGCTGTCTAGATTGAAACTTCATCAACGTTTCCCGACCTGTGTCCTATGTATTTCTTTTCAGACATCAGATAGTAAACATAGCAAAACAGAGAAAAAAGGACATGGCTTTTCTTTAGAACCTTTTAAAAAATGTTTTCTAGCATTTTCATTTATAAATGAAAGTTAAGTACATCTAATAAAAATAACATAAGCTTTAACCTTGAAAATGAAGGACCTAGTAAATCTCCATAACCAATGTTGTTTCTTATTCCAACAAACACCATATATCCATTTATAACTGTTAGTTCCAGAACAAGCCAGAGAAAAATATTTCTTTAAACACCTCCATAAAGGAATGCATTTCAAATGCATTCAATTTAAAACTTCCTAATAACTAGGAGCATACCTGGTTACAGATCCCATAATTATAGAGTGCATCCCTGCACAACAGAGAAGTACTAGAGCCAATTCTGAAACTAGTACTGGAACTGAAAAGCCAGATGGAGCACACAAGCTGCAGCTGCCATGCAATCAAACAAGCCTTTCCCCTCAGCAACACTTATCAGCCCAGACACAGCACTGGGGCTGCACAGCCTCTAGTTCCAGACCAACTTTTTCACTTACTTGATTAGCTCATAAATTTCTTAATTGCAGGCTACTGCAGGGCATTGCAAGAGCAAAAGGAAGAAAATTCCTTCTAAGAATCTGGAAATCGTATGATGAGAGAAGACCGGTTTGCTCTGAATGTAGCCACCATTGGTAGGTAAAGCTGACATGGGGCTTTAAACAGATTACAGGAGACTGCTTTGGGCCAAGAGGTAAAAAATTATTAGAGCTGAAAATTACTAAGTGCTTAAGACATTTTCTTATGTTCTGCTTTGCCACAGACTGCTGCTAAGGTTTTGCTTCAGACAGATGAAGTTGTTCCTACAGATTTATGAGTCATTAAGCCTAAACAGTCAAAGAAAAATGCATGCAATATTAGCAATTTTTGCTACGAACTGCCAAGGAATCTTGTGTGTTGAGAAAATTCTTTTCTTGAAGCGCAAGTAATAGAGAAGGTCTTCAATGAAGCCGCAAAGTAGATTTCCCTCAGATAATCAGGATGCCTAAACAGAGAGCCCCTTACAAGATGTCTGTACAAAACATTTAGGGACTTGTTCATGTGAGCGGAGGTAAAAATTATTTGGCACATGAACTACAGAACAGTCTCTGTGATACATTTGGTGGAGTTTGGTTGGACTGTGGAGAAGCCCAGCAGGGAAACTGGACTGAGAAGAAACCTTGGCCACTTAAGAAAAGCAAGTTTTAATTACCTTGAAGGGAGGGTAAATACAATTTTTTTCAGGCACATGCAAACTCTGCTTGCAGTTGAAGCGGATAAAGGCTAGTCTCACTCATTCCTCCAGACCGATCAGAAACCATCAGGATAGCATGAGGCCAATTCTATTTATATCAACTTTTAAAAGTGCTTATTAGATTAGACTCATCATCATCAATTACTTTAGGTAGCTGTCAGATCTTTGGAAGTTTGCCAAGTACAACTTTTTCATTAGATGCCATACTTAAAATAAGCTGCACTTCTGTTACACCCAAGTACTGCTTCCCTGCATAACAGAGTACTCTGGGCTACCATAGCGAGTCCTCCAGTTGTCCTGACAAAGATCACCTGATGAAATCACTTGATGCTTACAGATGAGCTGACTAAGAGGAGACAAGAGAGGCAAGAGAAATACTTTTGTAAGCCAGGCCTATTAGGGAAAACATATGTTAATACAGTGAAGTAATGGACAAACAACTGAGCATGAATTCCCACTAGAATGCTGCTGCAAAACAATGTAACAGCAGATAGGATTACAGAAGAAATGTTTCCTCTCTGCTGCATTACTGAGACTAGCAGTTAAATAAAAGAAACAGGCATGATATTCATACACTGTAACAGGCACTGAAAAACTAGAAAGGTTGCACAAAGGGGAGAAGAGAGAGAACTGTTATCATCATAACATGGGATTTGTAACCTTCAACAAGACAGAATATGCTAATGATTTTCCAATTATGAGCAAAACCCATAAAGAATGAACTTGGATACTTCCAGTTATCCTCAGCAACTGCTAGACAGGTTCCTTCAAGTGAAGATAGACACTGAAATTTTACATCCACAGACTTAATATTATATTTATCAGGTATTCAATCCCACAGTATAGCTGATGCCCTCAGTAAGATTAAAAAAAAAAAAAAAAATCAGAGCTCCTCAAGAATTCCTTTATCATCTTCACTCCTTAAGATTAAGTGACAAATTCTAAAGCTCTCACAACTACTTCCCAGAAAAAGTATCTAGCTCCTCCTTCCAAGGTTGTAAAATACAACAAGTGACAAAGATGACTTCTGTCAGACTTCTATCTCCTGTCATGGACAAAGGGAATTCAAAGTTCATCCAGGAGTTTCTAACACAGGCCTGTTAAACTTGTGAATTATTAACATTTTGGTTGTCTTTCTAAAACAATTACATGGAGGGTAAATAACATTTTTATCTCACAAATTTTACAAAAAAAAAAAAAAAAAAAGCTTCTGTAGTACATAGGTACTAAACCACCTGATCTCCTGTCAAAAGTTACCTGTTCTTACCTGCTACGTTTATTTACACTCTCTTAATTGAAGTCAGCTAACCTGTAGGAGATATGAAACAGTTTAGATGTGATGTGATTTTGCCTAGAAAGAAGTCATGCAGAATCTCTTGGATCTTGTTAATCTCAAAGAAGCTCTGAAGATGTTTCCAAAACAAATGCGTATCAGTGATTACGTGCAGCTGCAGCTACTGAATTGCACAGAAAGATTAAAAGCATCCTCCTTTCTGTCTAGACAAGTATTTTATAAACTTTACGTCTATATACAGGCTAGAGCTAAAAGGAACATCTTACAAAGTGACCCTAAGAGCTAAAACCTGGGATGTCTACACACAGAACTCCTGCTTGAAGTAGGTGGAGGTATACCTAACCCTCTAATGATCTGATGGTTCATGCTTCAGAGGTAGTAGTAGTAAAGTTCAGTAGTAAAGAACCTAGGAAGAGCTTCAGGTGATAGCCATATTGAATTTTATCTAACCCACTTCTCTCCTAAGCACAGATTGGGTACTGAGGGTGGAAAAGGAGAGAAAGAAAGAGTGTAGCATTCAGTCTGCTCCTGAGCGAGGAGTCAAATGAACTAACAAAAATCTTCTGTCTTTCCTTGAGCACCAACTTAAGAAATTTTGCCTTGCTACAGAGCCTCAAAGATCTCCCCTCAAAAGCAGGACTTTAGTAGCATCTTAAGCTGTTCCACTGCATTTTACCTCAGTTGAACATAGTCTGAAGAACATCTGCACCACCATCTAAGTACGACCAGGCTAGTTGCTCCAATTACACCTGCTGTCTGCAGCCCTGCTGTTTAGGATCATTCATGGAAAGACACCTGTAGTCTTCTCATGTAGATAAATCTCCTCTGTAGAATGCAAAATTTTAAATATCTTTTATGTGTTACTGGAATCGTAGGCAGGCCTGGAGTGGGTGCATCATCTAAACCAAATCATAGGCTTTGAATATTCGTAGCCATGTTAAGTTACCTGTGTAGGAATCAAACCAAGTTCCATCTAGTTTTTGGTCATATTAACTATGCTGATGCCAAAGTGCCAGAATGCATACCTTTTTCACAGAAGAAAAGAAGAGGAAAGAAAACAAAACAAAACAAATGGTTTGCTCTTGCAGCTCTCTACACTTACACAGGATCAAATATATGTAGACTGCAATCTGCACAACTCTCTGACATTTGTAGAAATAGATTCCAGTTTAATCTCACTGACACTTAGATTTTTCCCAAACTCTCCAAACAATCTCATCTGCTATAAATTGAACTAATTCTTTCTCATCAGCCAAAAAGAACAATCCCTTTAATAATCTTTTATATACTGTAGGCAACTCATACTTCCTCTCTTCCACCGTTGTTTTCTAAATTAAGTGACACCTGTCATGCACTGCACTTTCTAACCACCTTTTCTCCTCTTGCTGTTCTCCTACACACTTCTCCATCTTTAAGTTTTGTATGCAAAACTGGGCATTGTATACAGCAGAGACATCATGGGGCTCCGAGCAACCTGATCTAGTAGAAGATGTCCCTGCTCATTGCAGAAGGGTTGGACTAGACAACCTTTAAAGGTCTCTTCCAACTGAAACCATCCTATGATCAGTGGCAGCAAATAAAGAACAGCAGTTAACTCTCAAACCACCTTTTCAGTTGAACCTCTAATCAACTTTTTGTTCAAATTCAACTTTTCTGTAATTAACTACAAAACGAGATTTAATTGTAAAGTTGCATGCTTCCTTCTCTCACAGTCAGTCAGTAGGTCCTCACTTTATGTTTATTTGATATGCTTGGTTTTTTTCTTAAGCAGCATTTCTATTTTCATTGACAGAGTAAAACACATACAAACGGAAAGAGATGAGCAAACTCCTGATTTGAGCAGCAGAGCTGTTATTACTAATGATGAGACAACTGAAGGAAGATCAAGTGTACAGAGTCCAGACTGCTCTAGCTAGGGAATCAGTCCAGGGAAAAAAAGACTACCCTGACAATTAGGCACACTTGATATAAATCAGACACTAATCAAAAAACCCTTCAATGCTGTCTTTATAGAGTTTCATTTCAATGTAAAGACACACTTTCAGCCCTCCAGAAAAAGCCTTCCGCAATAACAGAAGAGAAGTTGTCTTGGAGCTAAGACTGGCAAACAGCAAGGGAGTTGCCAACATAGCTTAGAAAACTGTATGAAGTAGCTAAGTCTCACAAGAAATGGACACCGTTCAAAATGCTTTTTACATGATGTATCAAACCATGCTACTCTAAACCCACTTAAATTCTTTTTATACTATCCTCTTAGTGTACTATACTGTATTTCTACCTCTGCTGCAAACCCATCAACTACTAGTAACCTGAACTCCTGTTAAAAGTATACACTGATTATCTATTTATATGCTAATGAACCTAAAATCTCTTGCACTCTCCTTGTTAAACTCTTTTATTAGTGTCATATGTTACAAATACATTGCAAACCTTTAAAGTGACAGAGCCATTTGCAGAGAAAGCATCAGAATTTTTTACGTAAATCCGATGTTGCTATCTGATATTAGATTACAAAGAAGAAAGGTAAGTTTGTCTACAGTCAAAGCAAATGAGCACCAAAGAAACCCTAAACCATAAATATGAGACCAGTAAGAGGATGAATCAAACGTTATTTTGCTATTTCAGGTATCATTATAGGTGAAAATCTTAGCCAAATACTCTAGAGATTTTAATTAAACTTTACTCTTACTTAAAAAAAGGTTAAAACATCTCTTTGGCTGGCACTCTCATGCTTCTGCCCCACACTGTCCTTTGCATTTACCTTTGCATAATAAAGAATTCAGATGACATGAGTCACCTACAAAAGGCTGGGCTGAACAATAAAGCCTTAGATCGTTTCTTCATTTTGGAGATTCACTCACACTATTACATATTTTGCAAGAACTCTTAATAGGCACTCAGCTATAAAACTGCAAGAATATCAATTTGGAAAACAAAACAGTCTATACGTTCCTATCATTAGGCAGGAAGAAGCAGACTTTTCTTGCAGTATAATCTGTCATACAACACAAGTGTCATACACAGTCCTTGAGACCTAACAGATGTTTTGAGACTTTATTCAATCTTTCAAAGTGATAAAAATGGCTACGTTGTAGTCACTTATGCTTCTTATGCTACAAGCAACAGAAATCCGTTTCATTTATTTTGCAGATTACAATAATTTATTACAAGCTTCTTCATGTGAGTTATGGTCAGGGAAGGAAACCAGAAGTTTTCATCACTTTCGGTAAACAGTAAGGAAAATGTTCATTCTACAAAAAAGGGAATTCATCCTTTCTGAAAGTAAACTCCAGAGGTGCAAAACCAAGACTATGCATAGCACATACACATAACTGCAGTTCAAAAAACCACATAAAATTCTCAAAAAGAAAAAAAACAAACCCCAAACACTCAAAAGGCAAATTTTTGTTGAAAATGAAACCTTTGAAATAGCCTTGACTTCAACATTTAGATAGTAATTATTAAAAATTTGCATTAATTCTGTGAATCTAGAGCAACAATTATACTTATCCCCTCTACCTCTATCGTTTCAGAAGGATAAATTATCAAATATTATCTTCATATTGTTAAAATTTACCAACAATGCATGTATATACGTTTCCTGGTTTCAGCTGTGATAGAGTTAATTATCTTTCTAGTAGTATAGTGTTATGTTTTGGATTTAGTATGAGAATAATGTTGATAACACACTGATGTTTTCAGTTGTTGCTAAGTAGCGTTTAGACTAAGTCAAGGATTTTTCATGGCCAGCCAGCAAGAAGGCTGGAGGGGCACAAGAAGCTGGGATGGGACACAGCCAGGACAGCTGACCCAAACTAGCCAAAGGGATATTCCATACCATGTGACATCATGCCCAGTATGTAAACTGGTGGGAGTCGGCCTGTGCGGCGGATCACTGCTTGAGAACTAACTGGTTATTGGTTGGTGAGTGGTGAGCAACTGGATTGTGCAACACTTGTTTTGTATATTCCCATTTTTTATTATTACTATTGTAATTTTATTATTTTTATTATCATTATTAGTTTCTTCCTTTCTGTTCTAATAAACTGTTCTTATCTCAACCCACAAGTTTTACTTTTTTTTCCCCCCGATTCTCTCCCCTATCCCACTGGGTGAGGGAGGTGTCAGAGACTGAAGGAGCTAATGTCTCAAACATTGTGGTGGGGCAAGTTCTGCTTAAAGAGGAACTCTGCATACAAGTAACCCTGCCCAGCAAGGAACCAAGGTAAAAAGCAGCCGCTGAGCGCCCATCAGGAGGGTGCATAGCTCCCTGTTCTGATACAAAGATCAAAGGATGTTCAAGGTCTGCAGGGAAGGGCAAGTTACTCCTGAAACGACCCCAAAGGCCCAAAGGTTCACAAACCACTTACGACACTTCAATTGGCCTAGTAAGTTCGAGTGCCCACCTGAAGTAGGGGCAAGGATGATAAAAGGACACAAACTAAAGCCCAAGGGGTGCAAGCCCACCGGAACTGGACCTCTCGGCTGACTGAACCATCGCTGGACCCGGGACCAGTGATATCTTTCTCTCTTCTTTTTTCTCCTTCTGTCTTGTTACCTCTTTCTCTTTTCTTTTCCATAACCCCTACATTTCATCCCTTTAGACACAAAACTGTTGACCAAGTCTGGGACCAGGAGTGGATCCAGCCACCCCATGGCTCCTCTCTGAGAAGCAGTCTGGAAAGCAAGGGGGTCTGCTCTGAACCTTGTGACTCAACCGGAGGGCTCTCCTTACTGTCTTTCCTGAATTGATACATATGGTTAGCACATGTTATACAGTTTACTGATGTAGTTTTATGCCAGTTCCTGTTGTGAGAAGCCACACTACTTAATGTTATGCCTTTCAAGTTCAGGTTGCTTCTGCCATAAATAAAACGTTCAACTGATCGTCTGGTGTCACTTCACCTTAATTTAGCTCAAGGGACTTCTGAGCTTGCCACTATGCCTCTCTGGTCTGTCCAGCATGGGTTGTGACATGTGGGAAAATGTGCTTTTCATCTTTTTAACCAGCTTACTTCACAGTAAGTACCTGGGTGAACTTTAGATCTTTTACAGGTTTGGATTGCTCCAAGGAAGGATACCTAACACAAAGCAGGAGTCGTTCTTGAAAAGTACATCTGCTGCTACAGTATGTTAAATTAAATGATATTTAACTGCCTGTCTGTAGGTCTGTATGGATAAATATAAAAGGGATGGCTCCCAAGCAGTATCACTTAAAATAGCACATCCGTTTAGAGGTGCAGCTGGATTTTTTAATGTCGTAGGACTGCAGGATTGTGAGGGACAAGGATACAGAGACATGTCCCTTCTCTCTCTCCCAGTGCACGTGTTCAGTCCTACTTTACCTTCATAGTTGTGTCTCTGTTATTTTCATCAGTCATTTTGTGGACTCGTAATGCAAGGATATTCTCCCTGAATGTTGTAAAGGCATGTATTGCCAGAAAGGAGTGAGTTCAGGAATATACTTTTAAAGTATAGTAGTCTGGAGCATAAAAGACCCCTCAGGAATCCTTGGAGGATGCAGCACTGTATGGAATTCATTCACTTATTTATTCATACACCTAATTCCAGACTAAAACCTAACACCCATTCTGCTTCAGCACACCACATGTTAGTATGAGAAAGTGTAAAAGAAATATATAAAAAAGTGAAAAATAAGATTTTAGCCCTTACGAAAAAAATGCAAACCATTGAATATTCTGCTACTTTTGAGCTTTACTACTCATTTGAGAGGTTGCTCTTCTAGCAACATAAATCCATAAATGAAACTTTTTATCCAAGAACAGATTTGATGTTTCTTAACAACAATGGTGAAATGGTGACAATTTCACTCTTCGCAGATATGGAAACTAGAAAAGTGATAGTGTGTCATAGTCTGTGTGAGAAAGGCA
The DNA here is from genome assembly GCA_035590195.1 of Aviceda cuculoides. Lineage (NCBI taxonomy): Eukaryota > Metazoa > Chordata > Aves > Accipitriformes > Accipitridae > Aviceda > Aviceda cuculoides. The sequence goes on along the minus strand of JAVJGG010000032.1, from coordinate 14,205,860 downwards.
TCAAGATGTTGGAGAGGCTTTCTAAAAGCCAGCAAGCATACTGAAGAAAGCTCACCCTTTGCCCTCTTTTTTTATTCATGTTTCATAAGACTCTGTTAAAGGCCATTTTCAAAGTCAAGCTCTGGGAGAGATTTATCCCAGGTTTTACATGAAGATTCTTATGTAAATGTGTGTTAAATGTATTAAAGCATGAAAAATTCTTTTTGTATCATAGTTTTATATGCAATTTTTACTAGTTTGTTACTTGGAAGGAAATGTGATCAAGAAGTATTTCTACTAGCACTTTGGATAACATAAAGAAGCAAAAACTTGAGAGTTTTGAAGAGGAGGGCTGGACTTTTAAGAAATACCTGAGAAAGGTAAGGGAAAAAAAAAAAAGAATGACACAACAAGTTAATGAAAGCACCAGTTCTATTACATCCATCATTAAAATAATATCTATCCTTCCTACACTGTTAAAACTTCTACAGATCTGAAGTCTTATGCAAGAATAGCTCAGCTAAACATTTCACATTTCCACTTGAAATTGGCAGACAATTCCTGTATTTTCTGAACTATAAAGTTCTTTTCATTCTTTTTTTTTTTTTTTTTTAACACTTATCTTTCTACTGTTATAGTTCAGCAGCTCAGATATGGGATAAGAGTTAGAATCATGAAATAACATTTTATTTAGGTTGGGCTGCAACTCTTAATGAAACCAAGTTAAATTCAGCCCAAGTTAGCCAGAAAGCAAACAAACAAAAATTTGTAGGTATTTGTAAAAGGAAAGGTTTAATTTCTCCAAACATATGCTACTAAAATTTATTTTGACCTTTTTAAAGCTGTGCAAGTTTCATTTTTAAATAGCACTCAAGATTTTCCTCAACAAAATGCAACTAGCTAAAAGCAGGGAAAACAAAAAGAAAAATTTCAGTTTTCAAGTCAAATGAACATCAAGTTGGTGCAAAATTTATCACTTCATCTTATTTTGTGGAATCTCCCATTTCCTTATCCTAAAATTTCTGTTTCAGTTTAACCTAAACAGATTTTAACTTTTCCAGTTTTTGTTCCATTCATCAGTCTGAAGACTGTTACTGCAAGCTGTGATTCCCCAGTTTGCCATTTTCTGTGTGTCTCTCTGGGAAAATCACTTTCCTTAGATCACAGTCATTGTGGTATTTGGAAGTAGAAACAATACCACATGCTTATTTCACAGCATTGCTGTTTTAAACAAGGTTTGCAAACAAGTCCATGTTTCCTCAGGGTTTTTCATTGAAAGATCAGAAAGAATTATTTTGTCAGTTGATCAGATAATAGTTTCTTTGCAAGATATACTCATTCATTGGCTTAAGATAAAACACTGGTAAGTACTACTTGGGCTGCAAAAGCAATTAATTGTTGTGTGAGTTCTGAGTTTGGCCTCTGCCAGGCTCAGCCTCAATGATTTTGCTGACTTTTAAAGATTTGTCAAGTAGTATTCATGGCATAGGAAAAGATTGACACAATCTGTATCTTGCAAGCCAGGAGGCAGAAAGACAAAATGGATTGTGGCACAGGTGTTTCCTGTTACAGTATGGCTAACATTGTAATTGTTATGAATATGAGTAATTTCACATCAGTGAGGATTCAGTGAATATGGATATAATTTATTTTTTGTTGGAACCACGTAGTACAGCCATAAAATAAAGCTGGAAATAATGAAAAGGACAAGAAAGCATCAGATTTGGTTTTTTTAGAATCTTTATATATTATTTTAAATTTAATTTAAACCTGACGGATTTGCAGTTAAGATAGACATTCAGCTTAATGCTCATGAGTTGTGTGCACTGCTGACTCTTCCTTTTTTTGTTGGCCTCCAAAATTCAGGAACAGGTTTCCACAACCTGCTGAGAACCACATCTTCTATAATATCAGTGCTATCTCTTGAAGCTTCGCTTGAAGTCAAGAAGAATGGTGTTAAAGTTTCTAACTGTATGAAAAAAGACACACACTCACAGGTAAATATATTACCATTTGCATGTCAGAAAGAGCTGAGTAAAGTCCGTTGTATGGAGAACATGCAAGAAATGATGTATTTGCACTTTGAAGAGTACAAATGAACATACAGGAAATAGTAATACTGAAAAATTAATAGAATCTTGTACGCAAACCATTCAGACCTAGTTTTGTCCTCTAAATTATGTGTAAGGAAGGGTGTGCTATTTATTGTACAGAAAATATTGAAACTGTATTAAATTAAGCCTTATTTAAGGCTAGACTGTACCTTTTTTGTTAGGTCATAGTAATACCTAGCTTAGGGACAACGGTGCTCAACAGTCTGCTGTTAGCACCACTTGGCCTTGACTCCAGGCCCTCCTTTCTCCTGTCCCAGTTAACAATTTTTTCTTTTGAACAAAGTAGCACAGCATCAACAGGAAAAACTGAAAGCAGTTTGCAGAGAATCTTTTGGCATAGTTGTTAAGCTCTATCAGTTGGCCTGAATCAGGCAGAATATAAATTTAAACCTTGACTGCCTACATATCAAAGGTTGCTCTCTTAACCATTGCTCCCATTCTTTACCCAAACAAGATTCCAGACCTAAACAATCCCATAATCTCCCTCCTCAAGCAACCCCAGGAACAGAGCATCTATCTCAGGCTTTCCTTCCTGGTTCTTTGGCAATTTCTTACCTCTCTGTACCCATGGTTGGCAGTTCAGGCACTGAGAGCATAGGACAGCTGTTTTCAGTTCCTCCTCTTGGCACCATAGACTACATCTATACTCATAAATTAAACATTCCCAGGACCATTCTCAGCACTGAGGCCAGCTGGAACAGAGCAACCCACATCCATGCTATTGCACTCTTTCCCCCTCCAACAAGGGTGACATCATCCAAACTGCCTAATAGGACTAGTCCTTGGCATGTTGTAACTCCCAACTGTGCATGGCAATTGTCTGGGAGAGTCATAGTTGACCCAGAGCCAGAACTGCACCAGAGAGCTTTTAACAGATTATTATGTTCCGATGGTTGGGAATGTTCCCTGCATGATTCTAACATAAATGCAGTTATATCATTCTTTGCTAGAAATAAATGGGAATTGCAAAGAAAGTCTTTCTTAGCCCTGTGTAAGTATGCTCAGAATTACTACAGTCTAGTAGGGATTAGACTGTAAACATGGCATTCCCCAAATCCACTGAGTTTTTATCAAATCAGTCGTGAGAGAAATATCTATTAAAACAAGTCTGGCAAAGTGACGAGCAGTTGAAAACAAGGTTCTATATGTGTATTCAAACTGGTATTCCATTAATAGGCATCCTACAGTTGTACGTTTGCATGTATAAAACACCATTTTCCTGAAAGGCTCCATTTTCAAGTCTACCAACAAAATTTACACTTGCATTTTTGCACCTGCAACTTATATTATGAATGCATATCTGGATATTTGTGACTCTGATGAGTTCATTGTTGGTGAAAATTATGTAGTTGAGACTTATGAGTAGTAAATTTTAGTGTATTTCACTCCCTTCAAGATTGAGAGTTTCTGCGACTCATTAGTTTCAGCTAGTTGTGCAATTTCACAGCTTGTGCACAAAAATGGAAAATATTAATTAGCAATTTTGTCATTGTTTCTTTTAAGAAAAACCATTACAGACTACTTGAAATCTGCTCCCACATTTGCCTGTATTTACTCCAATGTGCAGAGGCAAATTGCTGGTAGTGTTAGAAAGTATTGAAAAGATTAAGTATAGATATCTAGCCTTGGGGAGTGTAAATTAGCATGTTTTTAATTGATTGCAATATTCAGGGAAACATTGCTCAAAGAAAATTAATTTTAGAGCAGCATATTTTGACAAACACATGTGCCAATTTAAAAATCTGTGATCAACTTAAAATAGGTTTTAAAGACAACAAAGAACTGTTTCTAATAGTATAAGGAACTAACAATGTCTTAAAAGCATGTTTTCTCTGGAATTGATTCACACAATATACAGAAATCCCCATAGCCTTTCAACCTTTTTTTATAGAATTCTGAGGGGCAAATTTTAATCTCAGTTACACTGGTGTGAATAGAATAATTCCTTTGAAGATAGCAGAGTTACCCCTAATATATACCAGTGTAATTGAGTACAGAATTGAGTGTACAAAGCCCTGCTCTGAAAGAAAAAGCCAATTGGCTTCAACTGGGAACACTAAGGGACTGCTTGCTACAGGCTAATCAATTGCACCTCAAGCACAGAGTGGAATTTTTAATTGTTCATTAATATTATGTTGTTTTTCCATTCTCTCTCACTTCTGTATTTCAGAAGTTTCTTCTCTAATTGATACAAATGGATTTCCATCCATTTTTGTATGCTTATACTAATCTCACATACAGGACATAGAGATGGGATGGGCCAACTGTTGCTCGGCAAAGCTGCTAACTCGGTTTGCTCTTATTTAATAAAAAAGACAAAAGAATTCGCTGGAATTTATTCATTAATGCAGAGGGACAGCTGTCATCTTTTATTTCTGAAGGAGCAAGGGCTTAAAAATAGGTGAAGTGGTGCATCTACTACAGCATCAGGAATATTCCTGCAGTCTGGAGTTAGTTACGTGTGCTCCTGCAAATGCTACTTTGCTGGCCATTTCATGCTAAGTCAAGTCTCTTCCATCCTCCTTGTTGGCTTGTGTGAATCTCAGCTGACCTTCCCTTGCCATGGACATGGGAGAAAAGAGGTGCTGTCTCACACTGATTGTCTTAATACTTGGCAACATAAGGAATTCTGTTTGCAGTCAACAAAGTCTAAACAAAGTCAGAGTCAATGTTATGTCCTGAAGAACTGAAGTATAACTCCAAAAAAGTCCAAGAAATTAACCTCTTAAACTATCCTTCTGTCTTGGCCCTTCAAAGCTGGGGAATATGAGCATGAATTGTCACAAGAACAAGGACAGAAACATCTCTCATAGTAAAATGGAGTCTTACTTAATCTATTTTAAATGGAATATCATTTTATCTAGCAGCTCTATTGGGTCTGGCAGAGGTGAAGCTAATTTTCCCCGTAGCAGCCCTCATACTGCTGTGTTCTGTACTGGTAGCTAGAAAGGTGTTGATAACACACCACTGTTTCTGGCAGTGCTCGCACAGCATCAAGGCTGTGTCTCCAAAATTCCCACCCCCCCTCACTGCCAGGCTGGGGGTGGGAAAGATCTTGGGAGGGAACACATCCAGGACAGCTGACCCAAACTGACCAAAGGGATATTCCAGATCATATCATGTCAGCTCAGCAATCAAAGCTAAGTAAAGGGAGGAGGAAGGAGGGGCATCTGTTATTTTTATTTGTCTTCCAGAGCAACTGCTATGTGTACTTAAGCCCTGCTTCTCGGGAAGTGGCCAGACTTCACCTCCAGATGGGAAGTAGAGAATAAAATCTTTTGTTTTCCTTTGCTTTCACGTGTGACCCTTGCTTTTTCTTTATTAAACTCTCCTTATCTCGACCCATGAGCCTTTTGTTATATTTTCTCTCCCTGTCCAGTTGAGGAGGTGAGTGATAGAGCGGCTTTGGTGGGCACCTGGCACCCAGTCAGGGTCAACCCACCACAGTCTAAATGTTCACTCAAATAATGTGAAATGATTAAAATTTCTTCAACATGCTTAAATGTGCTAAATCTTCCTCAGTACATTTTCACTCAGTGCAACTACTGTGTTTTCTGTTCTCCAGATAGAAATAAATGGAGTTACACCATAGACGATACTGAGTTTATTATGTCTACATTGTAGAACAGCTGTGTGAAGGATAAATCAACAGATACGTTCTTCATGTTCATGATCCCATAAAACTCCATTTCCAATTTTCCTACACAATAAACAAGCAACAGATACTCGTCAATTTACAAAAACGAATAAAGAGCATAGAGCTGGATAAATAATGTATACCAAGTCATGTATTTGCAGACTTCTTTCCTTTCTATTTTTAAACAGTGTCCATAAATAAATGGATTTTATCAATTTGCTCAAAAAAAATTAAAATTGTATTGGCTAAGAACTGGCAATGTGCCTGACATCAAGACACCAAAACCATCTTGTTCCTCATGAATATTCAATCTTCATATATAGAGAGGAAACACAATGCACTGGGAAGCCAAAGGGAATGTGTAGCATTGGCTCAAGCAATCACAGAAAGGAAAGGGAAGGCCAGAGCAGGGTGGAGAGCTGCAATAAGGACCTGGGAAAGCTGAACTTGTTATTCCTTGCTGTCAGTGGCCAGAGGTCTGTGCCTGATAGGTGAGGGAGAATGACAGCTGCTATACAAGAGGAATGCACACTTGAGATACTGGTTGTTTGGGCTGTTAAAGATGTTGCAAAAGCCAGTCCCAATTTCTAGCAGGATCAAAAATGAAGTCTGATACTCTCAGCAGTCTGACATCTGAACAGTTGTTTACTTTGCCTTATCTCTAAAGCTCTTCTTAGATATAAATTAATTTTTTTGTTATGATCTTGTCAGTTTTAGACCTGTGTTAAGTACAGTACTGAGCCCTGCACACACACATAATTGGTATACTTCATAATAAACAGATGTGACCACCTTCTGCTGGGTTGTTGCATGCCATTTTCAAACTAGAATCCATAGTTATAGAATCACGGAATAGTTTTGGGTTGGAAGGGACCTTTACTACGATCTAGTTCCAACCCTGCTGCCATGGGCAGAGACATCTTCCACTAGATGAGGTTGCTCAAAGTCCCCTCCAGCCTGGCCTTGAATGCTTCTGGGAATGAAGCATCCACAACTTCTCTAGGCAACCTGTTCCAGTGGCTCATCACCCTCACAGTAAAGAATTTCTTCCTTACATCTAATATAAATCTATCTTCTTTCAGTTTAAAACTGTTACCTTCATCTTATCACTGCACTCCCTATTAAAGAGTCCCTTCCGATCTTTCCTGTAGGTCCCCTTTAAGTACGGGAAGGTAGCTATAAGGCATCCCTGGAGTCTTCTCTTCTCCAGGCTGAACAATGTCAACTCTCTCAGCCTGTCCTCATAGGAGAGGTGCTCCAGCCCCTTGATCGTCTTCATGACCTTCCTGTGGACTTGCTCAAGTAGGTCCATGTCTTTCTTTTGTCAGGGGCCCCACAGCTGAACACAGTACTGCAGGTGGGTGTCATGAGAGTGGAGTGGAGGGGGAAAATCATATCCCTCGACCTGCTAGCCACATTTCTTTTGATGCAGCTTAGGATGCAATTGGCTTTCTGGGCTGCAAGCACACATTGCTGGCTCATGTTCAGTTTTTCATCCACTAATACCCTCAAGTCCTTCCCCACAGGGCTGCTCTCAGTCGACTCATTGTGCAGCCTGTATTTGTGCTTGGGATTGCCTTGAACCATGTGCAGGACCTTGCACTTGGCCATGTTGAACTTCATGAGGTTTGCACAGGCCCACCTCTCAAGCTTGTCAAGGGCCCTCTGGATGGCATCCCTTCCCTCTGTGTCAGCCGCTCCACACAGCTTGGTGTCGGCAAACTTGCTGAGGCTGGACTCAATCCCACTGTCCGCGTCACAGACAAAGATGTTAAACAGCTCCGGTCCCAATACTGACCCCTGAGGAATGCCACTGGTCTCCATTCAGACATTGAGCCATTGTCCGCAACTCTTTGAGTGTGGACCAAATCCAACCAATCCCTTATCCACCGAGTGGCCCATCCATCGGAACCATGTCTCTCCAATTTAGAGACAGTGATGTCATGTGGACAGGGTCAAACACCTTACACAAGTCTGGGTAGATGATGTCCATTGCTCTTCCCTTATCCACCAACGCTGTAACCCTGTTGTAGAAGGCCATCAAATTTGTCAGGCGTGATTTGCCTTTAGTGAAGCCATGTTGGCTGTCACCTTATTATCCATGTGCCCTAGCAGAGTTTCCAGGAGGATCTGCTCCATGATCTTGACCTCCGATGAATGATCTGGACAAGGGGATTGGGTGCACCCTCAGTAAGTTTGCGGATGACACCAAGTTGGGAGGCAGAGTGGATCTGGTCAAGGGTAGGAAGGCTCTACAGAGGGATCTGGACCGGCTGGATTGATGGGCCGAGGCCAACTGTATGAGGTTCAACAAGGCCAAGTGCTGGGTCCTGAACTTTGGTCACCACAACCCCATGCAACGGTACAGTCTTGGGGAAGAGTGGCTGGAAATCTGCCCTTTGGAAAAGGACCTGGGGGTGATGTTTGACAGC
>JAVJGG010000032.1:14161523-14197598 GCA_035590195.1 Aviceda cuculoides | reverse complement strand
TTCAACACGACTCCCTGGTGCGTCCAGCCTGGGTCGTGACGGGGAGCAGTGAGTGACCGGCCGCGTGGTGCTTAGTTGCTGTCTGGGGTTAAACCACAACTATCAGCATACGGGCCCAGTCTGGTGTACCTGTCCCTTTTGGTTTGCATGCCTAACAAATCACCTGGGACAGAAAAGTCTCCTGTAAGCAATTACACAGTAACAATTTATTTAGCACAGCTCTATATGCAAACCTCTGAACTGAGAGCCTACAAGCACCATACTGCATTATAAAAGGCGTTATTTTCTCCTGGTAGCAGAGATGAAGAAAAGCTGTTAAGATTAAAATTCAGTTGTAGCTATCTAATTTACTGGGTATAAGGATGACCATTCGTGCAAAGGAATCTTTAAACTACTCTCTTTAATCATTAGAAGATTAAATCTTTAAACAAATCAGTATAATTTAATAATGTAAAATGAGGAGATGAGTGAAAATAAAATTTAATAAAAATACTCATATATTTAATATAAATACATTACCTTTTAAACAGTATTTTACATTAACTACTTTTCCCCAAATCCAGTTTTTATGAAGTAAATGATATCCATATATTTACAAATTTCAATTCACTGAATGTGAATTCTTGATAGTTTATGGCAAAAACTCTTTATGGAAGTGGGGAAAAACAGTATTACCAAAAGTGCCTGCAATGAACCTTAAAAATGGGATAATTCCTCTCTGTCCAAAACATAAGCGTTTTCTTTAGATATCTTTTTTGTACTAGTACTCTCAAGCCTCCTTAAAACAAGTAGTAGTGCAAAGTACACTGTTTTTAAAAAGAAACACTTTAAGGAGAAACTTTCAGCTCTAATTAGAAAAAAACAAATAAAAACAATAGCAGAAGTGGTCAAGAAAAACAAAGTGCATTAAGATAAACCCTACAGCTTGTTTTAAAAACAACTACCACTGTATAGTTTTCTTTCTACAGACAACTTTCCATTATCAAAAGTAAAAGAATACCTCAAAAAATGGGGGAAAAAACCTTGGCAGACAGTTATTACTGAGCATGCAGTGTAACACACCGAATGACACAGTCCATTTTGGTTCACTGGGTTCAACCCAGGCTATTGCACACTGATTCTGGTAGGTCTTATTTATAAGTCCTTATATAGAAAGGACTTGTATAAGTCCATGCACATGGACTTATTTAATTGGCAAGAGCTCAGTTTGAACTGATGAGCCCTGCTAAATCTAGACTATATGGCAGAGACACCACATTAGCACCACCAGTGCCAGCTTGGATACAGCAGGACCAGCACCGAGGCACACATATTAAATGCTAATCAACCTTCACAGATTTTATACACTCTAATGCCACTACATAAGTTTAAGTCAGGAAACACCAAGACATACACCTAAGCTAACCTTACATGGTGCCAACTCAGCCATGGCAGGGTTTATTAGCTCAGATTTCCAGCGGCATAAAGTCATCTACAATTCTCTCAAGCTCTTGTAAGAAATATAGTCACATTCACACGAAGCTGATCTAGTCATGCCGTTTCAGATTTTTGCTGGCTTCCCAGGGCTCTGCAAATATCACAAGCGGTAGGAAGCTGTTTTTCTTGACGATGATCTGGAAATGTACCACAGGTCTTTCCAGAACACTGAGCTGCCATTATGGAACAGGTACGAGATCCAGCTACATTCATCCCTGAACAGCTGCTGCTATCAAATCCTACAGAGGAAAGCACAGGTTCTAAAAACCAGGATTTTCAAATTAGTTTATAATTAGTTCACTTGTGTCTCTGCTGGTGGCAGTGGTGAAGATCTCAGCGGGGCAAGTTCCACTCAGGTGCCATAGGATGAGAGGATATCTCACCAGAAAGCCTATATTTTATGAAACAAAGAACTCTAAAAGAAACAAAGATTTATTCCTTACTCCCTATCTCTAACTCGAAGAAAATGAAAGATTTTTAACTTTTTGCCAACGTTTTGTTTTCTCTAACATTACATGTATAAACTGTGCCTAGTCTGTATAGCTCTGGAGCTGCCCGTTTTTCAGTGAGCTGGTTCCTAGAACTGACATTGACTCTTTCATCCCGTTACTCATTTGTTTCCATGTGTCTGTTCCTAATGGTTATGAATAAACTTCAAAAATGTGAACCAATGTCTCTCGTAATTTCTTCCAACTGGGAGGATCCTGAAAAAGCTTGAAATAGTTGGAACTGAGCCAATTATCTCAGTGAGCTCAGAAGCCTGAAAATCAGTTAAAGCCAAGTGTTTATAGCTTTACCACCCATCGCTCACTCATTCAACTAATTATTAAAATTACAACCTGAAATTATGCTAGAGTACTAGAAATCATGCTTCATATACCACTTGAAACATATGCTCCACCAAACCTGACATATAGAAAATAAAAATACGGAGACTAAAAACACACTAAGAAATTATAACAGGAGTAAGCTTTACAGTTGTGTACCTTTGTTTAGGTTTCCTTAATGAATTGCAACATTCAGACTCTTTATGGAGTCTTGATTGCCAGTCCTCGATTTCAGGTTCTGATTACAGGGTGAAAATACAAGGGTTATTTCAGTTTACTCTCCATTCCCTTTCCGGACTCCTCCTTTGCTCTTATAATCAGATATTTTAAAACAACAATTTTAACTGACAAATCATGAATTGCATAAAAAGTATTTTATTAGTTTAAAATTTGCTTACTTGAATTGTAGGTCTTCAGCCCAATGTGTGAGACAATAAACAGGAGTGCTTTCTAGCCCTAATGCAACCCCCATCTGACAAGAGCCCAGAGAGCTCTAGTCCAATGTTTCCTTCCATGAACGTTCCTCCATGCATTCAAGCATGTTCAGTCCTAACTTTCTATCTGTACTGTATTCTTTTTGAGCTACTGTATTTTAGTTGTGCTCAAAACTGTACTCCTTATTAGTTAAAATGAAATTAGAATTACTGATGCGATAAGTAGCCTAGATTACTTTTCCTGTTTTAGCTACCTAAACGTGAGTTTTGTCATAATGATGTTGCTCATTTACCTAACGTACTTTGTCTTTCAGGGACTCACAGTCATTTCTATTCCTAAACACCTTTGCAAAGTACAAATCTTGTCATCTTACTGCTGTCCCTGTTTGTGTAATATGAATAAACACATCTTTGTTTTCCCCTGAACAGAAAAAAAAATTATATCCTCTGGTGGTAATCTTGTCACGCTGATATTTGACGGCTTACTCTGAACTATTAGTTCCCTCTCTTGGCTGATTCCAATTAATAATATTTAACTCTACGCCTACAGCAAACAACAAAATGGGAGAAGTCTTTAAAACTTATATAGCCTATCACTTCTCATATGTTTGCTTATACAGGCAATGAATCAAATCAATCAATCAGCTGTCAGGACCATACCAAGACATTCCGGCAGCTGTAGGAGAATGACACCCCATGTGAACACTTGCTCCTCTCCATTTAAAATTCTTGCAGCTCACAAGAAACCCCGCAGTCACTGCATTTGTAACATGGCAACGCAGAGCTTCCTGCCAAGGGTTCTCCCTCACTACCTTCTGCCCTACGTGCCCAGCCAAGGCAACAGTCCTGGACAGGAGTCAACGAGAGCAGCAGCAGAATATCGAGAGGTTCCCATTGACAGAGCCCACAGAGACAGTATTCCCTGGCAATTGCAGACCCCTCCTGGTACCTCTGCCTGCTGGCATGCCATGGCACTTGGCATTACAGGCTCTGACGTACAGTCTCAGGCTGTGTATGTGTGTGACTGCCTCAGGTAGGAGGCTAAACAGGTTAGGATCCACAGTCTGAATTCATTTCTTGCCACTCTTATTATAGCCCTATCAAGAATATCGTGTTCTTGTGGCCCTCCTGAAACTCCAAGTCACATGTGTACTGGTTTCCCTTATTTGCTCTGTGTCCTCCATGCACGATCAACACTGAGGAAGAGAATGATAGGGTTATTGTGGTTGTTGTTATTATTAACTGCACCATTAGTGATCATCATAGTTCACAAATGGCCAACAAAAGTAGATGTAAATGGTATATGCCATTGAAAAGTTTGGTGTCTCCTCCAAACTTTTTTTCCTCCTTTTTTTTTTTCTTTTTTTTTTTTCAGTGTATTCTGAATCTGCAATATTAATAAATTCACTTTTAAAATGGCTGTTGAGTGGATGGGAAACGGAATGCATCACACAATTTACTAATTCATTATGGAATTTCTCTCCTTGAATGGGTACTCAAAGAAAAAAAGTCTTAAAGTTTATAGGTATGCATGGTATGCACATTTGGTATGTTGTTTTCCTGAATTCCACTATTGACTTCTGTGTATTTACAGAAGTATATAAAGAAATCATAACAGATACCGTGAATCAATTGGGCTGAATTTTTGCGAATTACTCTCATTCTCCTCTGATTCATCTAATGACAATTAAGACTTATCATCATTGGGGAAATTTTTTTTTTTGGTACTGTTGACTGCAGAAAACCTAAAATAGTGATTACACCTCACGTATTTATAAATTGTTTTTCCACAAAATACTGACTTTTCCAAAGAAAGACCTTTGTATTCTATCCTTTTTTCTTTAAATTTACATTACATACATACGTATCAATGACATATATAAATTGTGTGTATATATATAAAAAATTTATATATGCAGGTTTATAAAATACATATATTTACATGTCCATAAATATTATGTTTATATACACACACATATATATACCTATATAAACCCATCTGTTTTGGTTGAATACTGGAAAAGGTTGCCCAGCAAGGTTGCGGACTCTCTCTCTTTGGTGGCGTTCAAGACTCTGGAGGTCTCCCTGAACAAGCTGATCTTATTAGACTTGCTTTGTGCAGGGGACTAGCCTAGCTGACCTTCACAGCTGCCCTTCCAACCTAAATTATTCTGTGATTCTATAAAAAGGCTTCTGTTTCATATTTTAAAATTTTACTTACTGTGGTTTCAATGTAAAAACTTGGCTTCCAAAACAGAGGAAAGAAGGCCATTAACATCAGATGCCATTAATATCAGTAGCCTCTAGTTACATTTTGGAAGAGAAACAGCAAGCAGAAAACTCCTATGAAAGTCCTCTTAAAATAATTTGTAAGACCTGTTTGCATTTAGAACTGCCAGCAGAAACACTGCCTTCCTCTCAGGGTTTCTGGTTTTAGGCAACCATCACATTTCGTAGTACTGTAGTGTCACGAACTAAGCAGGAACGCCTACAGAATGAAAGTATGGAAGTATTGCCAGATGTCGGAAACAGGTGAATGGTAAACTGCACATAAACTAAGATTTTATAAATAGCAGTGCTTTCATCAGAATACTTAAGAAAACATGCTTAATGTACTTTGCCACAAATGGGATGCTAGAACATTATTTTCTGAAGCTTCTTACTCAGTAAATCTATTTAAAATAATTACTGATCAAAAATTCTTGTATAGAGCAACGGAAAATTCAACGTTGTTGAGAATTCTTTAGTGACTGAATTGCCCACCATTGGAAAGATTTTCAAATACCAAGATATTTTCATTTTTCAGAATATTCTACTGAAAAAGTAATTGGGGATCTTGATAATAAAGTGAGAGACTCTTCTCTTGAACACTCCTTTATTATGCAAGCCTTTTTTTCTTTTTCCATTTTGTATAGTCTACTTCATTTTCTGCATCACATTTTAAGCATTTCAAAGACATCTAGGGAGAGAAATGAAACTGGTATATAAGAATTTAATTTGAGGCTTCTCATTTCCCATTACCACCACCTTGGAGGTCCTGTCTTCAGTCTACCTGTTTGGTTTTCTGTCCTGCCCTTGTGGCAAGAAGAGCAAACAAACATCAGCATAGGCAGGGCAAAGCCTGCACAAGGGCATGGAGGGGCTCGGCTATAAAATACTCTCCTCTGAAGAGGCTGAGTCAGGCTGGGAATGTTTTAATGGAGTATCTAAACTCTTCCTGCACAGCAGGGCATATACCCTTTTGCTATTCCTTAGCTTGCAAAGATGTTGTAATATTTGAAATTTTTTTTTGTGAAGAAATGGCACTTTGTGGCATTGCTGTTTAATCTTCTAACATTTCACCAGGCAGAAAGATAGCATTTCTGCTCTTCACAGTGCAGAACAGTTTTAAATGCATCAACACATCATAGTCAGCTACTATAACCATGCCACGATGAGGGCTTTTTCACTACAAAACCAACAATGTCAAGATGTGCGCTGTATTGCTTTATGATCTACATTTTTATGTGTTTTGTGTTTTCTGTCGAAGCCTATTTGCAGCACCCTAAACCGTGGAGGTGGGGAGGGGGCTAGGGTTTCCCTGCTCTGGAAGTCAGTAAGGCACAGATAGCTGACTTGTAGGGCCATCAGATGATATATGTAGCATGTGTGATGAAGCACCTAAGAGAAGAGAGCACTGCACTGAGAATACACAAGTGTCTAGAACCAAAAAGGATAATGAAAGATACTGGGGACTGAGGGGGCGATGGGCTACAACCATCTCAGCTGAGCTGTCCCTCCTCCCTCACCAGTAAAACCTTTATTTGCTTTAATCATGTAAGAGCTCACGGAAAACTGCATCAATTCTGAAGTTTGCAAATTCATAAAAATATTATGATGGCGGTTCACACTGGTGACGTATCTAGGCAATACCCTGTTTCCAGCAAGAGATTGTGCAAAACAATAGGGAAAAAGGTGCAGGATAAGGCTTTAAAATAACCTCCCCCATGTGAAAGCTGCATCTCAGTTTCTACTAGTTAAGTATTACGCTAACTGAAGCATTAAGTCTTCCAATACCTTCTTAGAATCAGCTACAAGATTTTAAGATTTCAAAGTTGCATACAAGTACCAAAGGTCTTTTCAAATTTTGCTAGATTCCAGAATATCCCCGCAGAGGAACTGCCTCATTGCTCTATAAGCCGCCTCACAAGTGATTACCTCACGGTGCCACTCCACGAAGACAGAGTAGCACAGGATAAGGTAGTCCTGGCATCCGAGAGAGACAGGTCAGCTGGACAGAGGAGCTGGAGAGAGGTCCCTTCCCACCTCAGCCTTTCTGTGATTCTGTGAGCAGCATCAGCTGCTGCCAGTCATTCTGGCTAACACAGTTTTTAGGACATGTGCTTGTATACAGGATGCTGCTCATCAGTTCTCAATACCAACATTTTGAACGAATTCATGGGAGCCAACAGACTGCTCAGCAGAATTTCTGTAATGCAGTTATATTTACAAACATCTACATTCTTCTTCCTTTCTCATGTTGTTGTGAAACGTTTCAAATCTGAACAACTTCATCATTCTTCCCCAAATTAGTTCTCACCTATTCTGACATGGAAAGTCTATGAAATCCCATCTAACACCAGATAAGCTGGCACTACAAATGAGAGGGTGAAAAAATGAAAGAAAACACTCAACATTTAAATGGCAGTGGTGCAGAATACTGCATTTTGTCTTTCCACAAAATGCTGGGCTGAATTTGGGCTTTCTCCTCTAGTCTTGAGGAATGCAGGTTTGAGGAAAACAAAGAAACTAGCAACTAACCCCCCCCCCCCCAACTAAACTATGAAGATGTGTGCAGAGAAACCCAATCCTTTTAATACACCTAGACACTACTCGGTAGAGGCAATCACCTTTAAACTTCGACAGAAAATGTTCTTAAGTACCTTAAAAAAAATCTTAATGCCTTAGTTAAAACTATCAACATAATCACTATTAAACAAATAAAGCCCACATTTGCAACTTCATGAGTTCAATGAGAAAGGCCATTTTGCTCTTCCAAAGAATTTTTCCATGAGTATGGAGCAGGCAAGCAACTAAACTTTTAAAAGCATAAACATTTATAAATTTAAAAAAGTGCATAAAGCTTTCAGCATTGCTGTGACAGAAAAACTCTGACTGCCAGATATACATACTAAACACAATCATTTATAAATTCTTCAGTAAAGATGCTTGCTTTTGCCTATAGAAATTACTTAAATGCTGTCCATCCATCTCTCTGTACCCATCTCCATCTTCCCTTTCCCTCAGGTTTCCTTCCAAATACTGTTTTTTAACCCGGTGACCAACTTCAAGTGAATTTTACAAAATTAGAGATGTCAAAGTTTGTAAGTCATTACAGAAAATTAGACACATCAAAGATAGTACGATAGAAAGCACGGGAAAATCAATAGTTGGAGGAAGGAGAGGCGAGGCAAATTAGTGCCCTTACAAAGATAAGGCTTTTACCCATTCCAGTCCTTCGGTAGCCAGTCAAGCAAGCAACACACACATAGCCTTGACTCACTGCAAGCATAGGATGAATCTGGAATTACCTGCTGTGTGACTGTGTGGTACCACTTTTCAGCTTACTAGTGTATTTATAATTTATTATTTGACTAGTTCTAAGGGAAGTAATACTTAAAACAATGCAAAACAATTAAGCAAACAGAAAACACTGAAAACCAAGAATTATTTCTAATGTTCAATATCCCAAAACATGCTGCCATAATTACGACCATCAATGTTGGTGTTAAACTATTTAATGTATGAAGATTCAGTAATGTAGTAAAAAAAATAGTATTAAAATGAGTATCATTCAAAGAGAAGTTAAAATGTACTATGGATAATGAGGAAAGTTCTAAACTGAGAGACAAGAAGTGCTATTTTTGGAAGTGAACAGATGGCCACAGAAGAGCAGACCCAGAAATCAAGAACAATATAGGGAGTCAGAGCAGGGGGGCTGGAATGCAGTGTAACTGGAGAACTCGCTTTTTCTTATTTTACTGTATACACTTTCTGACAAGCTCAAAATATTACGAATCTACAACAGAAAATATATGAATTGGATTTCAAGTTATGTTAGTGACTTGCAGAGCAGTTTTGGCTATTTACAGCGCCGCCGCCCCCCCCTCCCCCCCCCCCCTTCACACAAATGTTCATACACAACCATTTAGAAAATCTCAATACTTTACAAAACTTCGTATCATTTTTCTATGATGCCAGAAATAACAGGGAAACTAAAAATTAGGGTCCAAAGTGTAGCTTATTTGCTTTAAAAACATTTCTATACAAATATTCATATTACAAACTTTTAAAGAATTTGCTAAAGCCAAAACATTACACACAACCTTTTTAAAGAATATCAAATTTTTGTCCCACTGTCACATCTGTAATTATTGACCTTTAAAATTTGTAGACGCTAGGAAAATCAATTACCTGTGCAAAAAAAGTATCTCAGTAATCTCATCTCACATTTCCAAGAAGAAAAGGCAGCACTTCCTCTTCCCAAATATGAGATGCAGCTATGACTTCAGCTTTAGAGTACAGGATATCTCAATGGATTTAATTTAAAAACCCATGAATTCAAATTTACTTTTCCCTGGGAAAGGCAACAATCTTTGTTTTTGTCTTGGTTATTACTGTAATCTTAACAGTAATTTTTTTGTTCATACCTGTAAAATGGAAACGAAAAGTACTTTAAGAGCTGTATTAGGATGAAGAAAGTTCTTATGCAAACCCAGTAGGTCTTGGTTTCAGAGATAAATTGGCTGGCTTATTTCTCTAGCCTGTCAAGGTCCTTCTGGAGGGCAGTACAACTCTCTAATCTAACATATCAGCCATTCATCCCAGTTTTGTCTCATCTGCAAACCTGCTGCCATCATACAGATGATTAATGAAGATGTTAAGCAGGGCTGGACCCCATACTGACCCCTGGGGTACACCGCTAGTCACTGGCCTGCAACTAGACTTCATGCCACTGATCACTACCCTCTGGTCCCAGCCATTCAGCCAGTAATTTCCACATGTTAAGGACATTAGCTTCTGTGTTTCCATTTTAAGTTTGGGCGAGGGGAAGTTATACAAATCTCCTCTAAAAGGTCTTATTTATTTTCTTTTTTTTAACAGAACAGAAACAAGCAAGAGAAAATGGCTGTTGCCAGAATCTCACTATAACTTCAGTGCAAAATGGAAGTCATAAGATATTTATTCAAACAAATGTTTTTAGGTGACTAAATGGAAAATTGTTTCTGGCACACATGTCCAAAATCACTAATCCTAATCCATGGTTCATGATCAGTAAATAACAAAACTAACCTATAATCTGGAAAAGAGACAACCAAAGCTCTGTGTGAGGCAGAAGGAAGTTATAAAGCCTACTTAACTCTTTGAAAGATGTCTTCTGAAACCACTGACAATCTACAGTGTATTACATACTCCACAGAGAAGAAGGACCGTTTTCCCTTATGATTCTGACGAATTTTTATCATTTAAAAATGAGCATGCAATGTCATATTAAAGAAGCTAAAAGATTACATTTTTGCACTGATACACTCTGCAGTTCTAAATTAGTGCATAAAGGATTAAACTAGCTCCCTGTTGATAATTTAAAAATCAAACAGCAAAGATTAACAAATGTATGCAAACACATATACACACTTTACTCATACTTTGAACTGGACGGACATAAACCAGACCTCCTCCAAAAGCCAGTCAGATCCACTGAAGCAGTGCTACGACTGAGCTGAGGTGACAGGTCTGCCAAGGTCAGCTCTAGAACTAAACTACCATGTTAACACTGACATCAGCTACCTAGACTGAAGTACAGGCAAAGCAACTCAGGTGTGTCTACAAATAAAAACCTAAGTATATCCAGTAAGAATATTCAGAAATAGTGTGACACTAATCAGATACCCATTTCATAGTCTTAAAGTAACAATGCACTATAGTTTTTCCATCCAGTAATTTTCTTATCCAACAAAGCATTTCTCTGCCTTGTAGAAACAACAATATGTTTATCTCAGCCTTGTGATTTCAGTGCCACATGCATACTTGGAAAGAATGAAAACCACCTCTACTTATTATCCACCTATGCATCTTCAGAGTTTTATGGGTTTCCTTTGTTTTTATAATAAGTACAAAACTGTAAGAAAAAAAAAATATTTACTTCTTCAGAATTACCATGCTCTTGACACTTCTTGATGCTATCGTTAGTTGAAAAGCCAATACTACACAGGACAAGTAATTAAAAAGCTCTTATAACAGGTATTGGCAGGCAGTTCTGTGGGAGACGGCTGTGCTTGGCATCCCAGCTGATGCCCCTAAGCAGAAGGCAGCAGACAGTGGCTGCCAGAGGAAGCTCTCACTGGAGACACCATTCTGAGACCAAACCCAACAAAATTCTGCTGTTAAGCAGAGCTAAAAGAAAATGCTAAGCTGAGGAGACAGCCTCTGGCTTTTCCCATTTATGTTTGGAGGGCTCCTCAGCCTCTAGGGCCAAAGGCAAGGTAATTGCAGCATGCTGTGAAGCCAGACACCCTGAGAAACCTGAAATCATTAAAACACTCGTTTAGACAGAAGGAGAAAAGATAAGTGAGTACAAATTCTAAGCTGGAAAAAAAAAAATCCTCTTCCTATAACAGCTCGATTACTGTAACACCTAGTCACTTTCCAAAAGTCAATATGCTTTAGATTCTTCCTCTTTTAATCCACACTTCCTTTTTTCTCCTCAGACATTATGTGGTTTTAACTATTTTTTAAGACCACCATGCTCCCTGTATCCCTCATTACAAAAGAAAGAAAAATAACTTCCAGCTGAAACACAGAATGGAGACATTCATCTTTGTTGCTCTCTCTCATCTGAGATTCTGCTTCATGGCCTTAGACAAGCACCAGAGAAAAGCCTATGCGTGCAAATAGATTTTATCCTTGCTGCAGACACTCCACTGTGTCAAAGGATCAGTTATGGACCATATACATCCCTGAACTTCAGATGACAAGCTGAGTATGCTGAGCTCACTCCGTCTAGCACCTTCAAGTTGTTAAGACCCTGAATTTGATTTTTTTATGTGGAGCCTTGTATAGAGAACAGACAGAAAAAAATGGCTGTCCCTCACAGCCTTCACTGCGTTATTAAAATGCTTTAAAGCAAGCTTTCTTAAGAGCTTACATCTAACTTGCCCAGGTATTAATGCAATCTTGTTATTTAGCTGAAAGGTAATGAATGCCACAAAAGCCACATTACCAGTTGCCAGGACTGAGCAGCCTTCTTACCAATGGGATATGCTAGACAACATTAATGGGATATAACAGAATAGGAATCACTAACACAAAATTCTAATACTTTCAACATCGAACTCTTGGGAAGTTCTGTATGTAGAATTCAATCAATAGCACCTCTGTTCCAGATGCAGGCTCCCAGAAGTTTTTGCCTCTGTCAACTTTTGTATCACCGCCTTTTATGCACTGTTTTAACCTGCTGCTGGTTTTCTGTAATCTGATCTCCACCATAATAAACTGGCTGTTTTCTAAAAATGTTAGGTAAAGAAAGAGGAGGAAAACCAGAGATCAGTGCTACAACACTGAAACAGTTGCATAACAGACAAAAAAAACCAACCAACCAACCAAACAAAAAAACATAGCAGTGGCTTAGATTTTATAGGTATGTTTTAGAAATATCTTTCATAAAATAATTTTGCAAGGCTTGAAATATTGCCCTTGTAGTGCTTGAAGACCAGAATTAGTCATATTTCACTAGGACTTTAAATTCGCCACAGCTTTCAGAAGTGCAAGTTCTCAAAACAGTCTAGAAAAGACAAGATGAGAAACACTTACTTTAGTTACTCCTTGCCTGGATGAATGCACAGGTAATGAGCGTAGCACAAGTCTCCATAAGCTAGATGCCTACAGACAGTTCTCAGGATTAGGCACTAAAATAAAACAAACTGTGAGCCACACCACACAGCCAGTGACCTGGTACTCTTTGTTTTGAATTAAGTTGCCAAAGTTGCAGAGAAGTTTTGTCCAAATCTGTATAAAGTTAGAAATAATATGTATACCTGACAGACAAGCCTGAAGTTACACCTGTGAACAGATGCAGTATCCGAGTAGCACCAAGGAAAAGCTAACGCTGAATGGTCAACAGAGGCTTTTTCATCCTCTTAACAAATGTCTAATCCATTGCAAAAATTAAAGTCTCAAAACACATTCAAGTTGTCTAGTTCCACCAAGATTTGCACTTGGAAAACTATCACTGGGTCTTTTCCCTGTACATAATCGCCCTCATCAACCCCGCTGAACAGATCGTCCTCTTCCCCATGCCAATGAAAACGCTGTATTGGGAGCCTTGTGGAAGACACTGTACTTGAGGGTTTAGGGATCTTAAGCTGGCCATGCACACTCTATTAGGCCTTGTACTTAGTTCAGGCTTGAGAAGCCTGTATGTCAGCATGAGCAGTGCTGGCATGCCCCACGTAGCACCAGTAGATGCTATGACAGAGATGCCATCCCAGGCTCTCAGGAGAGGAGAAATGACTGTTACACAAAGTAAAAAGCACCACGAGAAGGAAGAGGAACCTCTCCACAGACAGCATCTGAGCAGCATGCCGTGGGAAAAGCCACCTGCGGTCCACCTGGTGCTGCATGACCATGGGGTTCCCAACCTCTGAAGGGACATAAGATTTAACTGTCATCTCTATTCGTCTTTTTATTCTTTCATATTAAAATGGCTATTTTATCATGCTGTTCATTGGCTGGCCTTTCTTACCAAGATCCAGAAAGAACCCTGCACTGTCTCCCTCCCTCCCCCAGTACAGAATTAATGCAAAAAGTGAACAAAACAGAGTAAAAAAAAAAAAATCTAAAGGAAGAAGAGTGACAGTAAGCAAGTTCCTAAAAAACCATTCCATTAAGTAGAGATGGAGATAGAGGAGAGGCAGGAGAAAGAAGTAAAAAGCAGGTAAATCAACACCAGAGGCTGTTTTTGCAGAGAAAACTCTCCCTTCTAAAGCTCCTCATCTTAACATGAGAGCTCTTTTTCTCACTCATACCACATACGAATGACAAGGCTTACAATCTTCATTTACATGAACTACCCCACGGAAGTCAATGGTAACTGCTCTATTTCACTCTGTAACATGACTCACAAAACCCAGTTTTATAGGTTGATATTTAAGATTACTCAAAAAGGGGCTAAGGATTCACAGAGACATACCTTCACCAATGCTCTAGAAACAAAATGTTGCACCTCTGTAGCATAATTCCCTTCTAATTTTACAGTCTATATTTTTTAGAACTTGGCAGGAAAAAAACGGGTGGAGGTTTCCAATCTCTCATTTGGTTACAATTATTCTACATCCCCAAGCATACTGCTGCATGACTGTTCAGTCTGTGCCCATCCAGGCAATAGGCAACTAAAAATCCTGAATGACAGAACAACTCAGGAGTTTCAGGCAAAGCCTGCAATAATGGTAACAACACGTAATTTTTCTTAAGGCATGACTAAGATAACATATGATTGGTTGAGAAGTGGAAGTTAACTCGATTTAAGGTGAAGTGTAAATGTAAAATTAAATAGTGGATAAGTGATCAGGAAAAAGGATTCTGACTGCATTGATAGTGACCTCATAAAACTTGAATGTAGTAGAAAGTCTAACCTATTGACATGCAGTAATGCCAGCCAAAAAATACAATAAATACTGCAGGCAAAGTCAATCCTACCTATTTGTTCTGAAAAAGAAGAAAAAGTTTCTTTCAGAAATTACATTCCTTCCTTGTCCCCCACTTACCCACTGCCAATTGCTGCTTCTTCTGGTACTTTATTGCCTAAGGGGGATCATGAAGAAGGCGAAGGAATGAATACATTTGGACCCACTCCCCAAACAGCCAGTCAAAATCCTAACTTTCTACGCTAAGGCAGCCTGCTTCAGAGTGACTCCCAGGTCACAGCTTGTGCTGTTTGAACCCACATGAGACAGGATTGTTTGCATTAGCTATAGCATAACAGCCCAACAATAATCCTAGCAGACACAGGCCAGTAATGCAGCCCCTACGCACTTAATTACTCAAACCAGCCACCTTCATCCTCTTTTTTTTTTTTTTGTTAATTACAAATACTTACATTTCCTTGGGTTTTGAGCCCTTTGGGCTTTATATTCCAATTTTTTTTCTTCATAATACTAATGGCTCTAAATATTGCAACTTTACAGACTCCCCTGTAATAATGCAACTCCAGACATAGGTAATTAGAGGGGGAAATTCCAATATCTCAACCGTTTATTGCACTGAGTATAATGTCTAGCATTTGGTGTAGTAACACAACCAGAAAAACAACTAAATCAATCCAATGTTTAATAAACTTCTTACACTCATTTAATTTAAAATGATTCAGATCTGTCTTACTGTTTTCCATCTTTTCATATAAGCCTCAACAATTAACCAACCAGGAGAGCAATTTATCAGACCCAGCTTTTGGCCCACATAGCATCATCTCCAAAATACAGTGAAATCAATGTCTCTACAACAAACAGAATATCTGTGCAATTGCTTTAGCTCCACTGCAGTTTTCAGTATTTCATAATGAAAATGTTTGCACTTTTAGCCTTCAGTCTATATATTCGTATACTTGTAACAAAGTCTACCTCAATTTTGTCTATGAAGAGAGATCAATAGCTACCTTTTATTAACTAAAATCTTCCAAATAGTGATACTAACTCCCTGAAAGTTATTAAGATTAGCAGACAAGTTGAGAGGTAAGCTTATTAAGAATAACAGTTATTAAAGCTAATAGATATATCAGACTATCTCCAACTATCTGATCAAGTTATTCAGATAACAAGGGTTAAAAACAAGCAGTCTACAAATCAAACTAATAAAAGCATGGTTACTGCTCAATGAAAGTTAATTATTTATTTATTTCAGGTTTATTGTAAATAGAATTTAGGAAGCACATGTTTCTAATATACCAATTTGAAACAGTTTGCAATACCAAATTTTTTCCTATTTAAGTACCTGCAATATATCTTTATTACTAAAAATGGATGCTGTTCCTAGCAGAGTGTTTGTAAAGACTGGCATAAATTAATTCTCTGTAGGAATAAGAGAAAAAGCAAGAAGCGGAGTTTGATTTATCGAATGCATATATAAATTGGAGATAAGAATTATTCCCAATCATGGCAACAGCTGACTTTATGTGCACTGCTTAACGGTGTTAAGAAACATGCTCACTTCTCCTAACCTTGTCCATAATTAGGCATCTTATGATTTCACATCTTAATTTTAAACTCAGATTTAAAGGAAGAAAGATTAAATCATATCAAATTGACACTTTAATACAAGAATCTTAAAAATTTTAAGAGGTAGACAAGGATTATATAAGAATGGTGACTGAATGCAGAAGTACATCACAGCAAAAAAAGCTAACTCCGACATGCGGCTTTTTCAGTTCCTGCTATAGGGTATTGCATAACTCCAGGTATGTCCTATATGAATATGCATTATGAGGAAAGGAAGTGCAAGAACAGAAGTTCAAAACATGTCTTTGTTTCAATGACAGGAGTAGACAATTGCCACTGCAAGTCCTTTACTCACAAGCTCATATAGATCACTCTGAATTAAAGCAATTCAGTTTTCTGAGTACACAGTGAAACAGTGTTTGTAATAAACTTGATTTTGATGAAATTAACACATTTTCCAAGCTTTGACAAAATTTATCTTTTTGATTTACACTAGGGTACGAACTTCAAAAAAATATGGAGTCTGTTGTGCAATATTTTGAAAAAACTTCTGCAAAATCAAGATATATAAATGTATTGCTGCATACATCTCTCTCTCTTACCACAAAGCCTACTTCATTACATATAGCAGTGATTCTGCAAGAAATAACAAGCAGGGGAAATTATTTCAGGTACATACTCCATGTCTAGTAATCATTCCAGAAGAGAGCATACACTTATGAGAGCAATATTAGGAAATTAAAAATGAGAGCTTCTTCCTGACCTTAAAATACAAAATGTTCCTACAGGACCAGGATTGACTGACATCTTCCAGACAGTTACCCATCTCAGTCTTCCTCTTAGTCTTTGCTTCTCAGACATTATTTTGTGTAAATTGTAGTAGCCACAATGTGCTAGCATTTTCCAGACATTCAAGAAGGGATGGTCCATGCCCCAAGGAGCTCAACCTCTGAAGACAGGCAGGCGGGTAGACAGAAGTCAGGGAAACCAAAATTATAAAGTCAAACAAAACAACAACATTCACTGTTGGTATCATGGTGAAAATTGACCTGTAAGTGGTGAACATGACAAGCTAAAAGAGTGATGGCAGGAGAGGAAGAACCAGTAGATGAATTCTAGGTTGTGCCATGCACTGATGCTGCAGAGCAGAATACAAAATTGAGTGCAAAATAACCTGAAAAACAAGCAAGTAGGAAGCCTGACAAGACAAACATAAGCAGAAAGTGATATTTAATATATTGTCTTGCATGTTCTAGTTCAACTTCTGTCATTTCTTAGGTTCTAACTAATTCTTTTTATTATGCTACTAGGGCTTTATTAATCAAATCACTTGGGATCTGTCAACATTCTCAAAACATCAGTTTGTTGCAACTCCCCCACACAAAAATGGTTATTTCAACAGAAAGGCCATTCTGTTCCCTTCATAGAGGATAAACCTTCAAAGAATGTGCTGGACTTAAAATATTAGTTCTTGCTGTGAGACTGGAAATGCAAATTAAATTTGTATTCTGTTTTTCTCCATTGATTTTTGCAACTTTAATAGGTTGACTGTTAACGCAAGCACTGTTATAAGTCTACATAGTGAATGATATTTTACACGTAAGGTTTTCACAAAGCAAAACAACCATCCAAGACCTTCAGAGAACTGGTAGAAAGGAACTGCATGGATACCACATTTGTGTCACAAGTATAGATTCCCTGTTTCTGTTCTTAATTTCTCCTCCTTGCCTGCTTCACACATTGTTGCTTAGCTGAAATCTGTAAGTCTAAGCAATTAATTCACAATAAACACCTAAAGTGGCTCCACACACCTTTAAAACTTTATTTTTATTTATTTTTTCCTTATTTTCTTTTTAACAGAAACTAATTGAAATATTCTCCTAAACTTTCCATGGTTAAGGTCTATTTAATCATCTGCAATTCCACTTCTCCAAAGTAAATTCCTTATAAGATTTTCTATTCTGTCTCCTAAGTGTCTAAACACCAAGACCAATTAATGACTAAACTCTGCTAACATTTTTGTTGTTAGTTTTAAGAAAAATTAAATATTGAGCAAGAAGATCAAGACTCTAATCCAAAATCTCTAAAAGTTGTTCAGATTTCCATAGGATTAAAAAAGTTGTCATAAGAACTTCCTATTTGAATGAACAACAAATATAGCTTATAACAATAAAAAGCCAATTACAGAAGAATAGAATCACAGGAAGTCTGAGGCTGGAAGGGACCTTGGAGGTCATCTGGTCCAGGCCCCCTCCTCAAGCAGTGCCACCTAGAGCTGGTTGCCCAGGACCATGTCCAGATGGCTTTTGACTCTCTCCAAGGTGGGAGACTCCACAACCTCCCTGGGCAACCTGTGCCAGTGCTCAGTTGCCTCACAGTAAAAAAGCGTTTCCTGATGTTCAGGGGGAACCTCCTATGTTTCAGTTTGTGCCAATTGCCTCTGGTCCTGTCACTGGGCACCACTGCAAAGACCCTGGCTTGGACTTCTTTGCACAGTCCCTTCAGATATTTATAGACATGGAGCCTTCTCTTCTCCAGGCTATACAGTCCCACCTCTCTCAGCCTTTCCTCACGTAAGAGATGCTCCAGTCCTGTAATTGTCTTTGTGGCCCTTCATTGGACCCTCTCTAGTATGTCCGTGTCTCTCATACTCAGGAGCCCAGAACTGGAAATTACATGCCAGGTGTGGCCTCACCAGTGACAAGTAGAGGGGAAGGACCACCTCCCTCAACCTGCTGGCAATACTTTGCCCAATACAGCCAGGTACTATTAGCCTTCTTTGTCACAAGGGCGCACTGCTGGCTCATTTCAACTTGGTGTCCACCAGGACCTCCATATCCTTTTTGCAACGCTGTTTTCCAACTGGGCGGCCCTGAGGGTGTCCTGGTGCCTGGGGTTGTTCCTCCCTAACTGCAGCACTTTGTATTTCCTCTTGTTGAACTTCATGAGGTTCCTGTGTACCCCTTTCTCCAGTTAAGGTCCCTCTAGACTGCAGCATGACTCTCTGGTGTATCAGCCACTAATCCCAGTTTTGTACCATCTGCAAATTTTTCGAGGGTACACTCTGCCCCACTGTCCACATCATTAATGAATATGTTAAACAGCACTGGACCCAGTATTGACCCCTGAGGTACACTACTAGTTACTGGCCTCCAACTAGACTTCGTGCTACTGACCACTGGCTATTCTACCCGTTTTTAATCCAGTCATTTCATCACAGAAGTTTATCACTGGTCAAGCATGACGACTTCTTGGTGAATCCAGGCTGACTACTCCTGATGACTTTCTTATCTTTCATATGCCTGGAAATTTCAACTAAACCCTCTTTACAGATCCCCTTCCAGGAAGTCAATGCAGTTTGAATACTAATGTACAATATATACCTGTGAAGCTCTATCTTTAGAGCAGCCAAGTGGGAGCAGTATCATGCATTGGGATGCAGTGAGCAATCCTAATGCCATGCTCTGAATTTCAAAGGATAACATTTGGCAACAGGTAGCTGGGCTGCAGTATTTGTTCAAAGCTAACCAAAAGTGTAAAGATTATAGACTTCTAACCAAGATTAGAAGTAAACACGTATATTCATGTCCAAGAAATCCATTTTCCAAAGGCAGTGAGCTACCAAGAGCTGCTGTTAGGAAAGAGCACGTTTCCACACAAAAAGGAAGTTAGACCCTTTATGAAAACTTAGGTCTCTTTTGTTGGCTGTACCTCAGCTCTACTGTAGTGACTGATAAGCCATCTCCCTGCTCTCTGCCTTGGCTTCCCGCTCCCTACTTTTTGCATTCTGTCTATTTTCAATGTAAACTCCTCCAGCAGAGATCATGTGCCATTTAAGTTCAATCCTGATCTTAATTTGAACCACTAGGTGCTGCTGCAACACAGACAATAAATGTTTACAGCATAAACCGTCCCATAAAATTATCTGGGATCTACACTGTACGTGACAAGACTGCCCTTAGAACAGTACATGAGAACTCTTAGTAATGTCATCATTCTGCCATGCTGCAACAGAAAATAAGCAGCTTCCAGCCTGGGGAGTGATATTCTGTTTTTCCTGGACTACAAGCTTTATTCACTGATCTGTGATTCAAAAGCCACACGTGAAAATTGAACATGGATCAGTCTGTCTGCCATTGTGCTCTCCTTCTAAGCCAAGTATATAATGACCAGCAACATGCCAAAGCTCACTGTTCCAACTGGAAGTTTCCAGTAGAGCATGTAGCAAGTAACATGTTGCATACTTGCCTGTCAAGGTAAGACATTGGCAGCCTGGCCATCAGCCAGGACCCTTCCTTTGGATCTCCAATCTCTGAGAAACCCTAGCTATCTCAACTCTTCCCTAACAGAATATTTATGAGTATTACTAGCTTATCACAATTCCCAGGACAAGGAGTTCTTCTATTTGTATTCCCTTGGGCCATATCAGGTGTATCTGGTTGTTAGCAAGACTAAAAATCTACTAACAAGTCGAGACTGGGCTGCCACTACCACACTGGTCTCTCCAAGAAACTGGTATGATTTGACAGAAACGTTATGACACTAATATAACAGGTATGTAAATAGGATTTATGAACAACAAATATAGTTGTAACCATAAGACTCTGCTCACACGGACAATGCAAACTATTAGTTTTTAATTTCTGCTTCTCTTTTTGCCAGAGTAGTTGTATTCCAAAGTGAATTTGAAATAAACTGATGTCTTCTGTGGGAGACAAATTTACAGATTTTAAGTTGAGTCTTTCAGTTCCATAATGCATAGTGCTGACACTTTCCAGAGGTCTGCTCTTCTCCAAACAAAAAGCCAAGAAATGGAACATACAGACTTCCATTCTATATAGTGAGTCACATTATCACCTCTTTTTAGAACGACAAATATAACACCACCACTAACTGTAAGAGCTGTTGCCTTAAACAATCACGAATATTTCTAATGTTTTTAAACAGTTGTCTGGGAGCATATAAACAGTATAGAGAAAAAGCCCATCATACTCTAGCTGACAGTCACCAGTGTTAAATTCCTTTTATCATCCAATTTTGACTGAATCCATGGAGGTTCAAGACAAAACCATTTTCTAACTTAAATGTGGGTAAGAGTATTCTTAGTTTCCTTCTAACATCATGGACTGAATTAATTTCTTTTTTAGGAGGGATTACACTTTTCACTGCTGCTACCAAGAAACTCAAAATCCTTCTTGAAGGAAAGGGAAAACACTAGTGAATTTTGCTTTGAAATCTTTTCTTATACACCAGCGAAAAAGTGCACAGTCACATAACCACACTGTCAAAGACCCTGCCAGTCTCCCTACAAGAAAGGGAAGGTAGGAAAACCATTAGTAAGTGGCAGCTGACTGACTATATTCAAGTCCTACATAAACATTTGGGTTTAGGTGATAGCTGAAACACATCTCTGATCTTTCCTGGTTCCAACAAATTATTCTGCACAGGAAGACTTGAAGTCAATTGTCACTTCTGACTCTGTATCAATTTGTATCATGTAGTTTGACCATTTTAGGATACAAGCCAAACAACCTCACCCAGTAACTAAATTCATCTGTCAGCAGGGATCAACTGACAAGTCTGCAGAATCTGGTCCACAGCTTTCTTCCCAGAACAGACAGGGAACAATTGTTTCAACAGTGATAGATGTAGCCTGAAAAAATAAAAATTTCTTCCTGCATCCTCAGTCTGTCTCTTATGGCTGCTTTCAGTGTAGATACCTACCCTTTTCTTGGGAGTCCTGACAAAAGTTATTTCAACTGCCAATTACCCTAAGTCTTCTGCATCTCATTCCTGATACAAATGTGTCTGGCATTTGCTTACGTAGACTCCTGATCTATAGCATATCTCTCCTAAAGGAATCCTGGAAAGGAATTCGGAAATACTGTTCCAGGAGGACTTGATTACCATGCTCAGTATAACTGCCAAATGTCTGGTTTTGCATTTGGAGTTGGGCTTTTTTCCTTCCAAGATTCTGGGACAAAATAAAACCAGAGACTACTTCCCAAGGCTTTAAAAAAAGGCTTACCACAACCTAATTTTTTAAGTTTCTTTTTCTTAACCAGGTCACATTGACACTCTACAATTATCTGACGATCAACACACACTCGCTCCTCAAATTTACTCTTCTCTACCACTTTCAGCTGATAGAAAAAAATTTATTGCAACATTTTTCTAGATATCAAGTACATAAACCTGCATTGTGCATTTTAACACCTTAACCTTCTACGTCAGTCCAGGAGAACTCACTTTCTTTTACATAATATTCTGACCTACATCAGTGATGTTTCCCAGCTATTATTGCCCCACTGACAATACTATAATTAGGCACAACTAGAAGGATATTTCCCCAATGTTTCAATAAGTGTGTTATCTTCTATTTGTACCATGTTTAAATAGTCTTCTACAGGACAAGATAAATCTTACAAACACATTCAGTCATCATATAAACTAACCTTTGTATTTAACTATTATAAAGACACTGTAACCAAGGAGTTTTGTAGGATAAGTGGCAGTGGTCTAAACCTGACCTATTTAACTAAGTTCCCATGTATTACCATTACTACTTGTTTGACTGAAGATCAGCCAAATGAAATCTAGATTTACTTTGCAGGAAAAAGAAAATCCAGTCTATTCAACAAAATAATGTTTAGCGTTAGCAAAATCTACTTGTCAATGCTGAATTTCATGCTACTTTTTGTTTGCCTCCCTATTTTGAATTATTCTTTCATTAATGTTTGAAGGCTACTGCCCTTTAGTCAAACTAAAATGCCTAGTAATTCCACCCCTACCTAAAGATAGGCATAAAAATTTGTTATTTTGTAGTTATATGGCAGTCTGCCCAACTTATTTAAAATCCCTGCTACCTACTTACAAGACTGGACTACACAGAAAAAGGATTCTTTCTCTATTCCACTTCAAAAGGGACTCCCGGGATAAAATTTGTATGCTTAAGCTGCAGACTGCAATCAACATTGGGTCTTAAGTATCTCTTTCATTATTTTCTTTATTTTTGTCTAAAATGGTAAGCTTCTAAATGTGAAATCAACAACGCTTCAATAGTGCGTAAGAGCTCTTCTGGATCACAGAAGAATTTGCTTCTTGGAGCAAATTTTTCTATCCTTGCTACCAACTTGCTATGAATCACTGGGCCAAGCCTCTTTCGCATGTGGTGCCTGACATGGGCATCCCTGTAAACCAGTCCTAAATGGCTGTGCACTTCCAACAGCTACAGTCATGAAGGCACACTGAAGAAATGAAATATGCTATTAATATGAAGAATTTAGAAAACTAGGAGGTCTCAAAGCAGACATCAAAATAATACGACACTTTTGACCGGATAATCTTTAAATCTCCACTCCTTCTTTTGCCATTTGTGGAAAGGAATAATACTTCCCTACACACGAGAAAATAAATAAATTCCTCTTTCAGACAAATTGATACACTGAGATGACAAATTATAGAAAACCTGGCAGCAAAACTAGTTTCTTTTTATCCATTGTACTCCTGGGATGGTAAAGAAGGCTTATTGCTCACAAAAAAAAATGAAGTTATAAAGAAATGCAGAGCTACATATTTACAGCATTGATGAATGAAGTTCCCCGTAGGAAAGGAAAAATTTGATGATTACAGACTAACATGATGTTCAGGCTTAAGGAGACAGGCATTTTAAATCCAGCTCTTACTAAATTTGATGTGTTGAGGTTTATAACGTCTACAACATTTAACATAGCTTTTAAATGCATAATAAAAGGCTGAATAAGGTCCCTAGATTCAGCAATACTTGGCGGAAGCGCATGTACTTTAATTTTTATAGCATAATTTAATGTTTTCTCTCATTATGAACATATACTCTGTTTTCTCTTTTGAGATCATAAAGAGAAAGGAATCCAAAGAAGCCTTACTGGTTTTGACCATCATTCTTCTAGGTAAGTATATTTCTGGCACCTACCATAATTTTATGGATACTTCTTGTAAGATGTTCTATAGCAATAGACACTCATTTTGTCCTGAAGAAAATTTTAATTTAATATTCAATTTCACATTATCTGTTAGAACTGGCTTCTGCTTTAGAAATCAAGTAACATGACTTTTGGAGAGGAAGGAGAACAAGACTGTGGCTAGCCTTACTACAAAAATTCCCATTCACAGTTTACAAAAGACAGCTGAATGAGTAGCAAAGGGGAAAAAAAGACTAAATGAAAAGTGTTTGCTAAACATCTGTTATCTATCACCATACTATTATTTTCTCCATATGCCTACACATCTATTAGAACGATTATTAGAAATATTCATTTCCTGGAGTACAAATTTTCTAAGTACCTATCCATGTCTTAAAAGAGATGTTCATATCAAAAGAACAACATTAAAAGCTATTGTTACAAACAGGCAAAAACATGTTCCCTATTATCTTCCTAAATGCCTAAGAGTTTTCATAACAGCAACCACCAGAATATTTTGTTCCACAGAGAACTCTACTTATCAGCTCCATCACTGTCACAAGCAACTTTGTGCAGCTCTACTTTTATCTCACACATACAGCCCTGGAGAAGAGTACTGCAAGGGCAAACACTGCAAGTGCAGTGCAGTATCTTTGTTTTAAGGACTGCCAGGTCAGGATTTCCCACAAACAAAACATATTGTTCTGTCTGAAAACACTCTCAATACGAGTCAAAGTAAACCACTTACTTGCAATATTCCAAATAAAAATATCTCCAATCCCAAGGGTTACGAAGAGAGATTAACAGAAATTCTAAAAAAATGCTCACATCTCTGATGTAAAGTCAGATTTAAGACTGTTTTTAATCTTAAAGCAAATCTCATCTCTGCACAATGAGTCAGATGTCAAGACATTTCCCATCCATGGAACCCATGAGCCTTTCTTATGCAAGACTTGCATCCTTACCTTAGCTGAGAAAAGGACTTGGGGGATTGAGATATATACACACAAGCTTCTCTTCTGTTTAACTTTTATTCAAACCCTTATTCTCTTTGTTCCCTCAAGATTACTGATCACCAGCTTTTTTAGAAAGCAGTTTCAAATCTCCTCTCCTGAATTACTGAGTGACTCAACCATTCTGGAAAGAATAATTACCTTTTGGAAGTCTAGATACAATTGCCTCCTGTCCCAACAGCTATTAGAACCTTTTAATAAATATCTTGGCAGCCAACTATACACAACTATAAGAAAACAGCTGCTTTACAGTGAAAGAAAACAGTCATCTTGTCTACTATGGCAAAACTCAAATCTCAGTGCAAAGTTTTTCCATGTTACATTTCCCCAAATTTGATATATTTCATGTTTGTATTTAATTTAAAACCTTGCATGTCAGGTACATTAACAACCACACTTTATACAAACCTACACGTGGCATTAATGTATGCAGTTTATCACTGAATTTTAATCTGGACCAGTTACAACCAAAATCCTTAGCTTTTGATTAGTAAAGGCAAAATAGGTTTGATTTGATGGACTTTGAGGGATACTATAATAGACATTAACATCTACTTTTGAAAGAAAGTAAGAGAAAGAGCTGGAAGTGTCTTTTATCTGCAGCCATCTGTATGTTTTAAAAATGCTTTACTTGAAATAAATCAATCCCAGGCCTACATAAAAGCTCTCTCACATTAAGAATTTAAAATTCTATTCAGCAATTCTGAACAGTCCCAGATATGAAACTTGCTATGACCAGCTATTGAGTCTTCCAAAAATGCAAGAGAATAATATATCATTCAGTTGAGACACCTCCTTTGGGTTAAAGAGTAACCACTCCTCTAATGTAGATTATGTGCTCTACACTATCAAAATGCTAAGAAACCATTAATTATTTCTGTGTTAACTATTGTTGTATTACTATGAAAGAACTTAAACATCAATCTCTATTATTCAAAATAATAGAATTAAAAAAATTATTTCAGAGGTCTCCCACCTGTAAACTGTTATTCCAAAACACAACAGATACTGAAAAGCTGTCCTCTTCGAGATGCCAAACGAGTTTTTTCAACCAGAAAAGAAGCCAGCACCTACAAAACACTTGCCTTTTTAAAATTCCTCTTCACTTCAAATGGAGCTGTTTTCAGAACATTAATAAAGTCAGTTGTAAAAGCAAGGTATCAAAATACCACATGTGCTACTACAAAAAAGGTTCTTGGCAACATCAGAATTCTCTGAAGGTGGCAGCTGAGAATGGAGAGCAATCCTAAGTCTTTAGAGAAGAATTACAAATAAGCAATAACCTTTTCTAAGGGAACACAACTACCACATCACTCCTGCTCCAAAAATCCTTGCAAGATTTCTTCAGCTCAAGAGGTATGAAAAAGCAATAGCTCCACAGGAAGCAAATATTCCTGGAGACAAGATGCTGTTTCCGTTTTCCTTGCATAAGTTTGCTTCCATGGTACAATGGTTCCATAAGTAAACCCTGTCTGCACTGTGGAGATGCAATCAGACACATACACACATGTGAAACCCTGTCCTCCTCAATCTGTGAAACAGAAATAGATGATTTTCACTTAACAGGATGCAGTCATTTGTTAGGAGAAAATACTAAATTGTTTACCTCCTGTATACTTACATCCTAGTTTAATTTACGCCAAGATGAACTCTGTGATTCAAGTATCATATTAACTATGTGAATGTCACTCAGTATGGTGAAAGAAATACAGCTTTCCAGTTATGAGGTAGCTAAAGCCCTAGCAAAATGTTCCATCCCAGACCCCACTGAGCCCTTGCAGATCACAGTAAGACAGACATGAACAAATTTGGTGACTTGGACATACACATACAAATTTTCTTCCAAATAACATAAAAAAGTGTTGTGATCACTCAAGGAAAAAAAAAAGTATCACCCTAATAATTTCAAATACATAACAGAGAGAGAGCCTGAGTTATCTCTACAGATTGTCAGTTTTAAGAAATAGTACATGACTCTCCACCACCTTGCTCCTCATTGATACTTTAACACTGAATGAGTACGTTTGAGCAGTCAGCCACGCTGTGTGTATGCTTTGTCTTCCAACTAGAAGAAACAGAAGGCCACTGCATTTTGATCTTTCCTATACATTAAGACTACTTCAGAATAATGAAATAAGATTTGTTTGCAAAGGGTTCAGCTATGTTCACAATACATTTTATTTCTCTTCACCACACTAACAAAAAACAAAATGGCAGAGCTGTTAAAATAGGGTCAGAAAGATTAACATGGCTTTACCCATTCTTCCCTAGTCTGACTAGTGCTCCTCCTACCTGAGTAAAAATTACTGAAAGTGAAATCAATTAAAATTAATTTTAAAGCATACAAGTCAACTTGAGTAGTTTCCGAATCCTGGAACACTCATAAGGAAACACCATCCTTTTACATCCACTTCACAGCTCTGACACAGTAAGAAAGCAATTGTATGAGGTTCAACTTACACCTTCACTCTGGAAAATGCTGTTTACAGTCATGAAGGGAAGCACTTGCTGAAACAGCAGAGGTATACACCTTTCCCACTGCATGAGATGGATGAGGGTTGCCACTTACTGGAACTTGCATCAAATTTATCCCTTGCTGACGCTATGCTAAAAGGTCAGATTCTGCCTGGAAAGGGATTCTAGGCTGATCACACACTGACAGGATGAATACCTGAAATAATTTATTATGAATGATGACATTCTCCTTTCCAGTTATATACCTGTTCAGCTATTCTTTAAATACCTAATAAATATATGTAAATATTGTGTAGCTGAAGTCCTCCTCTTGGCTTTACTAACTGATCAGAAAGAAGGAGATGGCATCTTGAAAACGACAACCTCCCCCTGACTAGACACCACAGGCTGCAGAGGTCAGCTCCATATGCAGGAACAATTCCTTCTCAGAACTTCTCAATAACAACAGGAAATATTCTCTAATTAGAAATATTCGCCTATATTGAGGTAGATGAAAGGCTGGATAGCAGGTTTAGTTTAGGACTGCATATCCAATTCATAATCACAAGGAATCTGAATACACAAAATAGTCTTTTGCTTTAGCCTTACCCTGTACTGTCCTTTTGGCTCTCCCACTGCAAGCATATCGTCTTGTGCTAGCGGTTAAATATTCATTGGGGCACATGCCAAGAGAGGCTCACTAATAGGAATCCCTCCTGTCCTGAGTGAGATGCTGGACATAAAAATTCCAGTCCCCATTCCAAGTACTTATTTTCACAAAACAAAACAAAACTTTTACATATGAAAATAAACAAAACTTTAAGTTACATATATATTATTATATATTTTATTTATTTTTATATAATTCCAAAATTTGTCTCCAAGAAGCACAGTTCAATTAAAATATGTATGTATTTGTTCCCAAGACCTTAATTGAACATTACAACTGAAAAAACAGTATCTATAATAAAATCAGCTTCCCTAAACAATATTTGGTTTTATTCCCCCCCCAACTGAATAGTATTTCAACTCAAGAGAGTTTCCTGGTTTTTTTAAGCACAAAGGCTCTGCTTCACCAACACCATCACATCCTTCCAGCTTCCAGCCTTTTCAATATGGAAGACAAAACCAATAATTAGATCTCTAGCAAAATTTCATGGTTTAAATAGTTAACGTGATTACGCAATCACTAATAGGTATTTACTGAAGCTGAATGAGAATATTATTTTTGGTTTAAATAATTTGCTGAATGGTTGGTGGCGGGACACACTAAAAAAACCCAAACAATAAAAACCACACAGACTCAAAAATTCTCATACTCCTTCTAAAGCACATCTTAAATGCAAATAATATATTAAACCAATTTTAAACTCAGACAATTCAGCCAATTTAAGAAACAGGAAAAAGAAATGAGAACGTGGGTTTTGATAAAGCAGCTGGCATTTGCTTCAGAAATAGCAAAACTATGTGTAAGGAAACAAAATTAATTTCATTCCTCAAAATAGCCTACTGCTATCAGACAGGTAGATCATAATGTACAACACGTAAAACATTCTAGATGGGAAAGAATGCAGCAAGATTTTATGAAAAATGATTTCCCGCCCCCGCCTTGAATTTGCTAAATTCAGGAAAGGGTAACTGTCCTGGGGAGAGATATCAACTTTCCAAGTTGGTAAATGATTTAAAAAACAAAAGGGAAAATATTATCTTGTCAGTAACTAAGATTTAACTAGTTCATTGGGTTTTTTTTAAAGTGTTATATATAAATTGGACATACCAGTTATTAAACCCAGATGGTTATGAAGAACTTTTCACTGGTCTAACCATAGCTTTATGCCAAATTTAGTTTTAGCTACCTTAAAATACTAGACTAAGAGTGCGATG
This sequence comes from Aviceda cuculoides, assembly GCA_035590195.1. NCBI lineage: Eukaryota > Metazoa > Chordata > Aves > Accipitriformes > Accipitridae > Aviceda > Aviceda cuculoides. Next base: position 14,168,323 of record JAVJGG010000032.1, on the reverse strand, counting down.
CCTCTCTTGAATCACCCAAGTAGAGTTAGATAGCAGATTTCTTTACAAGTTTATGTAAACAGCACATCAACCACATGCAACTGTTCCTCCTGGGCAGGTCAAGCCTTGAAGGACATAGCAGAAAAAGGGAAAACATGGATTTCAAATGAAAAACTACATTGTTGGGAGCATATTTCAAGAAGATTCAATTTCCACTTCACCAAATGGAACTGTATCTTCACCTATAAGTTGACTTAAGATTTTATCCATCCTTTTCACATTCATCTTCTTTATTATGGCTAGTTCTTGCTTTTCAACCAGCTTTTGTAGGAGCAGAGCAAAAGCATACTAATGTCTACTTCTGATGGAGACCAGTTATCTTGAAACAAGTGCTGCATCATTTGTGCCTTCTTCTCGTATGTATTATTCCACCCAACAAATGGTTAAGTAATGCTTTATTTTTAAATTCAAAAAATTAAGATTTTTAGCACTGCATGGATAGAAAACCTTGTGGAAAAAAGCATTGGGAAAAAAAAATCCCCACAAATGATCATGAAAAATGTGAAGTAGCTCCCTAGCTAATCCTTGATGTCATCTCTTTGTTTGCTGTCATAGTGTTGTAACTGAACAGAATGAAGGATCATTACCTGCTAGTTGCAGGGAAGAAAAATTCAATTGCTGTTGCTAAATGAACGGTAGTGAGAACAGTATGATAAAGACAGCAATAACTTTTTGTAATTCTTCTTTAACATCAGATCAAGAGCATTCCATAACATCAATGCCATCGCTGTTCCCCACGTATTTAAATAACCTTACATTAAGAACACAAGAGTGATTGTACTGGGTCAGACAAATGTTTGTTGAGCTCAGGCTCTCTTACAGTGGCAAACAAAAGACACCTAAGAAGCTTTAAGTCAAGCATGTAGTGATATTTCTACAGAACACTCTGTCAGGCCCAAACTTTTCAGAGACACCAAAGGCTTGAAGCAGTATTTATCCTTATTTTCTCCAGTGAATGCTTCTTTCATCAAGTTCATGAACATAAAATATTTAGTATCCACAACACTGTACAGCAAGAAGTTACATACTACGCTGTATGTGGAGAACCATCTCCTTTTGTTTGACCATGCTAAATATTCATTTCATTTGATGGTCCCTACTTGTTGAAGTGAAAGACGTCTTACAAGTCAGGAAGGGCCATCACCTCTCCAACACTGGGTGCAGTCCCATAGTACCCAAGTTAGAGCAGAGCATGTCAGCGTAAGCAAACAGGGTCAGCCACAATCCAGCAATCTGTATCTAACCCAGCTGGCCTCGACTACAGCCAGACAGGCCTGGAGTGGGTGCAGAAGTGGTTGCAGAACCTGTTCTTACAGCCAGGGTTCCGGCACTACAAGTAGCAGTGACGCCACCTTCCTGCGTCACTGAGAAATCATCAGGAAACAGTATGAATTGGCAGCCTGTAATAAAATTATTATAGTCCAAAGGAGCCAGGGGAACATAATTAGTATGCATGGCTTTTAATGCTTAAAAAAAGTTATTTAATGCTTAAAAGAGTGATTATTTAAACACTGGAAATTAAAATTTCTTTTATTGATTTATCTAAAATAAAACTTGCATCTTCTGTGAGAGTTAAGATTGGAAATTCTCATCTAGATGACCCAAATATGCTTTCCAAATGCTGCAAATACAGAGACCTGGAGACATCAGGTGGAAGACTCAGCATGTTCTAGAAAAACTAGAGGATAATTAATCCTCAGGACCCAAGACATGAAAAAGCAGAAACTCCCTGAGACCCCAGATATGCAGAGGGCTAGGCACCAAGGTTAGGATTCCTGCTGAAACATCCAAGACAAAGCAACATGCATCACAGATTGAGGAGCATGCCTTAAACACTTTCTCCTTCGACTCATCTACACATAAACTTACTCCTGATAACAGCATCATCAAAAAAAGAACCGCAGGTGAGAAATCACTATGTAAATAAGCTGCAACACCAGATTACCTTCAGTCCACACGTTTTATGATCACCTTCACCAGATCACTTCCAAGCAACAACACTAAAGCAAGCATATGCAGCAAACCCATGATATGAAGCTTTTCTGCTCTCCAGAAAGAAATCACTTCATTGCTTAGAATTTCAAAAGCATTAGCATTTTTCTTAGTCCTTCCAATATTCATCTCCATACAGTAAGCAAGGCCAGCCTACAGAGACAGGAAAAATAAAGCTAAAAATATCCTGTTTGAATTGTAAAGTCCAGGAGAAGTCTGGAGGAAGTATTTGACATCACCCAACAAAATCAATGAAGTTTTCACTTAAACCAAAGCAGTATTCTTGAGTTTCAGATATTCAAGCAATTTTTTAAGAGGAATTCTAAAAAGTAAAGGCAGTGACTAGATTTTCTTCCCATGCATAACTGGCAGCAGATAAAATATATAAAGCTGTTTGAGAGAGAATTTGACAGTTGAGAAGTAAAAAACTGGTACAGTGGCACAGACAACATGGGAGTGAGTATCAGAATAAATTACAACTGAAGGGAGTAGGAACCCCAAATCTATTATGAAAGAATGTGTAAATGGGATTCTTTCACTTATACAGTGATACGCTTCAGAAATGTTTGTTTTCCTCAACACAATACTTTTGAAAGTCTGATTATCTTTTTTGGCTAGGTATTATGAAAAGTATAACAATTAGCTAGAAATAGTCTGCTTTGATTTTACAAATGTAGAATGTGAGCTGTACTTTTGGCTTCTGCTTAAGTAACCTGTGACTTTCTGTAATAATTTTAGTGAAACCACTCATCAGTCAAGCCTAGCAACAGTAACATCTTAAATATTATCTAACCTCTCCCTTACCTGTCAAGACCTTAAGCATGCATTTAAAATGATGAGTGGACAGCCATAGAGATATTAGAGACACTGGGTTATTAGTTTAGACGAAGGAGTCAGTTCATGGGTAGTGAAGTATTTTAAAAATTGGCAGCATAAAGATAATAGTTACAGATAATTGTCTGAACATCCTCCCTGCCATTATCTAAGAACAGACCTTGTGAAGAGGAAAAAAATGGGAAGAAAGGAAAACAAACCCAGGGAAGATGTAAAAGACACCACAAATCACTTGCAAGGATTCTAAGTAGAAGAGAATCACAAAAGCAAAGGAAAGGCAGCAGTTCAGAAAGCAGAAAATTATCAAAAGATACAGAGAGCTCATGGACAAGACAGCACTTGAGATTTCACAAAAAAGAGGCAAGAGTTTTTGAGCAAATTCTTTTGCATAATTTCTTTCAGAATTTGCAATACCTAAACAATTGCTAGTGAAATTTTGCAGGATAACTGACTTTTGATTAGTTAAAAAGCTAAGGGAATGAAGTAAGTTCTGGCTCTTGTTTTTCTCTTTCACATAAAGGAGTAGAACATTACATTTGGATTTTTTTTTTCTTCCTGGTTTAAGTGTTTTACAAAGATATTGAATAGCAAAGCCAGATATTGAATAGCAAAGCCTCAAGTATGAAGTCATTTAAAAACCTAGGACTACATAACTCTTCTTACTTATCCTCCAGGGAAAGGAAAAACATATGAAAGAATAAGAGAAGGTGAACAATTGAGTTTCCTTAACAAAGACTACTAAGCATTAAGCATTGTGATATTTTTTCCCTCTAAAGTGCAAAGTTATTACATTCCAACACACCAGCTACCAAGAGCAGTGTGACAGCATACACTTTTTCCTGGTGCAAATGGGTAAGTAGTGCAGTTTGCAACTGCCATGCTGGAATAGAAAACATACCGAGCATATACGCAGTTATGAGCAAAACTGTGCTTCTGCCAACAGTGAAATTTATTTTATAAAAGTAAATGAGCAAAATGGTTTGGGTAGTATACAATGCATCAATACTGGGGGAATTTTCCTTATGCAATCTGTCACCAGTCTTTCTGCTTTTTCTAAAACTGTAATACCACAAAGGAACTTCAGATCAGATCTACTGAACCTGATGTATGTTCCCTAAGCTGAGGAAAAATAAAACAGAAAAAGAAGTAACATATAGCAACTCATGCAATGACAGGAGAGCAAAGTAACTGAATGCTTCTGCAATGATATACATTGCAGATTTTGCTTAATGTCCATATATTATGACTTTGTTGCTATGAAGTTTCAATGCAAGACATTTCTTTATATGCTGTTTATGGACAGGTAGCTGTTATGTAAACTTTTAATTCTTCAATTCACTTTTGAGAGAAACAGTTAAAGAGGTTCTGCCCTGAAGCAGTTGTGCTTCTCATCACTATTAGGAAATATGAGAGTCAGATTCAAACATTTAAATTATTTGTTCCAAATTGAAGTCTGCTACTTGCCAAGCCAACTCTCACCAGTTCTACCCCAGCCTAAGAATGAGGGGCACCTAACTTCTTGCCACCCCAAAAGTCTGAAAGCATATACCTGGCACACCCATTATATACTGCCTGCTCTTCTGATGTGCTAGAAGCTCTGGAAGTGATCAGTCTCCTCCCAGGCAAATTCTCATACAATAAGGACCCAAACTTCAGCTGAACAAGTGAAGACAAAGGTTGCTCACTCTCAAACTATTTCAAGTGCTTGACTGATGGATGGTGGCAGTTCTGGACACACACAATGAAGAGTAGTACGTGGCATAAACGTTATGTTAGTTGTAATTACTATTTCTAAATGGAAAGACTCACATTAAAAGCCGTAACTTCAAATGCTCCTGACCAAATGAGTAAATAATATTCTGCAATGTAGAACGATAACAGGCTGCAGTTTGAACTAAAGTCTGTAATAAGAACAGCATTATTCCTTCCTCTATGTCATCCTTTGTGTCCTCCTCTATCTCTGTCGTGCTTTTTCCATCAAGAGCCACTGAATACATATGAACGATTTCTGCCTTTGCTAACAAGGCAGCATCTGCTGCTACAACAGAGATTCCTTTTTCCCTGCAGTGAAATTTTGAAGATTTCTTCTTCAAAAACAGCAAGATGACTAATGAGCAAACTTCTCAGTACAAATGCTAAACAGAAAATGTTTACACTGTTACAATGGCTAACACTTCTCTCCCAATAGCATGTAAAAAAAAGACACAAACCCCCAAATATCAGTTCAACAGATGTGAGATAGATCTTCTCTCTGCTTATGACACAGCTGTGATTTTTAGCAGCTAAATTACACAACAAACACATACTGGAGTTTTGTTCCAGGCCCTGAACAGAACATCAACATTTGAGAGAGGCAGCTGTTCACCATGACAGCTACCACAACATTCAAAGAAATCCAACTAGCTAAAGCAAAGATACACAACAAGAAGATATATGATGTTCGCTACAAACACATGCAAAACACTTGGACAGTGACTTGGAATCTAGCTGAGATTAAATCCTCTTTAAAAATAGACAGGAATGTACAATTTGAGATTTTCAACATTTGTTACTCTAAAGAATCTGATAAAAAAAGCCTCTGAACTCTGATGGCAGGACCACTAGTCAGCCAACACTATGAGACGTAACTGTCTGAGTTTTCTCTTTGAACAACAAAACCACAGCAAGAGCTCTGCATCTCTAAAGCTGTCTTTTTTTAAGAAAATAAACTACATCAAGGAAACTCTAAAATACAGAAACTCTTATCTGCTGGATGAAACATATTAAAAGCAAAGGGTTTGAAAACAAAATCATAGCCTGTGCCTTTGAGGCGATGGGATCTTCCTTTCAGACTTTTTCAGTTTGGCAACTTTCATCCACTTTTGGGATTGAAACAAGTATCACATGGTTCTCTGACATGTTCCAGAAATTCACTGCGTCTTAGCAGCCAAGTGAAGGTTTGAGGTATTTTTCTGAGCCGCACCAGCAGTCACTCATTAGCGTGCAACTGTTCACTGCAATAAATAAAATGCTGTTGGCATTCTCAGATCTCCTGCCGCAAGCAAGTATGCAAACAGCCCGTTACGTTGCTGGATTCCGAGCTACGCATTTATGAGGTTATCCTTTCCTTTCAATCTAGCACAGCAAGACCCGCTTCAGTTCCACGACAATCCAGACGGAGCACTTAAGGACTTGAAAACAAACTATTTTGGTAATAAATAAAACAGACACAGACAGCACCTCCCCACTATCAGCAAATTTCATCTAGGCATGAGCAGAGTCACAACAAACAAGAATACAATTATTCCTTAACTTTTTATAAGCTACTATTAATAGAATAAAGCATTACAACAGAGATCATAAAAATTAATAAGGCATAAACGCTGTTGACATAATATGCAGAATAGCAGGATTTACTTCATCATTATTCTTTCCATGAGATGTTGGTAACCAACCACTGATGCCCATAAACTTGTTAGTCGGAATTCATAGTTCACAGTACCAAAATACCATTTGTCCTCTCCACCTCAAAAACAATTTATTAGCACTCCAGAAATACTACAAAAAGCTTTCTGCAGGTGCTGATAAGAGTTAAAATAAACAAACAAAAAAATCCCTTTGATCTCTACTGTTATTTCCTTCTTAAATGTCACCATATCTAAAGCAGCACTCCAGTTAACAGATACTAGAAATGTTACAATTGTTAATGAAATATTGAACTGTTTTCCAAATGTCAAAGTTTTGACTAGTTTAATAAAAAAAAACAAACAAAAAAACAACCAAACAAACAAAAAACCAAAACCACAAACACAAACAAAAACCACCCAAACACAAAAAAAAAATGGCCACAAGGGATTTCTTTTTTCTCTTCACAGGGGTTTCTCATTTTTCCCCATAGTCAGTTGTCCTGGTTTCAGCTGGGATAGAGTTAATCGTCTTCCTAGTAGCTGGTACAG
>JAVJGG010000032.1:14117588-14150996 GCA_035590195.1 Aviceda cuculoides | reverse complement strand
CTCCACAAACTGCTGTGCTGGCACAGACAGGGGGTGGCCTTGGTATGGGAACAAACATCCAATAATGGGAAGGGAGAACAGCAATTGCTACAAAAGGAAACAGATTTCTTATGTCATAGTTTCATGTTCAATCTTTCCAGACAATGCTGGTTTATCTTCTGAGACAACTCCTTATCAAATTGCAAGCAAGAAAAAAACCCACATTTTAATGAAATAAGTAATACAGGATACAGTCAATAGCCCATAATCCTTGTAATTAAAAAAAAGGAAGAATACAGAGTTCTAAAGCTGACTTTACCCACTGTGGGATGTAAGAAGTAGGATTTATTGTTAAAATATGACTCAATGACCCAGGGGATATTCTGTATAACGTATGTCATGTATGCCTGGAAATTCAGAACAGAAATACTACTCTCCGTACTAACATTCACTGAGCCTGGTTCACATCCCTGTTGTGTGATTACTAGTAGCATTGCCATTAAAAAATTAGTCATGTCCCTGGAACAGTTAGCAGGTTATGAAGCCTGATTTACTATCTGTAATTAGGGCTTTGCCCATGTTAGTCAGGATGAAACACTAGACACTGGAAAATTATCCTGGAATAGAAAGCTTTACTAGTAAAGATCTCTGGCATAAAAAGAACCACTTCGAATATTACACAAGAGAAAGCAGCATCTGTAAAAACTGTAGTTATTTCAGAAAAAAAAAAAAAAAAGTCAATCTGAACAAGCTGGAGAATGTAGCAAAAGCTGCTCTGGACTCTCAACAGCTCCTTTGAGAGTCTGGCATCCAACAGCCATTCCCATCTCTGCTCCTGCCTTAAAAAATTTTCCAAAGTAATGCTCCACAGATCAGAAGTCCATTTCTGTCCTTGCCAACGATTTCAATGAATGAAAAAGCAAAATATCTGGACTGGTTACATTTGTTTTAACATTAGAAATGGAGAAATAGACCTAAGGGAGTCTGTCTGCTGCAGAAGACAAGCGTGGGAACTGCAATGTTTTAAATACATCAAGAACGGTACAAGAGACAGAGGCAGAACACAGCAAAAATAAAGATTGCAGAAACATGTCAAAAATAAAATACAGTTATTTGACAGGGGGGGGAAATCCTTATTCAAAATTACTTATATGAAGGCAAGCGCATCTGTAATTGTGGATCATTTGACTATGTACTATTAAAAATAAGACTTTATCAGTAAGAAATCAAGTTGCCTGACCACCAAACATTCCAGTTTTTAAAGAATATTTTCCACAAGTGTCATTAAATAGCTACTCATTTTAGAGTATACTCTAATGAGTAGCTACTCATTTAGTTTAGTATAACAAATTCATTTTAGAGCTGATTTAAGAATTTCATTACAGCAAACTAACTCCCTGAAAATACTTCTTTCTTTCACTTAGTAAAATAGAAACTAAAACTCTCTCAAAGCCTAGCCCTTGAGGGCTACATATATGGCTCTTTCATACACCTCAACAAGTAGATAATTTATTTTTCTCACACAAAAAGGTATACAGATATCATCAGTGGGATTTAAGCAGTGAAGTATAATAAGGAAGGCAAAATTCAACATAAATTCTACTTTAAGAAAAAAGGACTACTACCACTATCGTTGACTGAAAAGTTATGTTTAAATAACCCCTCTGCTGGAAAGAAGATCAAAGGAGTTGTGTTGTTAGTACTGTTTTTGAAAGACACTGCATTTTTAGCATTCTTAATTTTCTTCCATGTAATATATATTCTGGCCATGTAAATACTCCTAGCGACACAGTCCAATTTCTGGCTGGGCAGATCTCCTTCTTATGTATCTGAAAAATATGAACTCCTCCGAGACTTCCTTGTCTGTTGCTGGTAAACAGCACAAAACAAATACAAGAGCTTCAGTTCGATCCAATGAAAGTTTCTAGTGCTCTCACATCCAAAGTTGTTCTATGGGTGCTTTAGGCAAGGACAGGTAGTAGGCACTTATTTGTAACAGGAACACAAAGTCCACTTTGGAAAACAAAGTTCTAGTTGCCTACTGTTATGCTGTAGAAAGACAATTCAATAATAAGTATTCCAGGTTTTTTGAAGGGTAGGTAACAGTCATATGTAAGGGAGGAGTTCATGCTTTTAAGATCACACATTTCCATTCTCAAAGACTGACTACTTAAGCCACTGAGCCTGAAATAAGATCGAACAGTCAAACAAAGAATATTTAGATTTTATTAACAGGCATTAATACATTGCCACTTAAAGCTGAAACTTCCTCCTTAATTGATTTTTCTCAAATACCATGTTTTAAAGTCTAAGGATTACTGGTACTATTCAGCTCAAACAATAAGTTCAGATTTCTCCTAGTTAGCAGAAGTAAAATGATGCCCACGACTGACTAGAAATACAAATGTAAAAAGCTGCTTAGAACATGCTTTCCAAGCCCTGCACATAGATACGAGTAGCATGGTTTATTGGAGATACTCTTCTGAATCCCTTTTACTTTGTCACGTCTTGTTTAAATACAGACAAACGAAATAAAAACTCTATACCGCTAATAGTTCCATTAAAGAGGCATATGCTAAAAATATTCTCTCCTCTGCACTTCACATCCATTTGAAATCTGCTTGTCCATATAGTTAGGGTTAGGATGCTCTACCTCTCTATAAGAAGATAGCACGAGTGGAACATACAAGTAGAAATAAGACCAGGCAACAAAGGAGGAGAGTAAAAGCATCACTCGTGACAAGAATCAGGAAGGGAGTCAGAAAGAACTTTGTTTTGCTGAACCTAAACAACGACAAGGAAAGATTCCACAGGTATTTTGTTAGTGCAAAAGGAAGTTAAGGAAAACAAGAGTCTTCTGGTGGATGGGTGAAAACAACCCAGTGACAGATGACACGGAAAAGACCGAAATACTCGATTCCTTTTTTGTCCTGTTCCATACAGGCAAAGCTTGCTCCCAGATGACTGCAGGTACCAACAGGATTGGGGAAAGAGTGGAGAAACCAAGAATATAGGACCAAGAGTTTAGGAATGCTTAGTGAAGCTGTATTCAAACCCTTCAGGCTACATTATATTCACCTAAGGGAGTTGAAATGGTTGGCCAATGTGATTATGAGATTACTATCAACTATAAAAAATTCTAACAGTTGAGGTTGTTAGATGGGTCCTAGATTAGATTAGAAAAAGGCTAATCCCTAAGAAAGGCAAAGAGAAGAGACCCATAGAACAACAGGCCAGACAACCTGAACTAGGAGGTACCAGGGAAGACCATGGAGTTCATTCCTAGAGTTCATGTCCAAACACATGATGGACAAGAAAGTAACCAGAAACAGCCAACATGGTTTTATCAAGGACGAATTACACTTGACCAACCTGATTACCTACTTTAATGACATGACTGCTTAAGCAGCTAAGGGGAAAGCTAAGGATTTAATGTAACCAGATCTTAGTTAAGTTTTTGGCACCATCTCACTCAGCATTGTCTGGAAGCTGAGAAGCAAGGGCTGGAAGAATGAACTGTTAGGTAGACTGAAAATTGGGCAGACTGCCTAGATCAAAAAGTAACAATAAATGACTCAACTTTCACTTAGCAGCTTGTAAAGACGAGAATACAAAGGGATCAATATTGAGGTCCATGTAGTTTTGGTTGTTTTGGTTTTTTTTTTTTTTTAATCAGCACCCAGAATGATGAGACAGCCTATACTCCAGGAAATTTGTGGAAGGCATTAAATTAGGAGCAGCTGAACTGAGGAATGTCAGAGATTCAACCCAGAGACCTCAACAAACTTGAGGACTGGGCAAAATTAGAAGGGTGCCCAGCAGATCCAGGCAAGTTACTGTTCCTTTTTACTCACCACTCGTGACCCCACACCTGGAACAGCATGTTCAGTTTTGGATCCCCTGGCTTAAGATCAATGTTGAAAAATCAGAGAGGGTCCAGTAGAGAGCACCAAGATGGTCAGGGGCCCAGAGCAAATGCACAAAGAAGACAGATTGAGGGAGTTGAGCTTATTCAGTCTGGCAAAGAGGAAGCTAAGACATTACCCAATAGCAATTTACAACTATCTGAAATTACAAATTTTATGGGGCAGTGGCAATAGAAATGTGTCTTGGCTGTTCAGACTGAACATAAGACCTTCAGATATTCCATTCAAACAATTTCTATGATTCCATAGGACAGGTCATCGTTCTACAAAATCTAGAGACAATGACAACTAATTTCTCGAGTTAAGCAAGATTTTCGCCTTGACAAATGTATACTGGTGTACAAGTTACTTAAAAAATGCACCCATTCTTAAGGAACTCAGTCATCGTAGGTGAATATGTTAACAAGACCTGAGCTCAGGAGACTGCAAAGAGATTTTTTTAAAAGCCAAGAAGCATTTTTGTTAGTTTTCTCTTGTTAAGAGTCATTATATGGTATTTCATTAGACATCCAAGTCTGAGATCTGTAAGAAGCCCAAGTATTTTGTGTTACAGCATGAACAAATTCCACTGAGACCTTTCCGTAACCACTGACCTTAAAATTACTTTCAAACATGCAAAGCCATGTTGTAGCAAAAGAGTAACTTCATTAGCAACACAGAAGAGGTACTCAGCACATTTAGACAGGCCTCTCCATAATTTATAGCAAGTAACTATTATTACTAATGTTTTTTAGAAGTTTGGTTTGCTTACAGTCAAATCACTGGTGAGTATTGTGTCAGCTGGGCAGAGGGACAACTATCAAGAGGTTTGAGCAAAAATCCAGCACTATTGCATTCCTGGAGCAACAGACACGCTCCTTGCCTTGAAAAGCTACTAAAAACAGCATGAAGTTCTACTTTCAATAACTCCAAGAAAGCTGAAGGAATAAAGTAGCAGAAATGTACAACTGTCATCCATTCTTTCTTACACACAGTATTACACCTTTGTGCCTTGTCACCTTTAGACTGTTTTGAAAATATTTCATATTATATACAAAGGCATTGCAAAATGCCTGCATATTTATAAAGTAATTTCCCCAAAATTACCACTTCAAAAATTTTAAACATGCCAAAGGCATCCTTAGCATCGCAAGAAAAAGTTTTACATTTCATACATGCACATCTCAAAACTGTCTTTTGATATCACCTCTTAGACTAACTGTAAAATTCCAAGCAGAAAGTGAGAACAAGGCGTTGCATTTTTTTAAACCAATGCCCTTCATCATCTGTAGAATACAGACCCTAAAATAAGTCTAACAAAAAGCACCACAAGCAAGTTACAGTGTCCAAACCATCTTTCATGAAATATGAACACATTTTTGAGGTCAAGAAAGCATAGGTGATTCTCTGACTGTATATACTCTAGACCTGTTCTGTGTATTAAAGATTTCCATGATAGCACCACCCCGCACTGGTAACAAACTGCAAAATAAACCCAAACCTTTACAACAGACTATAAAGCAAAATAAACTTAATTTGTTCAGTCAGTCTCTTGCATAGAGCTGCAAGCTGCAACTCTTCTTGAAAAACATCTGCTTCCTTGCACAAAACTACCCATACCTTGCTAAATTTATGATAGCAAAATTTCTTACAGAGTAAGAACCTGACTGACTTTGTTATATCTGAAGGGAAAAACCATACCTTGACAAGGAATCTGAATTGATGGGATTCTGGAGAGTGATGTTAAAGTAAAAAAAGCTGGAGGTTCTTTGATAAATATTTTGATATTTTGAAGATACCTGTTGCCCATTGAATAACTGACAACTAATCTAAGAAATTTTTCCCCATGCCTGGAGACCAAACTGTAGTAGAATGATGGTTATATACAGCATGGGAAGCTTATATTGCCAAAATCTCAAGGCCAAGATTGGAAGCAGGGGAATGGGCATCAAGAATAGTGCCAAGCCTTCTATCCATCTATTACTAAACTGGCAAGAATTTCTACTACTCAATGAAAATAAAACTGAACTCTTCTACTTCCTTGCCAAAACTAGGGTGAAGTCTGTAGCAGAAGGCAAGAAGCCAGTATTTACAGATGGCCAACGTGCTGTGCAACCCTATTCTGGTAAAGATTTGCCTTTTCCTACACAATCCTATGAAAGAATGATGCTACAAGATGGACTGCATGAGCCAAGGTCTACCCTAGAGTTCTGAAATGCACAGCTAAAACAAATATAGTAGTCCAGGTTATTATTCATCTACAGGCATTTCAGACCACATGAAACCTATAATGGGTCTGAAATTGCTGAATGCACACTATGCACACACCAGCCTACAACACAGGTCTTTCACCAGATCCAACTGACTCAAAAGCCCTATCAGCATTTCACACCTAGGCTAGTTGTGGCAGAGTTTCTGCCTTCATCTCTAAAGGCAAAAGAACATGTGGGAGATGCAGGTGATACTTTTTGCATCCACCATCATCACACTCCATCCTCACACTGACAGTACTTTTTTCCCCCACCTTTACTGAAAAGAGTTTCACATTAAAATAAAATCTTTCATTTGTGGAACACAGTTCCCAGGTTCAATTTCTCTAGCTACTCTGCAGCCAGGCATGCTTTCTGTTTGCTACTCCTGATTTTTGACCCGGATATATGACTCTGGTTCTAAAAAACACGTGCATACTTTTAATTTGTAAAGGTTATCAAATATAAATGCTATCAATTCCAATCATAAACAAACAGCACAGCTTAAGACAGCAGAGTAACACTCTATGAGAAATTAGCATACTAGGTAAACAAGACTAAAGAGCTTACAAGTTCCTCATCTTAAAATAGTTCACTGCTGTAATATTTTCAGACCTGTTTATAATTCTCAGTATTTTTTAAAATATCAACAAGATCTTGGTTTAAGTAAGTGACTTGCAGCTAAAGTTACATGTCTGTATTCATACTGAATTCAGAAGATGCATATCTGTTACAATCTGAAACTAAAGTTTATTTACCACTTAAGATACAGAGATGCTAGCTGTTAGCTCTGTAGATCCTGCAATGCAGACTACTTGCATGCTCTGACCACTGACAATTATACAGATAAACATGTGCTGTTACTGTGTACTCTGCCAGCTGTATTTACTTGTTGCCTCATCACTTAAAGCTCAACCCTGTCAAGACTCACATATTAATTTCTCCTGAAAGCACCAACCTGTTTAATTGAAGTTAATGGGAAAATTCACAACACCAGAGTTAAATATGTGTAAGTACTAAGTCTTCACAAAACTCTTCCACTCCTACTTTGGAACATTCAAGCAGCATTTTTTCTAGTGCTAATATAGTTATAACAGTATTTAAGCATCTTTAAAACAAATTAGACAATGGTAGTGCTTCCTGATTCCAAATATAACCTACATTGCAATAGCAGTTGGCGGTCCCAAGTCAGATTAGGATATGTAATCTAAAAAAACAGACAAGACAAAGACAGACAATTAAGCAAAAAGGGTTGTATTACATAAAGAAGATTGAATAAAGAGTGTGATGTTTTGCATTCATATTAATTCCAATTCGGGGACAGTAACAGTTGGTGTTTATTAGAAGATTCTGCTACAAGGAGCTTAGAAAGCAGCATAATAACACACACCATTCAATTCCTCCCAAGTCCTTACATGCTATTTCTGTCTTTGATTGGCACCAAGTATGCAGCCTATTCTTACACGGAAGCACATCCAGTGATTCAGACAACCCTAGGGAAGTGAACCACATTCATGACTAAAGACAAAAAGAGTCCAACTGCTTTCAACATAATATGTAAGAAAATTCCTTCCAGACCCCCAATCAATAACCCTGAGCTTAAAACTAGGACTACCAGTAAGGCCACAGAGCTTTTGGAATCATTAAGAACAATGACAAATTCTCAGTTTCAGCAGCAATCAATATAAAATATATTTTACAGAATAAGAAAGTGTTTTTCAAGATCTCAAAAGAAATCAGTAGAACCCCTAAATATTTGCCATTTGCTGGTTTCTTTTTTTCATACCTTGTCAAATATAGGGGCTAATTTCTATAAAATTATACAAAAATACAAAAGGCGTATGCTACCTTGATTCTCAAAATGGCAAGCAAAGTCTTTTGACACCTACTGTAAAAAATTACTTGATCACTACTACACACTATTACTATAGAGACTAAAAGTACAAATTTTATCTGAGCATAGCTTAACTTTGAAGCTGTTGTAATGATATGTATAATTAAAACTACTAAGTCATAATTTCATTTATGCCTCCTACTACTTGCAATATGAGAAGCAGTAAGTAGTACAGAAGCTGTTTTGTATTCTCTTATGTTAACCATGACAGCTTGCAGAGCAGATCCCTACACGATGCTGTTAGTAAATGCCTCTACAGAGAAGTCTGACAATTTATTCCTACACTTTTCCTATTATTAACCAACTATTTAAAAAGTGGAAGGACTCTGCTTCTTATTGCAGGACCACTTAATTTCTTTAATAGTCTTTTGAAACATTGTGAAAATGCAAATTTATTTTATCACTCATATTGAAGGCATCATGAAACATTTAAAAAACCCTCCAGCAGACTGAACAGAATTAACCTCAGGAAAAGCTGTTTCAACTCTTCCTCAACATACTAGGAGATAAGCTGAAAACAAATTAGTCTCTGCTACAGATTCTGAAGTGTGCTCAATGCAGAATTCAGATTTCCTGGTCTGAAGTTGCTAGAATGACCACAAGTATTCCCTTAAAACACCAACCAAAGGACACTTCCTTTCAGAGTTCTGTTACTTTAGAGTTAGTAACTTCTGCTAAAAACCTTGAATGTGAGATTCACACCATGTTTAAAACAAACAAACAAACAAACAAAAAAACCAACAGAAACAAAAAAACACCCACATACTTTAGCACAGTAAGCTCCTTCACGCTCTGTGTACTGAGGACTTGAGCAAAGAATACCTTTAACTTTTACATGATGGTTTTATTTTCTTCAACTGCTCCTTTTATACTGGCCCCACCAACACTCTGATAAGCTTTCTGCTCCCTGATATACATCAACAATGGTTATTATTAGGCGTTGTGCCTTTAGCAAATTGATTCTCAACAGTCTTTTTTGGGCTTGCCTTATTTAGATTTGCATTTAACTTGACAGCATCTGTGATCTATCTTCCCCTTTTGCATTACATCTTTTTATTACTAGTAACTTCCTTTCTCCTGAAGTTTCAGCATGTCAGCTTTTATTTTTTGGTCTTCTGACACTATATCAAAGCCTGAGGAAACAGAAGAGTACTTTGTAGTTCTTAGAAGTGGCTCAGGCCATGGCTACTTACCAGTTCTGTACTGGGGGAAACACAGGACCACTCCACACCTTCACAGCTTGGTTTCCACAGAATGGAAATAAAGGTACAAAGGCTGAATGGAAGGTGCAAGGCACTATAACAGTCTTCTGATCTAGATAAAACTGAGACTAATACACTGTGCCATTCGAAGTAGCTAGCACATGTTCCAGTTCTGAGTCTAATACAATGACTTTAAACAGATTGCACAGCATCACAAACCTTTCAGCTGCTCTTTCTGACTTCCCTTTAACTAGCTGCTCACTTTCATATACTCTTGTTCTGATTTGGGGGGGGGGGGGGGGTGTCCCCTTTTATGCAAGCTGAACTTGACTAAAAATTACAGAGTACATCTTCTGTAGTTAGCAGATCCTAAGTGAAAAGTTGTTTCTCCTCCTACAGTTTGTCAAACTACTTTTTCCTAGAAGCACTCACCATACATCTAGAATTTTAGTTTCTGCATTCTGCACCAATGTAATCTTAACTCAGATTGCATGGGAGTAATCCAATTTCCTTTTACAACTACTTTTTCTGCATTTTTGCTCCAAGAGTAATTGCAGTGGGTGAGGAAGAGGATGCAAGTGAAATGGCACATTACTGCTGAGATTAGGTGAGGGAGAGAATAACGGATACGAGCATGGGAGTGATTGGGAGAAGGTATTACAACAAAGTAAGAAAGAAGAAAAGCAAGATAAAAGCCTGATGTTGGTATAACTAGAAAACGTTATAACGCTTGTTTAATGTTATGAAACTTCTATAAAACTTTTGAGAATACAGAGAGGTCTTTAGAACATCATCTACAGAGAATATGGCATTATGAATAGCATAATAAGCAGCTCTTTGACACCTGCCAGCTGCCATTCAGTGTTTACCTCATTTTTGACTATGGACATTGTATGGTAAATAAATTTTAAGACTGTTAGTTACAAAAATAAAATCTACATGTTTGTCATAGTAACAAGAACAGTAAATTATGAAAGTCAGACAAACCTTGAGTCACTATTTTGTTTTTAAAGCACAACATATTGGGAGAGGAAAAAAGTGTCGGTTTCATATTTAGGCAACTTTAAGAAAAAGTCATTAATAACTAATTGTGCAAGGAGAGACAAGGGCTGGAACACACAGAGTACAACCCTGTATTTGCTCATTAAATTTCCTTGAAACAATAAGAGTATGCAATACCAGAGTGTGGTTTATAATCCTTTACTGCAAAACCATAAATTACACCTGATATTTAGTTTTGGAGAAAAAAGTTTAACTGCTTACTTTCAGCTGTCTTACGCTTGAGTATCAAATGAAATTTTTAACAGGAACTTTTTTTCTTTTTAAAGTTAAATCTCGACACTTGTGCAGAGACCTGGTTGCCTCTTGTTTCATGATGCAATGTCTCTTCATTTACAACCCATTTTTATTTCTCATTCTATATTGCAAACTGATGAAATGCATTCACTCTCAGCCATGTTATCTTCTGACAGCAGTGTCCTGTAACTCAACGTCCTGTTCCAAAAAACTCATTGACAGAATGTGCCACAGAGATCAAGAGCTTAGTAGGACTGAAAGGGGCAAGTCATTATTATGAATAAAGGGAGCAAAACCATACCAAATATCACATGCACATGCTTATACCCTGCATCAATTTACTGTACTTCAGAAGAATACTTTCCCTGCAGGTCAACCAGCAGTAACTTTGAAACATTTTGTTCTGGCCACCGTCAAGAACTAAACTATAAGAAATATTTATATAGCTTACATGATGTCCTAACAAGAAGCAAGAAGGAAAAGACACACAAAAAATACCTATTTGAATCATCAGTGTTTCTACATTCAGTTCTGTTCATTCACTAAACAGAATTTCCATGAGTGACGGAACTAATAACGTTGTCCTTTCCAGGTACCTTTAGTGGAATTTGCTGCTGCCTGAGAAGGGATGAACTCACACAGAAGCCTTTTCCTCTGGGGGCCTTTCTTCTACCAAGCAAGATGTTTTGTAGGCCCCTAAAATTTTCAATACTGCTATACCTCTATGAAATTTGATTGAAAACAGCCAAAAAACTCAAAAATAAGGTGACTGTTCCTGATTGCATAAGACTCTTTGCCACAGGAAACACTAACTGAAAAAGGGAAAACATGCTGCTAAGTAGATACATAGCAAGATTTTATTTTTTAAATATATGCATAAATATATATCTTTTAGGCCTCCTAATTGATCAAAACATTACCTTTGGAACACCAGAAAATGAAATCATGGCCATAAAAGTGTTAAATTATATCAAACTATAAATGCAACATCTAAATCTTAAGGTAAATCTCTAACCCATAAATATTTGTGCAGTCTTATCAGAATATACACATAACCCACAAAAAAACTGGGAGTGCATACAGACAAAAAGCAAATTTTTGTCCTTACCTGTCATTTCAGGAGGCTACACACAGCTATGCAAGTAGAAACCTCCTTTGGGCACACTCTGTATCTGCACTAGGGACTCTGCAAGTATAGCTAAGCCATCCAGGCAATTGTGGCACAGTTAAATTGCTTTTTATCAATCTACTTTCTCTTCAAATAGAGCAGATCCTTCATTTATTACTTTGCAATAGAGAACTTTAAGTGATTTTATTAATTCTAAAGAAAAACTTCACACGAAAAACAAGCAGACTACAGAAAATGCTAGTAATGAATTCCCAGTATCCCAAGTCTCAAAAGCTAGAAGTTAAGCCAAACCTTTTAATAAAAAAAAAGCTTAACGTAGCTACAGAGAGATGTTAACTCATGCAGACCTGTTGTTACTTTTTTTCTGACTTATCAGCAAAGTAGCCTATACTGCAACCACAACACAGCTGATCTAGCATTTCCGAATTAGCTGAGCAATTTCAAAAAATGTATTATACCATTTTTATAAACAAATTATAAATGCCTTTAATTAAAAATGAAACAGTTCTAGAATACTGCAGTACGTGATTTCTAATGCTGGTAGTACCTGTTTCAACTGACTGAAACAGACCTCAAGGATTTTTAAGCTTACATCTCCTAAACCAATAGTCAACTTCAAAAAAAGATTAAATAATTTTCTATACACAGCATTTACAAAAAAATAACAGCAATATAACTACTACAAAACAAATTCAGAAACACAGAAGAAAATACAACACTCTGAGATAAAATGGGCTAAACACAGAGTGGCTTAACTGAGAGGTCACAGAATCAGGCAAACATTACTGTTCACTCATGTTTCAGGCAACCAATTCAACAAGCACAGGTTAACAAGTTTACCTCATAAGGATTCACTAGTTCGGATAGGTTCCATTTCACACTACAGTCCATCACACAGTGTTCAGATTTGTCTGAAACTGAGTTTCAGAAATGTACACCCCCCACCCAGTTAGTAAGTAAGCGAAGTTCCATTGGGTACATCCCAAAACAGTGACATTTCCATCCCTGAAGTAAACCTTAATGGATTAGCTGCCTAACAGAACAAAAACCCATTATTGAGCACATTAAGTAAAGCAAGTTATTTCACTTATAGTATTCCTTTAAAAATATTATCTCAAATATGCCTACATTTGTGTTTGGCTCACATGAAATTCTCTATCAGTCATGAAGGAAATGTTTCTCTTCATGCTTTTTCTTTTTGGTTTTTCCCCTGTGAAGTAAGTATTCTGTATACAATGCATCTTTCAACAGAAACCCAAGAATTACCCTGTTAGGCTACCTGCTCACAAAAAATAAACATGACCAAAACACCACACTATTTGGAGACACATGAGAAACTGCACCTTCTGAGTAATTTTGAATTCCTTGATTGGATTTGAATCAGTACGCTACCTCCACCAGAATTATCCTTAACATGCCAAGCCTGCTGCTAGGAAAGACCTTGCAAAAAACCATTCCTTCTCTGCAAAACACAGAATTCCAGTACTTAGAGGAATGATTGTATTATTTTTATGTTCTTCATGCATAGAACAGAATGCTTTGCAAAACTGACGTATCAACTTCCAACCAGAGAAAGACCTCAGTTTTACCCACAGCAGATCCCCATTAATTAAACCTTAAAAACATAATGTTACTCTATAGGTCAAATTTCTTTAGGAACTGACTGATTTTGAGAAATGCAGAAATTCTCATATGCCAAAGGCTGGACGACTCTGATACTTTGGGCTAAGGGCCTTTTTAACTTATCATAGCAAATAATTTAATCATGCACACGTTACATACATATTGACTGCACTAATTCATTAAATACAGTGTCCTAATTTTGTAACAGAAGACTGCAGAGACCTAAAGACTTCTTACCTACACTTTGTTGATGTAAAAATAAGCAAGCTAGGTGAAGTCAATCCCCTCTGTGCTCCATTTCCCAAATTCTGATTTTTTCCACAGGGCACTCAAGAAACAGTGATGTGTTAATAGCACACTGGAATTAGTTCTATTCAGAGAATGGGAAGCTTGTAGGAAAGCAGCAGAGGAAGAATGTAAAAATACTCCAGTCCACCAGAAAATGTTATGGCACATGACTTAAAATACTTAGCTTAGTACTAGGCTTTTCTTCTCATATTAGTACTAATATGTATTATGGTAGTGCACAGTTGTCCTGCTTTCTAAGTGCAATATAAAGCTATAACAAAAGGTTTTCTATACTCAAATAATTTACAGTGTACGTAGCTGAGTGTTTTATATCTTGAGTTAAAATACAGCTAATCTGAACTAACAGGTGTACTCATCTAATTAAGGTCAAGTCAACAAACATTAATTGTACAGAGTATCCTCAAACACTTTCAGGACGCTTACATTCTGGGAAAATACCTAGCTGTCCAGAGTAGGTCAGTATTTGCCACAAACTGAAGAGTTTTCATCTCAAGACTTGCCCCTTACAATCACTGTGCCTCAAATGAACTACATTTTCTTGAAAGACTGAAACCAGTGTCAAAATAGGAACCTTTAGCAAAGAGATCAGATGCTCTGCTATTCAGAGGATTTGATCATAAATTTCCAAAACACATGCTGCAATTTCTAACAGCCATTACAGCATTAAACTTAAAATAGTCTTTGAAAGTCCTACCTAACAAAGTGGGCCACATGGTTCTTTGAGGAATTCTTTAGTATTTCTTCTGCTGTATGAATCTGTTATATGGACAGATGTACAAGCAAATACAAAACCCAGAGATTATATTGTTTTCTTTTTTTCTGCTAAGATTTTTACTATACAGATTAAATAATTACTTTTCCATTTGTTCTCTTTTGATCTCCAGAACGTCATTACTTTGCAGACTTTCTTCACTCCAATCCAGTATTTTTGAGTACAAGATTAATTATAAGAAAGCACTTCTGTCATTTCTTAAAATAGATTCTGAGTGGGAGCACATGCCATCATGATGCTGTAACTCATCAGGAAATTATGATGCAGTACCATCTTATTCTGAAGGCACCTGCTAACTAATATATGGCCAAGGTCACATCAGCACTTATGTTTTTCAGGACTGTTTTCCTTATCAGATTAAAAGAAATCCAGCAAGCAATCAAAGACACAGTGTGTTTTTTCAAGAACAAACAACAACAACAACAACAAGAACAAAAACTTGACAACAATCAATTTCGGTTTTGCATAGAAGTGCCACTACCAAAAATATTAAGATACAAAATGATAATTGTGAAAATAGTAAGTGTAGCTAATTAAAAAATGCAGTGAACTACACCAAGGATTTATTTATCAAGTAAAGCAAAAAACTGAGGTGAGGAGAACAGACTTAATATTTTATTTCTTTATTCTTTTTAATCATACGGCATGTAAATAAGGGTTTGTGGAAGAAGGCTAGGAAGAGCTCCCCCAACTTTTTTTCCTGCTTGTTACAATCTTCTTAAAGCCTACACACATCATTTTTGTTATGGGAAGACACAGAACAAGACTACGTCAGAGAAACCGTGGAAGCGAAACCTTCCTAATTAAAACAGGCAGTTATTTTTCTTTTCTTTTAAAAAATATTTGTTATTATTTAACTTAAACAACTGAAAGGAAAACCTGATTGTCCAGCATTTTCACCCCCTCAGGTGTATTAATAAAGCTTCCAGGCTAGGTGATCCCAGAACTTTCTGAATACAAAGATATTTTAAATGGCAACAAAAAACAGTGCTCCAGCTATCACAGAACTCAAATACTTCATAAACGCTCTTGATATTTTCTCCTCATCTGCAGGGCTTCTGAATCCATAGTAGCATGTAATAAATGCGTTTTTGCATACAAGTAGAATTCAAGCCCTCAAGTCCTATACAAAGCAATCCAACAAACACCACAGGATTTCCCTAGAAATAGGGATAACACATGCACTTAATTTTTCTGGTGGAAACTTTATAGAAGACTAAAGCTCCACCAAAAATATATGCTAAGAGGCTTATACACATAGTAACACAGAGGCTACACCTGTGGCAGCAGACACACCCTGTGAAAGGACAGTGGTAGATGCTGTTGTAAGAGCACTGCTGGGTGCACAAGGGTCTACAAATGGCTCGGGACTACCAACCCAGAACTTTTCCTGTAGATCCATACTGGATTACAGCAAGTACCACAGAGGC
Source organism: Aviceda cuculoides (assembly GCA_035590195.1). Lineage (NCBI taxonomy): Eukaryota > Metazoa > Chordata > Aves > Accipitriformes > Accipitridae > Aviceda > Aviceda cuculoides. The sequence continues at coordinate 14,135,208 of JAVJGG010000032.1, read as the reverse complement.
AAGGAACTTGGGTTTAATTCTGTGTTAGCCTATGGGGATTCAAAAACACTCATTTATTTCCCAGAAGAGTGCTTTACTTAAGAAACTAAAAGGCGGGATGGTGACAAGCTGCTTATCTGCTAAAGCTAGGTAACTACCCAGCTGAAAATTAAAATGCTATGGCATCCAATCAGCAACAAGGACCACACTGCAGCCTAACAGCTGGGGCATTCAACTGGGAGAGAAGACCTAGATTCTAGTCCCTGCTCCATGGACTATTTCTGTTTTGTTAATTGCCCTCTAACAGGAAAGAAAATGCAACAACAGTTCAAAATGCAAAGATTTGAACCCTGTTCTATTCCCTCCCACTGCATGGTCCAAACTGCTAATTTCAAGATACTGAAGCATCACCACATCTATGTCTCTTTTTGGATCTAGCCTGTGAAGTGTTACAGAGACTTGTTTGATTGACTAGTTATAACTCTCTTCAGAAATACAAGACTTAGAATTTGGGCACCTCTTCAGCCATGAAGCTTTTTTAATTTCACAAGTGTATGGCTAGGGATGTAGCTCTTAATAGCACTGCTCCACAGAGAGAATAAAGGCAATGCATTCCATTTTAAAGAATATTTAAAGCTTCTTCTACTTTTAATGCAGCATTCACTGGAGCAACCATAATATCCCCAAATGAGTATTTGCAGAACTGGATCAACAGAATATTCTCTGCTCTCTGGTGCACAAAAACTCTAGTAAATCCACCTCACAAGTCTAAAACAATGACTCAACACTTTCCTCTGCCCCTGACATCCATCACCACATTATGTTAATGCTAACCTTCTTCTTGTGTCAACTGCAGCCTTTTTTTTTTTTTTTTCTTTTTGCAACTTGCACCTTTTGGATCATGTACTATTTTTTTCCACTCCATCCAAAATACATCCAAAAATCTTCAATCCACCCTTAAAATACACAAGAAAGGTAATGTTCACCTAGGTTGACCAATACGATAAATTAACTGTGAAGTATTTGTTTATTCTTTTAGAAACTGTTATATGCTTTCAAATACTACATGAAGTTAAAACTACTAATGGTGCTTTGCATCTTCAACTTCTCATCTCAAATTCTTATTCCTTGGAGCAAGGAGGGATGCAGTCAGAAGGAAAACCTCAGATGTAAGAGGAAGGCAAAATATATCACTCAATGTATCTTATTTCCAGTAGATTAGCAGTGCCTCAGTAAATTAAGAGGTTTGCAAACCTTAATTCTCAAAGAAATACACAGTTCTTACTCTTAGAATAGTATTTTTACTGCAAGTCTGTCCTTTAGTTCAGTGACTGCATTTTAGCCCTCATCCAGAACAGTAAAACTTCGGTGATACTAATCATGACAGACTATGAGGAAAATCAAAAAGCCTCTTGAATATGTTAGAGCAAAGTATACAACAAAAATTACATTACATACTTCTAATACACATAACTGTACTTCTCTGAACTAGCTAATTTGAACAGACTGGTGAATTGATACAGACCTTTGTTTACTACAGAACAGATAATCTAAACTATTTCTACAGAATTTTAGCTATTTGGCTAACAAATTACATACTAAAGTATTCTGTTAAAAAACTTGGGAAACAAAGAGAATGAGACCAAGGACAAAGCTGTGTCCATGTAATGCTTTCAAGATATCTGATCCTGGTTACTTAATGTGAAAAGGCTTAGTAAGAAACAATATTCAAGCCCAGAAAAATCCTAAAATAACACTCTCTTTCAACACAGAAAATCTGAATTGAAATAAAATTATTATGTGTGTTCTAAGAGCACCTGTCAACTACTAAATTTTGGTTTTAAAAATGACCTGTAGGCCCCTGATGCAAGGACTGTTATATAAATATTTAATAAATGACATCTCATTTAATACTCAAATTGACTGCAGGCTCTAGCAATATCTAATATATATTACATTATAATAGTTCTGTAAGTAATTCTTAAATAACCAACAAGTGTGTTTTACTAGTAAGCCATATTTTAAGTCAGGCTGGAGTAGCCAAAGCTGATTACAAGAGTGAATCCAAGCTAATACAAGAATCCAAGTTTATTCAAGAACCTTACGTATCAGTTTAGCATCAGTTCTTGTCCTCAAAGAATTAAAAAAGCTTTTTTTTTTAGGAAGTAGCCTATCTGGCATACAATTTTCAAGACTCCCTCTTTACCTGAGAATTTGCAAAGTACTTGCTTATATAAAAGAAATCTGAAAAATGTATAAATAAAAAATAACGTATGTTGGCAGGAAGAACTTCATACAGATTTACACAGCAAGCAATGCCATCAGTCACAATCCAATATCTGAAATTACATCCAATATAGAATAAATCACAGAACAGTGACAAGCCGTGCAGTACTGTGAGCTTTAAACATCTTTAAACCACATCCTTACGCAAATGATCTCATCTGCACACCCCATAAAAGGATTTTCTTCAATTACATTCACATAACATGGTTAAAAACCCAGTCTGTATCTTAAGATGCATCATCAATGCACAGTAATTGACATTAGATAGCTGTGTAACAGCCCAGAGGAACATTACAGACATATTACATTGACTTAAATGGAACTAACACAGTTAAAATGCATACTTTTTTTTTTTTTCCTATGAAAGAAACTCCTTGAAAGTATGGAAGCTGAATTTCCATTTCTGATTCCATTGAAGGGACAAGAAAAGGAGATGAATCTCCAAAGGCTCCTGAACAGCTATAAAAAGCTAACACATGCGAGAAGTAAAAATGCTATTCACCAAATGTAGGAAAACAATTAGCCAACAATGTAAACACACAACAGATGTTTCTAAGTGTTTCCTCATCCTACAGGTTGTATACCAGAATCTATGGTAAAGCCACACAGTGGGACATTGCTTCTTTGCACTGATATATAACATGCCTGTATTCCTAAAGAAAGGGGGCAGATGGATGAGTGGAACAAGCTATAAAATTTCTTATACGTGTTTTTTGCCTGGCAGAAGGCCCCATACAAAGGCAAAGTAGACTTTTCTACCTGTCTGACTAACAGGTAGATAGAAAAATGCAGCAGAACACAGAGCCCAGCCTAACAAAATCTACTTTTTACAAGGAAATGACTGCCTTGGTAGGGGGAGAGCAGTGGATGTTGTCTACCTTGACCCCAGTAAGGCACACACAGCTTTGCTTCTCTTATTAAACTGTCTTTATCTCAGCCCACGTGTTTTCTCACTTTTGCGTTTCTGATTCTCTCCCTCATCCCGTTTGGGGGCAGTGAGCAAGCGTCTGGGTGGGGGCTTAGATGCTGATCAGGGTCAACCCACCAAAATCACCTTCAGTGATTTCTTTCAATGACTTCCTTCATACTGCATGAAAGCACTACATACTCGAGATATATCCTCCTGGACAACAGACTACTTGAAAGTTCACTGACTGCAAAATGAAAAGAAACACAGGAAAAGAAATGAAGTCTTGAAAGAATCAACATTAACACCATGGTAAAAAATTATAACATTTACAAGTAGTTATATATGGAAAACACATTCTTCTCAGAGCCATGCTGAGAAAGGAAAGATGGAGTGGGAGAAATAAAAGTATTTCATCCAGTTGCCTAAGCAGTCATTCGGGAATGTGAGGCAAAGTGGAAGAGATGCCTTGTCATCTGTCAGATTAAAAAAAAAAAAAAAAAAAAAAAAAAAAAAAAAAAAAAAAAAAGATGATACATGAAAACAAAGGTAATTAAGAATATTGACCTGATAACCTGATAATGAAATCCTAAGATTCCAGGAGATGTCAACTCAAAGCAGTTCCAAACAAAAAAGTTCCAAGAAAATGAGCACTTGACATTTAGCAGAAATTCTGTAAGAAATGTCTCAATCTAGTTGTGTTCAAGAGGTTGACTTATTCACCTGACACCAAAAATAATCTGAATAAGATATATATGATACATTTGATCAACAAACTCTGTATCAAGGGAAAAAAAAAATTACAAAGTAAACAACACTGCTAAGAAAGATTTCAGTATAACTTGTCATAAAAGGCAACAAAGATATTACTGTCAGTCCCAAAGGAAGTATGCCTTTGTCAATTCACACAGAACTAGACTTATACAAGAACAGAAATAACAGTAACTCAGAAGTATTTTCTATACAAAAATAGCAGAAAAGCACTGAAAAGCCATTTCCACTATTTAGCCAGCACAATTTAAACCAAATCCAAAGATGAAAAGTCAGACATGGAACAAGATGACAGCAAAGGCATCTGTTGGCCTAACTTCTTTATCTTCCATTGTTTTTAAAGAAGAGCTAAGAGGGTTTTTTTAATGCTTTATTCTCTTGCAAGCATTAAGAAAGTAGTGTGCTCAAGCATTTTGCTTAATGGTGAGGAGGTGAAGGGGAAGAGGAACTGCTGAAAATATTGGGAGTAATTTTCTTCCTCCCTTCCTTTTTTCCAAACTTTTCTTTTTTGTATCAGTTGTAATAGGAGCCATCATTAAATTCTGAAACCTCACAAAATACCTCCTAGTTCTATACAGGTTAATAAAGAAAAGTAATTAAAATAAACATAATCTAATGTTCTCCTGAAAGAAGACAAGACATTAGTAAAGTCACAGCAGATTCACAGAACAACCAGACATCACCAGAAGTAGCAAAATCACTTCAAAAACAGGAAGACAATCATTTAGTATCCAAGAAAAAGAAATATCCCACAAACAAACAGCATATGCTTCTGTGAGCATGATTAACTGAATGGAAGGCAATTGAGTTTTGGGCCACTGCACGTAGCCTCAGGTCACCAACTCAAATTGCAATCAGTGGACAGTGGGTGGTGCACAAGGCTACCAGATGTGATCGTATCCATTCAGTCTTTTTAAAAGACTGAAACTTATGATTTTTCCAAGTAAAATTTTATAAAAGTGCACTGCAGTAATAATACAAATTCTGAGGGCCTGACAAGAGCATATTCCTTAAGAACATGGGGCACTAATGCCTTGGCCAAAGACCAGTTTTTCTCACACATCATTACCAAAAGAAAAAAATCCCACCTTCTTTCTACTGGCAGCAACTTGTTCCCATCTCTACTGTGTGGGCAGAAGCATTTACTCATAGTAAACCAAAAGAAATTCATTGAAAACTAGCTTGGCAAAATACTATCATCTGGATCAGTTCACATTTTGTTCACCATATATATCAACAATTTTGCTGTGATAAGTGAGAGCTCATGGACAGGATTACTTCTCTAGGTGGGATTAATTTCACCAGTAATAAAATGGAGTAAAAGGCAAATTTATCATAAAAAATTGCTAAAAGATTCTATATTTGTGAACTCTGACTAAGGCTTAGTGAGGGATTTTTTAAGGAGAGACTATTGGGATTACAAGCATTTGGTATAGTTGGTTTATTTCTCTATTCTTTTTATAAAAAGAATTTCCTAATTTTGCCCTTATTAAGCGATATGTTAAACTCTTCTAGTGAATGGGATGCTTGAAGATACCTACAGAGGCATGATCGTAAAGCACACAAATCTTTTTCCCTGTTTAGCTGGTCTGCTTTCTACTAACAGTGTTTACACCTCATTTGTATAACCTCAGTCTCTACATTCTTTGCTAGAAGCTATACTTTATAATATGGTTTTGATTTACATAATGTGGGTACCAGTCCCCTCTATACTTTCTTTTTCTCCCACTTCTTGTAAAATTCCATTTTTATTATTAATCTTTAACTTTTTCTTCTAGAAGGAGTGGGTTTTAATGTTAGGATTGCTTTTTCAGTCATGACAGCATTTCAGTATTTTCTGCTATTTTAAAACCACACTTCCACTGTATAATAGCATACTTGTATAATACTACAATATATGATTCCATCTTAATACTGAAGATGCTACTTGCAGTGCAACTTACAAAACTCAGTTTAGCTAGCTACCTTTATCTCCAAGCACTGCATTTGGATGCCAGAACCATGGTCAATACATAATTAGTAGCCGCAGAGACCACGGAAACATACAATATTGGACAAATGCATGGACAAGCAGGCTTCTGATTTGCAGTGAGATAAGGCTTTAAATAAATGCACATGGTCCACTTACCACAATTACATAACTAAACTATCCTCCTTCTTCATCCCAATCCCTGCCCCTTTTTAAGGAAATATCAAGAATCCCAAAGCCTGACTTACCCAACTAGCTGATGCCTGTGACTGGCTGTTCCAGTTACCTCCATCACATAGATAACAGTCCACTCAAGAGAAAGGTAATGATTCTGTTCAGGTCAACAAGAAGAAGGTATGCAGGACAAAAGCGAAATCAGAAAATGATGTTGCATGCAGATGTTTTAAATAGTTGGTGTACAGACAGGTGTCCAACAGAAGAAAAATAAGTCAATAGTGTATCAACTCCTGTTTTGTACATATCAGGTTAGCACCCTCAAAGTTAACATAGTAGCTAATTTGACTGGTAAAGATATGCTTAGAAAAACTATACTGAGTCTAAGTAAGATGACATATTGAATGGTGCCAAAGAAGTCCCTCAAGCAGAAGGGAATAGATATAAGCATATATAACATGTATCTAGTCTTCAAATTCGTTCTGTCAGGCATACTATAGTCAAGATAGTAAGTTAGAAAAACTAAATGTTAGAAGTTTCGACTGTTAAAAATTAACACATTCATAAAAAGAGACCCTACTTGCCTGTAAATGCATGACATAGTGTTCACCTTTTCCCAAATTTAACACTGCAGAAGTCTAATGTTCAGCTTTTCTAGTTACCTAACACATGCAAGTTACCAAATGTTCAGCTCTTCGTTAAGCACAAATGCCTAGCATAGCCTTCATACTCATAGCTAGTGTAGACACATGAATCAAAGAAGTTTACGTACAAAATGGGAAAACATATCTTGACTTATCCGCTCCTCAAAATAATTTTCTACAACAGGCAAATCCTTCCCTCCCTTCACTATGTTTTTTTCCTGCTTGTTATTCAGTAGAGGCAGTATCTTTACCTGTCAATCAGTACAAGCTAGCAAATACCACCGAGAGGATACCCGGCCTGACAAAGCAACACTTGCAATAAAGGAGACAGTTAGATAAATGAGCATCAAGACTATCTTCTGAATTAATGTAAGTGAACTACACAAAATCAACACATGATTACATCTGTTTGAGCTGTGATCAGAAAGCAGAAGTCCCACCTCCCACCTTTACCTATCCCACCTGTGCAATCCAGCCCCTCCCTCACACTGGCACTCCTCAGGTCCCCCGCTGAGTTGGTTTAATTTGTTCAGGCTGCAGAAAACTAATCTCTCAAGAAAAAGAGTAGTTTTCCATTAGGTTAGCCAGTTAAATTTGTTTTGCACAGAGTGAAAAATGGCAGGATAGAAGAGTACTAAAGAAAGAACAGAGTCTAAAAAAATTGACAATAGAGGTAAAAAATTGCCAGCCTTGCTCACCATTCACCTACTGGAGCAGAAGTCTGCAGAGCTCAGTGCTGAACCAGGTCACACAGCTGACTCAGCTGGAAAGGATCCCTTTTTTCTGGCAGGTTAAGTTTCAGCTGTTTCAGTTCCCTGCCTGTACAGCCACACAACAGGTTATGCCAGCACAGCACAGCACGACAGTGAACAAGCAGCAATGATGATAGAAAGAACCATGCCCAAAATTCCACAGGGCATAAGATTAAACCTGGACAGAGTCCTATTGGGCTCTAAAGCAGTGACCAGTTGTAGCAGACTGCACGGTACACCAGAAGAAAATTATCTCCGAATAACACAGCTTGAGATGTTGTGAATGCAGGAAGCTAAAATCCCTGACAAAGTGCTGCATGTATTTTCCTAACAGACAAGTCAGCTAGGTACAGGGAGGGCCTGTTCAAACTAAAGTGTTAGTGTAAACATGCTTTTTCTGTCATTTCTTCATCTATAGCTTTTATAAAAATTTGTAATTGTGTGGCTTATTTCAGATGTTTGAAATACTTTTACTTACTACTGAATTTTACTTTAGGCTAGCTTAAGTTAAGAGTAATTTCAAGGCTAGTTACCAAAAGGTGTTTCTCACATCTCATTAGCTACTTTTTCCAGAGTATCCAAAGATTCAAAGGATGTGCCTTTGTGCACATCACCCTGACAAAACACACAGGAACAAAAGCCAGCATCTTTCCGAACACTTTCCACCATGAGGAAAGCCTCCTCAGCGCTACCCACTGGAAGACCTCTCTAGCACGCACAAGAATTGTAGGAGGCACATGCAATTCTGTGGAGGCAAAAAACAGCAAAGAGTGTGTCTATATTAGTGTTTCTGTTTGGTTCAAGGGTGTGGCTTTAAAGCTACCTCCTGGCAGTCCCCAATCACCATACTTTGATTCACTCTGCAGAGAAGGATCAAAGCACGAACGCCGAATTCATTTTGGACAAAACTGAGATGTACTCCAAGAGCACACCTAATACACTCCAACCAATACTTAGAGTTCACTCCATGGGTTTGAGCTAGCATGAAGCAAAACACTGTGAAGAGCATGGATATGAAGCCCCTGGTACTAAGTGGTTTGCTCTACAAATCCGTTTCTCTTAGGCTACACCACTTGCTAGCACAGACTTTACTTAAATTGAATGAAATCACAGAGGGTAAGCTAACTTACTGAATTACAGTCAAAAGACTTATGTAGGTACAGTACAAAAGCAAAGTTTTTTTTTTTTAAATTGACTACTTAGCATTGCAGAATTGAGAGAGCTTCTAATTATCCAAATATAAAGAATTTCTGCATCTGCCTGTTTTTTCCTGCAATGGCTGCTAGTTGGAATGTCAGCATCTAGGGGGTTAAGTTTAAAATTTATGCTTTAAATGCATTATAATGTGTATTTTGCTATTGCTTCAAATGGCTCCAGGGTGATATTTTCACAATATCTTAAACACAGAGGAAGCTCATGAATGTGCCCTAATTGTTTGATACTTTCTTGATGCTAATGAGATCTCAACCATTCATTTTAAAGTGGTTTTTGTCTGCATATTTTTCATATGCACAACTGACTTTACTTTCCAGAGGCTGAAGTACAGGTAGAACATTTTTAGCACATGTTTGTTCAGTGCAGAAAAAGGATACTAGGAATAATCTGCATTTGAAGACTTTCTAAAATTATTGGGGAGGGTACCAGAAGCTGCTACTATTCTGGTAAGAAATACTGAAAATTATTACTATTTCACATCTAAAATCTGCCTTATGATTTGATGAGTCCTCACACTATCTTACACATAACAATAACCAAATATAAGACAGGCTATCAAGGAATTAAGAGATTTTTCTAACATTAAGGATAATCCATGATGTCCCAGTTTAATGCTATACAGAAATTTGCCTCAGATGCCTCTTCCAGAAAGATGTTCTGTTCATCAAAGCACTCAAAAAGTCTACTTGAACCTTTTTCTGACAAAACAATGGTGAAATGACAACTAGTATTTTCACTAATTCTCTTTGATCAACGGCCAAGACCAAGAGAAAAGTCATGTACCGAAACCATTGTGCATAAACTAGAGCTATACCCTTTGGAATAAAGAAATAGGAACAGGCAGGTGAGCATCCTTGAAGCTTAACAATCACAGGAAATTCTTCAGCAGTTGCTTTTAACATGAACTTCAGAGTTTCCATTTTGATCTTCAATGCTTAGAAAAAAAGCCTGAGTCTCACTCAGATAAGAAGGTCCTGCACATTGAAGCCACTAGTGATAGTTTTAATTCCTACCCTGCTTGAATTTAACTGGCAAGATCAGACCGCAAGGTTTTACAGCTTACCTCCCTACTGTGGAACACAGCATGTTCCTAAAAAACAGATGTCAGAATAGCATTATATTCTGGAGCAGTTTAAATACACACAACTTGAACCATATACATCTTACTAACATGACCATTCCCAACTTCCTGAAGCTCTGTGCCTTGCCTTCTGTCAAAAGAATTATGCCATACAGCGCTACCCTGTAGTCACATTTACTTGAATAAGTTGTAAGATTTCTCTCAAAAATCTCAACACCCAATTAGAGTCTCCTGGTTTATCCTACATACCTTTTACTGGTTTCTTCTTTTATTTTGCTAAAGAAGTGCCATAACAAATGTCTGCATGTCCAGAATGGTTTGGAATCCCTCGCAATGGGAGGTTAGGAAGGAAGAAAATTCTCCCTGTAGACTTTTCAGTCTGTTCGATTGAAGTGATCACTAAAAAAGCCTACCATCAAATATATTTTACAATAACTAGAAGCACCTTCATTTAGATTTAGGTAAAGTTAGTAGCTAGACAGTTATGCCTCACTGATCTACTACATACATCTATCAAGGCAAAGGAACATCATTAGAGCGACTAACTGAGAAAGGGTTCTTTCAGGACATGGTAATGACAGTAGGAGAAAGACCTGGAGACTACAAAAACATTCCCCAAACCCTCCACTTTACATACAATTTGTTCTAAAATATTCTCTAAGTTTTCTTAAAGTATTAAATCAGACAGTAACAGCAATGCCAAAGTTTTAATCAGAGGGAGTTACACGCTTACGAGCATCTGTTGCGACTTTTTCCCAGCACCTCTGGAGTTTTCAAAGTATTATCTACAGAAACACTTTGTTCCTGCACTATCTTTTAGAGATCTGTTTCACAACACTTTTCCTCAGTATCCTTAATTTACAGCTTCTTTTTCCAAGGAAGCTGATTTTGAGGATCCTTGATTTGCTGTAGGCTTATTTAACATCTCCCCTTGAGTATTCAGACAAGTAAAAAGGAAGATAAAACTAAAAAAAGAGAGGAAATGAGAAGTACCTGTTCCCTTTAATCTTTGTTTTTTCTGCTTTTTCAGGCAACAACAGCCATTTTTCTCACCAGGTATGTACTTACTTTTAGGCATTTTGCTGCTTTCTCCTGATTTTTTTCTGAGATGAAGATTCTGACAGGGACTACATAGTAAGCCTTTGGCTTCTCACCATCTACACCGCTATGCCACTACCCTACAGCATTTGAAAGAACCATGTGAGTGGGAAACTACCTAATATCTATTTGAATTCCTGGATATTTTCTTCTTCCAGAAACATACACTGCCACCCAAACTTTCCTAAGAGAAGATTTGCAAGTACCTAGGTAAAAGGATACATACCTGCCCAACACCAATGCCTTCTCTTTTACACTCTGGTCTGTCTTCATAATCCCATGAAAATTGTTTCAGGAAGGGGTAAGAAATAGCAGAGTAGGAGCATATTGATTTGCCAAATTCCTAATTAGTGCCACATTTAGTGTCTCTTCAAGAATTACTGGATGAAGGCTTTACAGACTCAATCTCAGGTCTTGCCATCAATCCCTCCCTAAATGCCCTATTGCAGGGCATTAAAAGCAGCTTGCTAAGAGAAAAGGGGATGTTATTTTTTTTAATGGCAATCTCTGCCTATTCCATCATTTGCAGAGACCCTAGGAATCTTCCCCTTCCAAGTCAGATCTGCAGGATACTTCACTGCAATTCATTTTAATTCCTGAAGATGCATACTGTTCTTCATTCATACGGCTTCCCATAAAATGATCCTGAATAACAGCTCACTTCCTAGATTTCAGCATGAATTTAAATCCCCCCACAGCATACATTTAAAAAAAAAAAAAGAAAAAGAAAAAAAAAAAAAGAAAACACTGGCAAATATAAACAAAAACACACCATATACTTAAATTTCTACTTACCACTTTTAGGTCTCAAAAGTCACATATGATATAGAAGAAAACCAACGAACTAAATACATGAAAGATTTTTCAAATGAAAAATATTCCACATAGATTTTAAATTCCCTACAATATACAGTACAATGAAGAAAACTAAGAATTTCATAACCACACAGTAAGTACTCAAAAGCCCAAAATATATTACAGTTCAAAGCCCACATGCATTCTGCTTCTTCACTCTACTACGTGATATAATTCAATTAGAAAAGGAAAAAGTATACCTGAGAAGCATGTGTTTCTATAGTTGTGGTCTTAAATAAGTATGCAATACTTAATATATTACTATATTGGTCTACCAACACAGTTTGTATGTTGAATACATAATGAAGTGTCATATTAAGTATAAAACTATTAAAGATTACTGTTCTAGGTAATTCACTTGCATATGGAGCTTAATTAACATTGAGTCGGTTCTTTCAGGTCTTGGTATACATCAAAAAACACTTCACTGCTCAAACAGATTTTGCAATACATAGCTATTCACTAAATTACTGAAGTCAGCCAGTGGAAGTTTTGCTATTTATGTCATAGTGCAAGGAAAAGACAATGCATTTTATTGCTTACAAAATACCATTAATATCATTCACCCACCTTGTAATAGTAGGAGAGAGCCCTGCTTTTCAGGATTTTGCAAAATGTGCATAGAAGATTATTCTTGAGGGTTTATGCTAATTTTTTTCCACTTGACAAGTAAGTTGGGCATAAAATAGGCCTCAGTAAATTAGTACGAAAACAAAACAAGTAAACAAAACATCACATACAAATCTCTTACTTGCAAAATGAGATCTTCTAAGATAACTGCCTAATCAAGCCTATTTTTCCCAAGCACTTTATGCAATTACCATTCCTTGTGAACTTCAACTTAACTTCCTCAATTGTTTTGTGATTAAAAAAAAACCCCAAACCACACACCTAAAAGGCCATGCTACATTTTTGTTAATTAAAAACACCCCACATAAAAAAGGCTGCTACCTGCTCATTTCCCATATGGTTATTACCCTCCTATTGTCCAAGAACAGCTTTTTTAGGCATTCTGCTAAACTTTCAAGAAGACTTCTGTCATATGCAAAACTACTAATATAAGACCATTTCAATACAAGTAGTAAAGAGTTGCATACTACATCTACGCATGGGAACGGAATATAAATTATTTCTTTTATTTAATCCGCACTTCAAGACCTTACAAATATCTAAAAAGCTAAAATTTGTTCTCATTCTCAGTTATCACATCATCCTGTTGCATAATATCAATCTCACGAATTGTCAACAACAAAAACTATACTTGCTTATCTCAAAAAAACAAACAAACAAACAACAAAAAAACCTACCTTTTTTAAACCCTATCAGCAAAACTGTTTCAACCACTGGAATAAGAAAAAAAATATTTTCCTACATATTCAAAATAAACTTTTTTAGCTTGAACAACTGAAAAAGCAAAGTGAAAAATCTTAACTTTCACTTCACAGAGGCACTGCACAGCAAACTGCTTTCAGTTCAAAAGAAACAGTATCACAGCAAGCAAATTAAACTGTAAGTAAAAGAGTCTGGTTTATCAGTGAGCTTCCAGTCACCAATTTTGGTTCCACACTGCACATTAAAGAACAGGGGGAAAAAAATCCATTACTTTCTTCCTATTTTATAGGTAACGTAAAGGTTCCTATTGAGCACTGTTAAACCATAAAAAGGAAACTGGACAATTGTACAGATTGCACTCACTAGACATAAAAGCTTATCATCATAGCCATACCAAAAATCAGAAAGAAATGCTTTTGTGAAGATTTACAGCTACAAATGGCAAAGAGGGAGATCTCCTAGTTTATATGGGTAAACTCAATGTTGTGACAGCCTTAAAGTTGAGAAAGATGAAAATTAATGTTGCTTAGAGTCAGGAATGTTTTACTCTTAATGGAAGTACAGCATTTTTCTACTTCTAGAACTCATTTGCTGAACTAAGCTTTTGGAAGAACACTAAGGCTCCCAGGAAAACCTACTGAATTGAATCTATGTTTTGAAGACAAGTGCCCAATAAGGTGTAGGTTTTGAGAGAAAGGCAAACCACAAGCAAAAAGCTAACCAACTTCAATTTAGACAATTAGGGCTATTTGACAATAAGTCCTAGCAAACTTAATGTCAGTCCTTACCCTTTCACCCACACCTCTATAAGAAAGTTTACGGTAACTTCCAATGCACGTCCAAAACACGAATAGCATCACCACTAAGAAAAGATCTTACAACTTGCATGCTATTAATGAACAGCCTTAAGGAAAGTCATCAGAAGGTACCTCATAAAGTAGAAGAGAGGCATATGAACTTTTAGTTGGAAAAGCAATAGCATATATATTTCTAGAACAGTCTGACCAACAAATAGTGACACCCTAAGTATTTTGTTCCCCACATCTGTCAAAGATAATTTTTGCAAAACTTTTACATCGGTGTACTTCAGACCTGCCCAGGTAATCTCTTTGGATGACATTCTCAAGTAGACAACCCCCTCACCATCTGAGAAGACTGCTTGCTTCGAAGTGATAAATTCAGACACAACGTGTGCGCGCTGCGTTATTTCAACAAGCTAAATGGCCTCAGACACTTGAAGATGCTAGTGTAATCCTTCACACTACAGTTAAGAGGCTAAACAAGGTCTGAGGTTACGCATTCAGAAACCTTTGTTCTGCATTACTGCGTAGGCCCATGGCAACAACTATCGTTCAAAATGTTTTAATCTTTACTTAGAGGAAGGAAGGAAGAACAAAGTACCTGAAGAAGAAGTCATTAGTCAAGGGTTGCATTTTGCCAAAAACCCTTACTCCCTTTAATTGTAAAAACGTTTCATAAAGGTGAAAAGCTGTATCACCACTTTTTAAGCAGTACTAAAAAGTTAAACTATCCTGAAAAAGAAAGCTAGTCTGAAATTTTTGTTTTTAAAACAAGCAAGAAACAATACAAACAGTGGAGCAAAGGCGGAAAATGCTGTTTGTGTTTGGTGATGACTCTTTCTCACAGACCTACATCAAGAGCAGACAAACACTGAATGAAGATTTATTAGCTAACCCCAAATTGGACAAATTTTTAACAGGAATATTCTGAAAAAAGCATGTAACAAAACACAAAGTTTTGACCAGCTACACTAGATGCTTACTGGACAGAAAACAAGAAGAGAGTTAAGTAAGAAGAAAAAGGGGATGGAGAGGAAAAAGGAAAAAATAAAAGAGCACCCAGAAAGAACCAGAGTCCCTTTTCCATCAAGCTAGTGGAGATGGCAACATCATTTAGGTCTCTCTGGATGGTTCTAGTGAAGGGTCTGCTTAGTCCCTCACACAACAAGAAAGGTCACAGATTATGTAACTTTTATCAATGTCACCACCAGTGATGGATGACCTAATATTGATTCAACTCTGGGCACCGCACACATTTTCTTCCCTTTTCTAGCTAACTTCAGCATTACAAAACTCTGTACTTACTAATCGAGGTTCAATATCCTGACACCAATGGTAACTGATTAACAACCATTCTGTTAGAGATATCCCAAACACATAAGGCTTCCAAGGGCAACCAGAATAATTCCGTACGAGATTTGTATTTTACTAAGGAAGCATTGGTGCACAATGCTGCAGACAGAACATGCATATAATCTAACCTTTACCATAAACGTGGACATCAGTGGTAGAAGGGAGAAAACCTAGGTTTGCAACTTAAGTGAGCAGTATCTTTAATCTGAACACTTCATTAAACACCGGGGCTGAATGAGCAGTATCTTTAACCTGAACACTTCATTAAACACTGGGGCTGAATATGACATGTTCATGGCTGCATTCTTTTCACATGTTGCAAAATGTCTTGAAATGATAACACACAAAGATTAGAACTCAATTTTCTATCTACAAACCAGTGAGACTTCTTCCTATTCACGTAAGACATAACCCTCTAGTTTAGAACAAGTTTTACAGTTTTGTAATATGTCATTGTTTACATCTCCTCCTGTTTCAGTAAATAAGCTTAACTCTACAACTTTCTGTATAGAGACTCAAAAATAAATATGAATGAAATCTGCGAGTCAGCAGATGCTGTATACACTGAAGTACTTTTCCAAATTTCAGGAAGACAGTTCTTTCATGTTGAGAAAATGTCCTAATTATGGACTCCATTCTTTTCATTGACTTTTAACTATAAGACCTTGACAGCTTGGATATAAGAGAAGTTATCAAGCAAATGTTTTTAAAAAACGAGGTGTTGCATTCGCATAATTTTGCATTTGAACACAGTAAGTTACCTTGGCTAAACAATAAGCAAACTTTCTATTTCTCTAATCCGTTGTACCTATCTTAATTTGCCACAAGTGAAAAAAAATACATTTGTTTCTAGACAGGAAACTAGCAATATACACACAACACAAAGCTCTACTAAGCAAAACTAAATACAATAACTTTCTCAAAACAAAACTGAATGCAATGAAACTAAGCTACATGACAAACATTACTCACTTTGTATTAATATACTCTGGAGCCATGTGCATCAATCTTGACAACAGACAAAACTAATAACATGCCCAAATAATTTTTTTATGTCCTCATTTAAAAATAAACATACAACTTCATTCCAAATTAATTCAAAGGAGTTACTCCTAAGTAAATTTAAATTCCATCTGAATACTACCATAAGGTGCAATAATGGTACTTTCTAAACTGAGTATACCAGGTCTAATAGGAACATAAATCTGTATGCCTGTGCTGATAAACCCAAAAGTATACACCGCTAACAAAAAAACCAAACATATGGCTGTGATCTTATTTAGAAAAGCTAAAGAAGTAATGTTATGTTAATTATCTAATTTCTGAC
This sequence comes from Aviceda cuculoides, assembly GCA_035590195.1. Classification (NCBI taxonomy): domain Eukaryota; kingdom Metazoa; phylum Chordata; class Aves; order Accipitriformes; family Accipitridae; genus Aviceda; species Aviceda cuculoides. Next base: position 14,118,665 of record JAVJGG010000032.1, on the reverse strand, counting down.
CACTCAGCTATTCTAAATGATTAAACCAAAAAACAGTGCTCATGCCTAACCTTTCCATTCCTACACTTATTCCTTCATACACCAGCCAAGAAGCAAATAGTAGTTCATTTCTTTGAGAAAAATTCAGAAGAGCTAATTTTTAAATTTGCTGTCTTTCCCCGGCCAAAACAGCAGAAACAGTGAGGGGGTCTAAACCCCGCAAAGTACAAATATTCTCTTTCAGGAGTTAAAGGAAATGCCAGAGTGGAAAATAATCAAGTCTGGCCAAATATATGATATTAAAGTAACACATTTATATAAAATTTTATTTTATGTCTACAAACATACACAAAAAGGGTGCGAGGAAAATTGTTAGAAACCAAGGTGTCCCCTTTCAAAATGGAAAATAATTCTTTGCAAAATTTTTCAGCCTACAATCCAAAACATTGGCATTAAGGAGGAAAGGGCTAAAACTGTTCTGTTTGCTTATGCCTTTTGGTTTTCCTTTTAAAAACCAAAAAACTAAAATCAGGCCACATGCTCTTCTCATGGAATTGCAAATTCTGATACAAAGTTAAAAGAGTTTAATAGTGCTCAAACAGGATTTTTAGTACAAAATAAAAACCTATGTATTCTGAAAGATTATCTGAATCTATTGTGGGGCTTAATCATTCCTTCAACGATTGTAACACCGTAGGTATCTGGTACTGTATTCTGGGAACATTTACAGGTGACAGTTACGACAGCTCACTGATCAACAGAAAATAACAATCCGAGCTACACACCACAAAGTTGTACAAAATATGCAAAGAGCCTCCTGTTAGCAGACACCTCCTTCTCGCTTCAACTTTTACAATAATAGGTAATTGCACGCACGTCCTAGCTTTCAGGAGCAAAAGCTACAAACTCCCCCAATGCGACTTCTGCATCTGGTCAAACCTGCTCTGCCCTTATTAAGGAGACGACGGCCTGAAATTTGGAAGCAACGGTAAGGCTTCCCACTTCTACCAGACCGTGCTTTGCTAGCCCTTTACCGTCAAAAGAACCTCGCGGCCAAACGCCTCCAAGGAAGGGACGGACTCCTGCCCCCGCGGCACC
>JAVJGG010000032.1:14095211-14106794 GCA_035590195.1 Aviceda cuculoides | reverse complement strand
TGTTCTATTAAACTGTTCTTATCTCAACCCACGGGTTTTACTTCTTTTCCCGATTTCCTCCCCCATCCCACTGGGTGCAGAGGGGCGGGGAGTGAGTGAGCGGCTGCGTGGTGCTTAGTTGCTGGCTGGGGTTAAACCATGACAGTCCTATAACATAATTTCTCTTGTATTCTACTGTTAACTGCTGTTAGCTGTTGTTAGCTTGATTTCTTCTTATTCAAATACATAATTTTTTCAATGTATAGCTCATAAGTAGGCAATACATTGGTACTAAGAGCACCTTTCTGAATATTTTACTACATTGTCTCTCTAAAATCAGATAAACTGTAGTGTCATTGTCAATTGCCGTTTTGGCTAAAAATAATTTATTGGGATGTTTACATACTATCAAAGTAAAGCATTTTCTTATTTCTCAACAGTAGAAAGCTCAACCTGTCTTACAACTTTGGTCCTGCAATTTCAAAATGGTCACTCTGTAGCAGTGTAGTCTGCTTCTGCCAGGTAGCGTCCTCTCTGATTGCAGTATTAGTATCGCAACACCCATCGATCTAGCAGATTAGTCTCCTAGAGCAAGAAATCTCCTTCTCTTTATTTCCACCTTGGACATTGACCTTCTTATTCCTTAAAAGAGCTCTGCAGGGGCTCTGCTTAATGGGTTCAAAGTTATTTCTAAACTATCACAGATTTTGAATTGTCATCACAAAAAAAACCTCCTTACATTCCCATTCACATGGCATTGCATTTTTTATGTTCACAGCTTACAACACAAGATCTTGGAGGTCCTAAATTTGATAAACCTGTCACACTGTTTGACAGCTACTTAGAAAGCCCTTTTTTATCTAGCTGACCTTTCGAAGTTTGTCACAGCTGGCAAATAAACTTGTGGGAGCATGGTATCCTTTTACTTTCCTTGCTGTTCTTAGACTATACTTAGATTTCAAGTGTCATTCATTTCAAGGGTGATGTTACCTTGAGCCGTAGTCCAGATGTTTTCTCCCAACTATAAGAAAAATAATCTTACTTTTTATATGACAACAGTTTCATGAAATAATGTGTTGAGGGCTCAAATCTTTTTCATTTAGAACAGTGTCTCTGTGTGTTTGTAGACATGTCTAAAAGCACGGGTGTGCACGTGCATGTATGTGTATTACAAAACTATTTTTCGATTCTGTTGTTGCTTATTGTACAAATAGTAAAACTGAGGAATTGGGAGCTGTTGTCAAAATTTCCAGTAACTGTTACCAATTTTGATGCAAGCTCATCACCTTAAAATGTTCTTCTTAAAATGACTTCTTAAAATTACTTTATGAGGTGCTGAGCATTTGCCTATCAAATGTGTAAATGCATTTTTGGCCTTGAGGCTCCCAGTATCAGCAGATGTATTTAGAAACTGAGCTGCTCAAGACCACAGAATATTTTAGAGCAGGAAGCAGTATAAGCATTCTGATCTTCTGATGTCCATGATTTGTTTCAGACGTTTACATGATACTGTCCATTTTAGTTGAACAGATATTCCCTAGCTACATTTAGTACAGAATTTTCCATTTCTTTGTCTGAGATGTATTAATTTCTCTTTGTAGATTAGTTGAGTTGTGGGTTTTCAGGGAACCAACAGGAAAACTTTCTGCAGATACATTGGAATATTATCCTTTCCACCTTTTCTTTCCACCACTAAGTTGACATATATTTTTTAATTCAGTAATTAAATATAGCCAGGTAGTACATATTTGTTTTACTTGGGGCCCTACCTCACTACTTGAAAACAACACTTTTCTTAAATGTGACCTGAGTGTAGTGGTTTCTTGTACTTAGTTCTGGAACAGATTTTTTACCAGTCATTTTCTGTGTACTTCAGGAGAGTATCTTCATACCTCTGAAACTCCTTTTCTGTGTTCAGTGGTCAGGCTGCAGTATAACTTAAAAAGCTCCTAAGTACAGAAAAATATCTGTTTAGTAGGTGAGACCTCTGAAGGATTTTCAGCTTAGCTTTGTAGAAGCAAACTGAATTTTTTTTTTTTTTTTTGTTACTATTGTAGTGCTAGGAATAAGGGAGGTAGTCTTTCAAGTAGAAAAAACCCTGGTATTTCCTCACTGTATCATCAGTTTAACAAATAACATGCCTGTAGAGATGGTCACATAAGAGACCCTCTAAAATATGCTCTGTATATTGATACAAAGTGTAATTAATATTAGAATTCAAGTAAAGATTTATAAACTGTTGTTTTATCTGACACAACGGGTTCTGGTGAGGGCAAATACTGTATGGGATCTTGAGTTTCAGACATCATGAAGCTTTGGAGATATTGATAGTTTTGTAACAATGAGTTGAAATTTGCAAGAGTTTAGAAGTACTTTTGTGCCCTTCATTGCCCAGGGCTTTTAGGGAGGCTCTACATCTTGGTAGATATTGTCAGTGATCCTGTTGCACAATGCAGAGTAGAGCATATGGCCTTAGGGTGCGTGGCAGTACTGCAGCCAAGCTGCCCGATTACACCAATAACTCACTCGTACTCAAGAATATTTAAAATAATTTTTTTTTTTTCATATCTAAAGAATTTCACTGGCATCCAATTGAGCGTAAGGCCAAAGTAGATGTTCTTGCTTCTTTTACTTCTCACAGCTGTGTCTCCCCATCCCCTCTTTTGCATTGGCTGTAGCAACTACATGTCCACAGGGAGCATCAAAGTCACCGAACTGCACCAATGGAGTAATCATATTTTTCTTTTGATGGTTCAATATTTTGTTGTATCAGTGAGCTGATCTAATTCATTACTGTAGTCATTAGGAAAGGAGTGGATAGAAAGAAAGAAAAAGGTGTTGGAGAGAAGGAAGAACAGGCTTGTCCCCTTCATTTGCAGCATAATGTGAAACTTTACCTCTAAGTAAACCTTGTGACTGTGGTATTATTTTTAAACTTGGAACTGTGAGAGAATTATTGCTGTAATGTGAAACTGCACTCTTGCTGTCCTCACAAACATATAGTTCCTATGACCCTTCTTGGTTTAATCCCTTTCTCTCCTAAGTGCCCACTTTTCCTTTATTGTGGGACTTCTAATTTACTTCTAGTATGACTTGCAAGCTGTAACTCCCTTTTCACTCCACAGACCCTATAAATGGAGGATCTTTGCAAGTGCTTGTCCTCTTTACTCTCCCTTAATTCAAATTCTAAAATGAGATTCTTTACACCTTTGAGCAGAACAGTCACCATCTGCCTTCCTAAATCAGTAAGGCTAACTTCAATGAACTAGAAATCTGTACTCCAGTCTTCTGACTCTTGGAACCACAGAACGGTTGAGGTTGGAAGGGATCTCTGGAGATCATCTGGTCCAACTTCCCTGCTCAAAGCAAGGTCAGTTAGGGCAGGTTGCTCAGGGATGTATCTGGTCAAGTTTTGAATATCTCCAAGGATGGAGACTCCACAACCTCCCTGGGCAACCTCTTCCAGTGCTCAGTCAGCCTCACAGTAAAACATCTTTTTCGTATGTTTAACCATCCTGTACTTCAATTTGTGTCTATTGCTACTTGTCCTTTCACTGAGTACCACTGAGAAGAGTCTGGCTCCATCTTCCCCGTCTCCCCAATACGAGAGATGTTCCAGTCCCTTAATGATCTTCACGGTCCTCTGCTTGGCTCTCTCCACTATGTCCATGTCTGTCTTGTACAGGGGAGCCCAGAACTGGACCCAGCACTCCAGGTGTGTCTCACCAATGCTGAGTAGAGGGGAAGGATCACCCCCCTCAGCCTGCTGGCGACGCTCTGCCTAGCGCAGCCCAGGATGCTGTGCCCCCTCTTTGCTGCAAGGGTGTATTGTTGACAGCGTTCACCTAGTTGTGCTTAGGTCTCCCAGGGGTCTTTCTGCCAAGACGCTTTCTAGGCACTCAGCTCCCAGCCTGCCCTGGTGCCAGGGGTTAGCGGAAAGCCCGGTGCAAGTTTTTATTTTAAAGATAAGGACAATTAAGTTAAGGGTTTTTTCCCTCTTGTTCTTTGTGTCGTCAAAATAGAGTCATCAATAGATGATGATACTCTGGAGGCAAACGCGTACTTCTATAAATACTCACAAGTTACACTGAAAAGCAGACTGACAGCAGCAGTTTGTTGTTCTGCGTCTCAGAACTCAGCCATTTTTCACAAAAATTATTCACTAAACGCATTTTGGAATATATTATACACAAGTTCTAGAGGCTTTTTAGGCAAGAATGTTTTCTGCCTAATAAACTATTCAATAGCACTTTGTATTTCTTGAGCTGGCAAATAGATATAAATATTCTTGGTTTCAGAGGGAAAGCCTGTCTGATATGTATGCACTGTATATGATTGGGAACACTTTCATGAATAATCCAATTGATCTCAACTCAGCAATTCATATAAATAAATGCTATTCAGTTTTAGGGAAGACTGTAGAGCAGCAGAGATGGCAACCATGGTTGTTTCATGGTATTTGATATTTTATTAGATTCCTAGCTCCTGGAAACAGAATCTCAGTTTTACTTCCAGCATTCTTGGCTGGGGGGGAAAAAAAAAAAAAAAAGAGAGAAGTCAAAATGATATTTTGAAAACTTAACCAAAAGACAAAAGCAGCTTCATTTTTCCTTCAAGGTGTCTAAACTATTTGTCAGATCTTGATTTCTCAGCTTTAAAATATTCAGGCTGGTGCTACTGGATTCAGATTGAAAGGTTACCTCTGCCCAATTCTGTAGGACCACCCACAGTGGCACTCCGTGGCCAAATTCTCTGATCCAGAACAGCACCACAGGAGTGCTTTAACTGTCAGGATGTATGACATATAATATTTTTCCATGTGTTAGGCCTTAGCACACCACCCTCAGCACTCCTTGGATCCCACCTCTGACAGCATCCTTGTGTTGTATTGCAAGAGCCTGTCTGTTCATCAGCAAACCCAGAAGAATTGGTGCCATACTCAATACCATCCTAATATTTCCATTGCTGGGACATTACCACATTCTTCTTCTGGATGTGCTTATGTCAGGAGCAGAGTGTCGCATTCTCATCTCCCTGGGGAGGCAAGTGTGTGCTAGAAAGCAGGCTTTTTGTAAGGTGACCTGCAACATGTCTATCTATGAATAGAGGTTGTTGCCACAGTTCACCAGAGCAACTCTTGGAATGAGCAAGCAAAACTGTTATAAAACCAAAAGAAACAAATAACAGGGCCAGTACCTCCAGTCAGAGAAGAAGGATGGCAGGAAGCGCTCCTAAGGAGGGTGCTGGGTTCCTTGCCTTGGGCTTATTCTACGATTAAGGTAAAGTTAGGCTTATGGCTCTGAGAATGAGAAATGAGACGCGTGTGGCAAATAAGAAGGGGCTTCAGTAGAAGCTGCCAAAGACAGACAAGGACTGCTCCTGGAGTTCTCCCCTGAGCAGACCTTAGCCGGGGTGCTCCTACTGTCTTGTGGTGTAAATCTTAATCTGGGGATGGAGCTAGGGTTGGGATGAGAGTACCAAGAAAGCCTAATCTGAGACATAGAGTAAGAAAGGGGCTCACTGGGGATCACACAGTTATTTGAGGGGAATTGTCCCCACTGCACTAGCTGGCCTGAGTATGTGGCAGAGTAACTGGTCTTGGGCTCCATGTACATTAATGGTCAAGATTAAGATTATGGCTCTGAGGAAGGGAAATCTAAGACATGCAGTAAGGCTGGTGCTCAGAAGAGGTTGCCAGCATAATTTAAAGTAAGGTTGAAAGCAAAATAAACTCATTGTTTCCCAATGCTGCATTTAGCATTTTTACAAGATTGTTTGCTGGCAGATATTTTATTTTTACATTTTCTTCCTTGCTTTGCATTACATATCCATACGTGATAGTGCACGACTTTTTTTGCAGTCGTGAAACTCACGAGTCACAGTTCTGATAGATCTCAAACAAAGGACCAGTGTGTGTGTGCCAACTGAGAAGCTAAACCCATCTTACTTCTGTCAAATGGGTAAAAGAAATTTCACATCATCAATTAGTTCTTATTTTTATGCAAGAGCTGTGTGAACTTTAGTTACAGAGGCTTCACCTACTCCTAAGTGGTAGGTACAGCTGATAAAACAATTGAAGGAAAATGAGGCAGCATTTTTCATAGAATTTTTGGAATGTTAGCGTCCTCCAGTCATCTCAAAAGTAGGCAAGCTGTATTAGTTTAATTTTATGTTGAGGAAACAAGGAAGGCAAAGATCAAGTGACTTATTCAAGGACATAGAAATAAAGAACTTTGGAAATGGCTGAATACACTCAAAACTCTTCTGTTTCATTTTCTTGCCTATAGATTGTTTCTATAGACAATAGAAATATTCTACATTTATTTAAAAAAATGTTTTTTAAATATGCCCTATAGTCTTAAAAGAAGAAGGGGCTTCCCAAATCAGAGCTTGAATTGAATGGATTTGGGTAACGCAGGCAAATTAAAAGATTGATTATATGTCCCACAAAGATGTAGGGTGCCCTTTCCCTCCAACGTTATAACACAGGTTAGTTGTTTCTGACTATATTTGCTCATCTTGAGAGCAGAGGGAAATGGTGGAATGGCAGCATCTTTCCCTCACCCATTCAAGCATAGCACAACACTGCATAAGGAAGCGAGGCTAGTTCCAAGCACTTCTATATTTTTATGAGAGGTTTCCTTTTCTAGGTATTCTAGTTCTTCAGCAGACTTATTCCCTTTCAAGGTTTCCTGTAGAATTATGCTCACTGGTTAAAATTTCAAAGTTTTGAATCACCAGACTAATTAGACTAATAACATTTTTCATTTGTTTCCAGAAGTTTATGGATCATGGAGAAGACAAAGTGAGGAAACAGACTATATGCCTTGTGTATCCCAAAGGAAGAGATGGGGAGCTGCGGAAAAGTAAGGGGAGTTATGAGATGATGGCTCTGTGATGACAGAACCTGTGATCTGGTTGAACGTAGAAAGGAAGGAACCAGAGGAGAAGGAGAGGATTGAGAATGAGTGAGGGGAAAGGAGGTAATGAGGATAGTATGGAGATAGTATAGCCAGGCAGTGAAAAGACTGAGCAAGGGAAAAAGACAGCTACATCACAGCTGAAAACTGGAGTGAAGGGAGAGGTGAAGGGATGGCAAAGAGGTGAAAGTGGAGAATTCTGATATTGTTTTCTGGACAGAAAGTAAAGTGAAAGGGAAGCAGACACAGGAAGAGGATTAAAATCTAGAAAAGATCTGAAACTGTAAAAGAGGCTACAATGGCTGAAGATATGGAAATCCTACCAGAACAGTAATTTTTACTTTGGCCTTGCAAGTTAGTTGTAAATAATATATATTGCTTCTGTGAGTGGAAGTACATTATTTCCTATTGATGGCATAGGGGATCTGCTTCTGCAGTTACTGCAGCAATATATGAGAAGCAGTTTTATAAGTTATATCTTCATTATCCTCTGCCTCTTTTTCATATTTACAATTTTACAGATGCAGGCATCCATTTGACACAGTAAAGGAAAAAGACATACACAAGAATTCATCCCTCACTGATTCCTTCAAGAATTTTGACGGATTTTTCTTTCTTAAGAAAATCCCCTTGTTAGAGCATTTTAGATGGAAGTATATGGATGCCTTTTAGTAGTGATTAAACTATGCCTGTCAGCTAAGAAAATCCTCTTTAACTGACGTGGCATAGGTCATTTTGCCTGTAATTTACAGACAGAAACAGATTATACTATCAATTTAGTGCTTTTTTTCATCTTTAGAAGAGGAAAAAGTCTCTGGTGTGGAGGACTGCTTGCTATACAAAGAAGCAAAGTCAGAGGTGTTTGACACTGGAAACTAATTTTGCTCTAAGGCGTAAAATCAAAATCGTGATAAGGTGAGGAAGTTGCTACCTTAGCAAGGCATCTATACAGCATGCACCTGGATCCTGGGTCAGAAACAAGTAATTATGAGTGTCCTGGATCAGAAAGAAGTAATTATGAGTGATTTTTGATGAAAGAAATATTCTGAAACAGCTAGCAGTGTTCAAAGTGGAGACTATTTAGAAAGTCAGAATTGCCTTGTTCCCACACATATTATCAGCTCTGATCTTTAATGATGTCTCTGTTTCACCGTCCAGTATTCAATAGCCAGGAACCTGATCACTCAGATGGCCCCTGAACAGCATTTTTCTATAGAAGCTTGCATCAGGCAAAGCTGCCCATTGCAGAGATGAGGTTCCTACTCCCTCTAGTGCAGCAAGTGCGCATTCAGGCACTGTCTTGACATCGCTTTTAAAAATGCACTTAGTGATCTAAAAGAAGTTAAGGAGTAACAGTTTTTTGTGATAGAAGTGGAATTAGTTTGTGCGTTGATTTACTAAGAATTCAGGAAAGCTGTCATAAGAACAACACTTTTAAACTGTCAAGCATTTGACTGCTGTGGTCCTTAAAGATTCACGCCTGTCTAAAAAGTGAGGTGTTATCCTGGCTAAAATCAGATCTGAACAGTGATGAGGGGCTGGAAGTTAGAAGTTGTGTTTCTAAGGTGCCATAACTCAGGAGTTACAAGTCAGATGTAGATGCCTCGATTCCCTGTACGGAAAGTAGATGAGAGACCAAAGATGCAGCAGCTGGAGTGGGGAGATGCCTGCAGGTAGACAATACAGATTTTGATTTTTAGGAAGGGGAAAAGACACTCTACGCCCAGCATTAGCTCCTATCTTTCACTTCTCTGTGCCTGTGCTGGCATCACTTGCATAAGTGGAGCTGGAGCACTTATACATGCACATGAATAAATCTGTTCTCCTAGTCCTTTCTGGAGCATGCAAGCCTGACTCAAGTGCCTATGAGTGTTCTTTACATAAATAAAGCAGACATCCCCATTCACTTCTAAAATGCAGTAGGTGGTGAACAGACACCACAATCGTTTCCCTTCATTTTGCCCTACCAGTAGGCTAAATGCTCATTCACTCCTTTTTATGTTCCTCTTTTCAGCAGAAGTTGAGGGACAGCCAGGATTGTTAGGCAGTTGTCCTGGAAGGTGGGAGCTGGTGGTTTGAATACCTGCAGGTTGAAGGGTGTAAGACTCCTTCTTCTTGGGTGAGTGTTTTAGTCACTAGACTAAATATGTAAAAACTGGACATGTCTGCTTTGAAGACACTGAGTGGGCCAGTCCTCTGAGTGCATGTGAAGGGTCCTATAGGCATACTATAGAATTCTTGGGGACATAAGTGATGTTCTGCCTGGTTTCTGGACTGCAACAGGCTTAGATGAGAACTAGATGACTAGTTACTTGAGCTGGAGCAGTTCTGGGCATGCTGAAAAGCAGAACTACAGCCACCTAAGGTGTGTTCAGGTTAAAAAGGATGCACCCAGAGAGCCAGTACAGCTGCAGATCATGGTTTTCGGCTTAGGCAACTAAGTCCATCTGTCACAGATGCTGTGATTTCTCTTTGGATCAGTCTTTGAATTCTTTTTGTTACATTTCTATCTCATAAAAATAACTTCTGCTTTCCAGATAAAATGCTCTTTTTATTTCACGTGAGAGATGGCTGTTGTACTTCACAAAGAGGTGAATTGCATCTTGATTCTGCAACACTAATTGCAATTAGCAGTTGAATCCAATGCAATCAGTCCACTGAACTGGAACCAATTATATGTCACTGTGCAAAATTACTTGAAAGCTCTAGAACAGGAATTTTAAAAGAGCCTACTGACTGTTTCATGCAAAGCTGTGTGGTTTTGGTTAAGTTTTTCTGAAGATGCCAGCCCATTTTGCTTGCAAATAGCAGCACGATTTTAATGGAATGTGTGGACTATTTTTCTGCAGAAGCTTAACTACACTTATGCTTCAGAGATTGGCATGTTTCACATGCCTGTAGGTAGCTACCCACATACCAAAAATTGCAGATCGAGGCCTCTTCTATGAAAATCTCAGAATGCATTGGCTGAGGTCTCATGTTAATCTTCTCTTCCCAAAATGAAGAAAATACCCAGTACTGAAAGTAACTTGGGCGAAGGTCAGGATGGTAATTTAAAAGAGTTTCTAAAGGATGATAAAAGTGCCCGGTAGTGGCTCTAAGTCCCCAATCCACCCAGTCCTTTGAAGACTATGATTGCTCTCTGTTAGTGCTACTACCAGTAACTTCCCTTTCCATAGCACCTACAACCCTAAAGAAGCCCGAACAGTGGTGGTATGACAGAGTGGGCTTCAGAATAGCCAAGAGATCACTGGGAAAACCATTTGCTTTCTTTATGTTCTGGTCATACAGTACATACAGACAAACATTCATATGGAAGAGTTCTGTCAGAAAGTATTGATACCTCTGAACTGTCAGAAATATTTTGCATTTCAAACCAAATCATTTTAATGTTATTGTCATCTTTCATTTCCTTAAGTTATTTCTTGTGCACCTCTCTATAGTTTTCTTCCAACCAAATCTTTTTTTCTGCTCCCCATCAAACTCCTGTCCCTGGCGTTTGGCGGCTAGCCATTGTGGACACAGCAGGGACAGACAGTTCTTGTTTTACCATTAGCTGTGACCTTACGGGTGATTACATTTTCTTTCCCTTCTAATTTTAAATTGTCCCTTATCAGAGGGTTTCTATAATTTATATATCTAATCCCTTCTTAGAGATCTATTTCTGACTGTTTCATATCATATAAAATGTCATATATTCTGTTAAATTAATGATCTTCTACCAGTTTTCAGCAAAGATCACACATTATGCATTAGCAATACAGATGATGTAATTGTTACAAGATGCTTTGCTCAATTGCTTTCTCCCTAGATACTGCCAGTAAAAGGGACCTCATTCTTCCTTACAGTAAATATTTTATTACCTGAGTCACCTGTTCCTGTGCCCTGGAGGATGTGAGGGTATGGCTCTCTCAAAACTCTCTGTGCATAGCACTTCACCGTGTTTCACTAACATGAGGGAGACAGGGTGAGATGGACAATCCTAGCTCATCATCAGTGACATGGTGTTTGGATGACAAAACAAAAAAAAAAGGTTTTTTTAGTTATAGTGTTGTGGTGGTCATCATGGTCTAACTTGTGAAGAGAGAGAATACCTCTTATTAGATCATGTGAGATAGCTGGAAAAAACAGATGGACTTTAGACCACACAATTTAGTAATTAGAAGCCTAACTTTGGGAACCATTTCACAACTTTGGGAGCCAAACATTAAAACAAGCTAGAAAATTAAATGAGACCTTCAGTTTGGCAGCCACATTCCTTTCCACCTGCTTAGCCCCTCTCCAAGAATTCCCGATGTGTGCTCCAGGTCTTCTCCAAGTGAGGGGCTGTTCACAGCAACAGCACATTTCAAGTTCTTAATTTCAGTTCTTAATAACTTCCATTTCAGTTTGTGCATTCGGGCTTTGGAAAATGAATGCAAATGACCTAGATGGCCGTACCTGGAGCCAGGTACCTGGACTGATTCCTCTCTCCAGACCTTTCTTACTCAGGCAGGGATATGTCAGCTATGCCAATGTCAAAGATGGTTCTCATCACTGTCAAGAAGAGCTGGAGCTGAGCAAAACAATTGCATGTGCAGGTGAATAGAATCATAGAATCATTTAGTTTGGAAAAGACCTTTAAGATCATCGAGTCCAACTGTAAACCTAACACTGCCAAGTCCACCACTAAACCATGTCCCTA
>JAVJGG010000032.1:14059193-14095111 GCA_035590195.1 Aviceda cuculoides | reverse complement strand
GGAGGATCTGTTCCATGATCTTCCCAGGCACAGAGGTGAGGCTGACAGGTCAGTAGTTCTCAGGGTCCTCCTTTCTAGGCTTTTTAAAAATGTGTGCAATGTTTCCCTTCTTCCAGTCAGCAGGGACTTCACCTGACTGCCACGACTTTTCCAAATATCATGGAGAGTGGCCTGGCGACTACATCAGCCAATTCCCTCAAGACTCTGGGATGCATCTCATCACGTCCCATAGACTTATGTATGTTTAGGTTCCTCAGGTGGTCACAAACCTAATCTTCTCTCACAGTGGGAGGGACTTTGCTCCCCCAGTCCCTGCCTTGAGGCCCATTCACTCAAGAGGTGTGGAAAGAGAGGTTGCCAGTGAAGACAGAGGCAAAAAAAGTTGAGTACATCAACCTTCTCCTCATTGTGCCCAACTAAAATACAAATAAAAATCACTTAAAGTTCAGTTCAAATTTGTTGTCAATACAGTAATTGTGTGAGAAAACTAACCGAGGGAAGGCAATTAGCTCCCCCCCCCCATGTGGAGCACCACAACTGTGGTAGAGGCTACTGACAGAGCCCAGGCCTAAGATGAGTCACTACTCCCAATGTGCAGCACTAATAGCCACTCTTTCCACCAAAACCAGTCATATGCACAACAAAATTTTCTCTTAAAAATAAACAATGAGATCCCACTCTTGCTTCCTTATTTCTTTTTACACTTCTTTTAAATCAAACTTTAACCTTGCAATGACAAATGAAATCCTATATAATGCTATATACACATTCCTGCTGCACAGCTTTCCAACTGATATTTGTTTCCCCTGCCACATCAGTTGATTCAGTGTGGTCTAAGCTACTTGTATTTCCGGTCCTTTGGCACCTGCTAGGAAGGAAGACAAACTCCACTGTCCCCATTGCTGCCCAGATGTACTAGACACATACCTGTGCCTACTATTTTCTAGTATTTCTTCCCAAGTCACTCTTTCTACAGGAAAGCTTCCTTTAAGTCCTTCCACTGAAGGAGCACCTGAAAGAACCACCACCTTCAGGAACAGGTCTCCATGTTTATAGCTGTTCCCCATCTCCTATGGGCTTCTTACATAATTACATACCTGATGTGTTCTATTGCAGCCAGGTGGTGAGCTATTAATGCCAAAGAAAACAATCTGTGTAAATTTACAGGATAAACCAAGTGGTTGTGAAATTTAAAGGTCATATTTAAAACATAGCTTTTCTTTGGTTTTGGGGGGTTTTGGGGTTTTTTATTCTACTTTGAGCATTACCCTTCACAGTTTTTAATGGACAAGGTTAATACAGGCACAAAACTGCTGATTAAGTAGTCAATTCCTCACAGTCTAGCCCCAAGCACACAGCTCTGGACTCTGCTGCCACCAAGACCTTTCTTCCCTCTAACTACCAATTTCTGCCAGTATCTCATTTACAAAAGCTTCCTGGGTCCCTTCCAAGATCCTGATCAGGTCTATCGATTCAGTCCCATTTTATTATTTCTCTCATTCCTGAAATCTGAGCCACATGCTAATGGCCTGCCTGCTCATGAACTAGTCAGAGTTTTGTATCCTACTGCAGTTGTGTTAGAGGAGTACACACAAACATAGAGGCAATAAATATGTAGCAGCTCCTAGTTATTTCAGCTTCTGTTCTCCTCAGTGGTAGGTTGTCAGTGTTCATCCCTCTAACAAAATCTTCCTGAGCAAGTTGACTCCAAGCAACAAGAATGCTGCAGAGACCATCCACATCAAGAAGCATTTGCTGAAGCTTCCTCCCCATGCTAAGGGCTTGTCTACGAATGGAAATTTACTACACTTGGATATTCTGAAAAGGGTCTTGGTGTGAATCTAGGCTTGTAATAGCTCTAGGCTTATACCAAAACAGTTATTCCCTAATGCCTGTCCTGATTATTTTAAGTACAGACAAACTGTAGCAGTAGCTCAGCCAGAAGCAGCAGCAAACATGCTGGAGTAAACAGGGTGCTGACAGCTGCTGGTGTTTTACATAGGAGGTCACAGAGCCCTACTTTGAGCTGGATTGCTTTAAATGTTAGTTGCCGCCTGGAGCACTGTTTACAGTAATGCTCCCTCCCGAGGTGAACTGCTGCTAGCAACAATGGAAAATTCTAGTTGAAAAAAATTAAATCTCATTAGACACAGCTGAAGAAATGCTGTTTAAGGAAATTACAATAGCACTTTCGTTTCTAGAGAAACACCATTACTTAGCAGTGATATTTGTACAGACTAGTAAGTATTTAAATTCAGTTATGTAACCTCAATTATTGTTTCATGGGCAAGGATAATCCTCCAAGTGTAGTTTATTCACATATATTTTCAAAACAATATATTTACCTAATGCAAGTAGCATGTCTAACAGCTTCTTACTAGTCTGTCCACTTTGCCCCCTCTTTCTAGCTTGATGTCGCAGAGTCCAGATGCCTCCTGAGGAGGGCACAGCTGCTAACCTGAGGCAAAAATGATGTCCCTGAAGTCATGTCACCAAGCCTTCCCATCTTCCAGGGCTCTAGACTTAAGTGGTAGTAAATTGTCTGGGGCCCTCAAGCAGCCAGTGGCTGCCAATGGACCAAGTCATCATATGTGATATTTCAGAATTTTTCTCAGGATACACACACTGAGAATCTCATAACCTTCTCCATGCACAGGTGGGCTTGCCCTGCAATTTCTCTTTGCCTTTGGATGCCAAGCTTAGTTTTGGCCCTCACACCAAGTTGCAGCTCTGCTCTCCCTCAATGACTACCACAGTACTTGCTCTGCCCCCACACTGAATGCTGCAGAGAATGGATACTTATCAAGGTGTATTGCAACAAATCAGTCTTAAAGAGGTGGAGTTTGAAAGTACTTAATTACAAAGCCTTCTTATTTCAGCTGAGCTTTAAATAAAGAAACATACCTTAGAGAACAGGAGCTAAAGAAGAAAGCTGTGTTTCTACAGGAAGGAAAGGGCTGAAAGGTTATACTGAAAGCTAGGAGTAGGAAACAAAGGACTTCGAGGTCCATGAAGCAGTTTAGAGGATTCATAAGAGTGTGCCCCATGATGGACAACATCACACTGCAGTTGGTTATAGGTTGTGACATTATAGCTGGCTTTCTTACTATGACAGTTACCCAAGCCACAGATGTTTAGACTGCAACAGTGGATTCACAGGACTCCATAATACACAAGGACATGAAGCTTTTGTTTCCTGCTGTACTAGTAGTAATTTGTAATGAAAAAATTCAAGTACATACTTAAGATTATTTACTTACAGGCATGCACATATATTATTTGGGGTTGTTACTGGTGCAACACAAACTGCTCCCAGGAACGGATGATCTGCATCACAGAGTCCATGGTCAGCCAGGCGCCCTTGGTGAGGGTCTGGTCTGTCCAGATCTTGCATAGAGAAGCTTGTGCAGAGAAGCTCACCTTGGGTAGATAGCAAGTTATTTTTGTCTTTGTTGTAGATAAACTAGCAGGTGTAGGACACCAGACCAGTTCCTGGAGCATTTGTTACTGGCTTCTGCTTTCCTGGAAGGTCAGTTTATTATCACAGTTTCTTTGTTCCATTCTTGTCAAAGACATCTCTGCTCCCAGCTAAGCTTATCAGGGCTATCTCAGGCTCCCAGCTAAGAAGATATCCTTCTTTGTCAGTATGTTTCCATTGTGACTAGGTCACCTTCATGGCTGCTCCATCACCCGTAAAAGCCATATGGG
Source organism: Aviceda cuculoides (assembly GCA_035590195.1). NCBI lineage: Eukaryota > Metazoa > Chordata > Aves > Accipitriformes > Accipitridae > Aviceda > Aviceda cuculoides. The sequence continues at coordinate 14,091,403 of JAVJGG010000032.1, read as the reverse complement.
ACAGAATGAACTCTACAAAGTAGCAAATCATGCTACTTCGTACATGCAACTTCCTAACTAAGCTTTGTTGCCTAAGCCCTTGTCTATGGGGCAGTAGCTGAAGTCTTATAAACTCCCAGTTATGAAAGAGTAGTCTCTGCCTAGAAGTTTAGTGCCAGTAGTATGACACTTACACCTTGTGCTGTCACGTGTTATCTAAGTGCATTGACTTCCTTTCAGTTTCAATGCATCAAGAAATTTTAATGCAAGAGTATGGTTTAAAACCATGCACATTTTCCCTTGGAAGGGGGAAAATCTTTGGTCAAAATAAACACATTCCTGCACAATATGAACTTACATAGTCACTGCCACTGAATGCTCTTTTATTCTAGCAGTGGAGATTCAGGTTCCTGTATATTTAGTCTCAGAGGAAAAGATTGATCTGCTTTCTTACTACCTTCAAGAATGCCTGGAGAACACAATCAATACAGATTGATTGCTGCCCTACAAATCTCATGACAATTTCATTGGGATGGAAATGTGAGAAGCATCTACTGGCAACTTGTGTTAATAGTCTATCACTCAATGTCCAAGGTACAATCCAGGAGTTACACAATAGCTTATTCCTTCTGATTTCATGGGAGAGACTTCCAATTTGAAGTAATCCAGCATTACACAGGTTTGCTCTAATATTTCAGGGCTCTAGCCCATTTACTCTTCATCTTATTGATCAGCCACCATTTTTTTTGCCACTTTTCTGCTAAAAGTCCTACAGGAGAGAGTAGGAAGTTACCCTGAGATAGTAATAGCACTGGAGAAAGTGGAGAGTGTCCACTATGTTGCTTTTCATTCAGCAGCTGATATGGGTTCACTGAAACAAATGTGGTCCTGGTGCAGCCTGGCTTCCCATCTTACAGTTCAGAGGGGCAAGGAGACAGGAGACTCAGGCTGAGAACAATCTGGGAAAGAGCATCACCTTCCCTACCCTACACTCAAGTCTCAGGGTAAATATGAAACAGCCTAGCTTGTACCAAAGGAAACCTGACTGAGGAAAGCCACCCTAGGTACAGAGATGCCTAGAAGAAGAGAAGCAAAGTCTCTAGAGGTAGTGTCCCACAGTGAGGTTGTTTTCCTCTGGACAACATCCTCAGACAGATCTTTGTGGGGCTTTTCTGTCCCCAGGATTTCCTCCCAGTACAGAGTGTGATCTTTATCATAGAAACTAGGGAAAGGCAAGACCTATTTAATTATCCAGCTTTGCACCCGAATTACTGAAGGATTCTTCCCTACCATCATTTTTACCCAAAATAAAGCTAGACAAAAAAATTGTGACTCAAACCCTTCTTTTCCCCAAGGGAATACTCCATTTTCACTAATTAAACCATTAAGACACTTACCTACAGAAGAAACCCAAGTTGTCCTGCTATTTCTAACATCTTTCACTATTCAGAAATATTGAATAAATTCCAGAACAAGACCTTCTAATAAATGCAGAATTTTGTTTTAACTTCTCACATTTCTGAAGACAGCTTAAGCAAATTCAAGCCCAGACCTGCATACTTACACGAGGCAGTAAAAAAAAAAATTCAGTATTCCTCAATTTGGATATTAAATGCCATAGACTTTGAGTGTTTCTCATTTTTGCACTGTGTTGCAAAGTCTCTAGTAACAGATCAATCCTACAGAATCATCCTAGATCTGTAAAGCTCAAGTTTCTACAGCTGAGCAGGGAGCTTTTCTAGAGTCAGATGAGGAACTTGAAGTGCAAGTAGCCTGTAGGTTGCTCAAGCTTAAAGTAACCTGAGGAAGGGCTTTGGCATCTCTTCTGCCCTTTATTTACAGAACAGTGGAAACAGCATTTCTGCAGCACTATAAAGCCTTGAGTTGTTGGTTAATGCCTGACCTGTTCTCCCCTGCCAGCCTTATCTGGCAGTATAAATTTGACCCCAATAGGTCAAACTATGCTTGTGCTAACTCTATACTGTTTGACAGCTTTGATATTTGTAGAGTGCTACATCACCTGATCTGGCATGCACTTGCTAGAATAAGTCAAATCTAAACCAGAAAGACAAGTTGGAGAGGCTTAGCTGCAGTGAACCAAGACTGCAGTCATAACTTACTCTGGTTGCAGTCAAAGCTACCTCAGCCTGCATTTAACTGCTTGCAGCTTCACTTCCCAAGTTGCAAGAGACTGCCATCCCTTCTGATGTGCCAAAGCCACACATGTATTTTCTTCCTAACCCAGTCCAACTGGAGTGATCCCGAGTTAAAAATATTTATGCTAGCCCACATAATTTTGGCTGAAGTGGGTTAGGGAAGCAGTAGTATGGGTAGATATCAAAGGAAAGTAAGAATAGAAAAATAAATGTAGAAGTGCAGTACTGTCCTGGTTTCAGCTGGGATACAGTTAATTGTCTTCCTGCTGCTACAGTGCTGTTTTGAGTTCAGTATGAGAAGAACATTGATAACACTGATGCTTTCAGTTGTTGCTAAGTAATGTTTAGTCTACAGCCAAGGATTTTTCAGCTTCTGCTGCCCAGCCAGCAAGAAAGCTGGAGGGACACAAGAAGTTGGCACAAGACACAGCCAGGGCAGCTGACCCAAAGTGGCCAACAGGGTATTCCATACCATGTGATGTCATGTCTAGTATATAAACTGGGGTGAGCAGGGGCAGGGGATGGCTGCTCAGGGACTAATTGGGTGTCGATCAACAGATTGTGAGCAATTGCACTGCACATCATTTGTACATTCCAATCCTTTTGTTATTACTGTTGTCATCTTATTAGCATTATCATCATTAGTTTCTTCTTTTCTGTTCTATTAAACCATTCTTATTTCAACCCACAAGTTTTACTTTTCCCAGTTTTCTCCCCCATCCCACTGGGGGTGGGTGTGTGGGTGGTGAGTGAGCGGCTGCATGGTGCTTAGTTGCTGGCTGGGGTTAAACCACAACAAGTACTTATGTTTAACTGAAACCTAATGTGTCATTTAGAAAAGAGGCTGCTGAAACAGTAAGAAAAACAAAAAAAACCACTGCTGAGTGATTTTGTAGGTCTTAGTTGTGTTGCACAGTGAAAAGTAAAGACTTAATATGACTATTCATTTCCATCTAGTTTTATTTTTAAGATCAATAGATTACTTGCATCTTAGCTATGGAGTTTAAAGAAGAAAAAAATCACTGTTATGCAAAGTTACAGAAGACAAAGTTGTGACATACCAAATTATAGGGACAGGGAAATTCTACACTTTTCTGGATCTCCCAGTAAATAGCATCCTCTCATACTCAAAATAGAGTACAGTTATACAAGAGACAGTAAGTCTTCAACCCAAAAAGGCAGGATGTACTACTAGAATGGGAAGAGCTATTTTGAAAAACTAACTCTAAATAAACTCAGGGTTGTATGACATAGCCTGAAGGAAACCAAAAGTAACCATGGACCACACAACATAATTACAATCTTATTACTACCACAAAACAAAAAGAAGAAAATAAAGACAGTTACCAGTTAAGATAAGAGATCTCTTCCATCTACCAAAGCTGTAACAACAACAAAAATGAGATCCAACACAGCAGATTCTTCTCTATCTCTATTCTTTAAATGAAGACAAGATCTTTTAGTGGAAGGTATGCCAAGTCCTGGTAGAAGTTGCAGCTTTTCCAGAGGAATTGATTAATAAGATTCAGTAGACTGTTAGACAAAAGTATGACAGGACTATTCCAAGTCTCCCATCCAAAAAGCTACATCAGGGTGGTGGGGTTTTTTTTTTTTTCTTGTTGGGGACAGGGAGGCTTTAACTGCAGAGCCACAGACCATCTCTATTTGTATAAAAACCACTGACACAGCCCTGTAGACTTGCCTTACATGATGCATGGGTATCAGATAAACCAGTTACAGGTATTTGTCTCTGAAACACGCCCAAGTAGATTGATTGAACTAGCATTTACACTATCCTTAAATAAATGAGACAAACAAGACAAGACCTGCCTTCATTGCAGTTTGGTGTCTAATACAGGCCACTGAGGCAAGGCACACAAGACAGTTTTATTGTTGAAATGCATTTTCTCAGAATGCACACAAAAAGGGTTTTTACTTATTCAAACAAGTAGCTAGTAAATAGTATTAAGTGAGTCACTGTGGTGCCTCCAATGCAGCTTCCTTCCCTTCTTTGGCCTATCAGCTATGCTTAAACATCATTTTCACACTTAGTCCAGTGTTTCTCTCCATCTGCAATCAGCACAGGAATTAGCACAAACCAGACCCCTTTTCAGCAAGGGAGCTAAGACCCAAATTAATACAAACTGATATTTCACTTTCATAGCAGCAGCCTCAAATCTATTTTGATAGGAGACTCACATCCCCTGCCAGGGAACAGCAGCAGGGTGGATGGCAACAAGGCAATGACACCCCCACCCCCCCCAAATAGGAGTACAGTCACACAGTACCTGAGCAAGAAGAGCTGGGGTAACCACAACCAGCAATCACATCTGCAGAAGTAAAGCCAGCCCAAGGGCAAGACAGCACCAGGAACACCAAACAGCGACCACTGCAGCCCCAAGAAGGCCTAGCCCCCAGGCCTGGTTTAAATGCAGCTCCAGGGCCAATGGGTGGATGGTGCAGGGGTCGAGGCCTCATGTGAGGCTGATCAGGGTAATTAATGCCTGCTGACCTGCTCAGGCCCCTGACAAAGCCATGCATCAGTCTTCTTCTGGTTTCTGGGGGGAGGAAGGAGTGCATATGTTTGAAGGGAGCTGATGCGGCACGTTCATGCTTTAGTACAGCTTAGGCACAGTTAAAGTTTTTGAAGTATCCCTATATAGATATGCTCTTGCATGTTATCGGTGTACTGAACCTCACAAGTGAGGAAAAATAAGAAATTAATGCTGCATTTGAAAGCTGAAAATATTTAGACATCCCTTTTCTTCTACTGACTGTGGTCTTCACATACCTGCCTCCCTGGTCTAGGTTATAATCTGCCACAGACACAGAAAATACTAAGCACAGGGAAAAAAATGTTATCCTAAGATAGGCAGCTAGCCCTGAGATGTGAAGGATGAGTTGCTAGCTACCTGTATATTATCAGATTCTCCAGACTTTTCAGAAGCCATCCAGCTCTAAAGAGCATGTGTTGGTGCTTGTCCAGCATCCGGTACACAACTGCTTGACAATAAAATGTTTGACAGGGTTTGAAAAAAATCAGACATTTATCTATGACTCGTTTTACCTATTTAGTCTTAACTTACTTGGAAAAGGAATCACAGTCCTGCGTGAGGTACTGTGTTGACTTTTCTGGTTGAGACTTTATTGACCAAGTGCTCTTCTGGGCTGAAATACTGCTGCTCTGGCAAGTTGACTAGAAACATACCCCATCTGCCTTGGTCATCTCAAGGGAATTTGCTGTAGCTTGTAGCTCATCTTTGTTCACTGCTCCGAATAGTATTGCGAACACCAGCTGACCCTCATTTTCTACCTTAGAGAGAGTTGCTGGTTAGTAGTGCTATATGGGAGTTGCTATAGTGTATTACATAATATCTCTGTTAAAATGTACAGCCCCTAAAATAAGTATAACAAATAGTTATGCAAGCAATAACAGATAACAGATAATTCATAATATGAGGTAATTCATACAACTATATAATCATGTATAATATACATTTATTCAGATATCTGATAATATATAGATATACATGGATAATAGCAATACAGATCAATAACACTATCCTATGTAATAATATATAGATATAATACTGATAACATCTATAGAGATCTATTTGATATTTAGATATATAGAGACCTAAAGATCTCTATAGCAAGAGAGATATAGATCTATATATACAAAAATTGTAATAAATTCTGTTTGGAAGCTTCTTCAGAGCAGTGGTTGGCAGCTTTAAGTGAGAATGCTACAGAAAATATCCTGTATACAAGAATTTCTAGCTCTTTTTATCTGCATGAATCCTCTATTGTCTGCACCTAGGAAAGGAATTAGAATTACTCAGTTTTATCTTCACTGAAGCCATTTACTGAGCTCATTCTGTGTTATTCAGACAATCTACTAAACCATCCTTTTGCAAGACCTGTGTGCTGAGTGAGAAAGTCAGCAATCTGCTGGGTGATGGGTTTTATAGATTCTAGCAGCTGATGCACGTTCAGTCTTTCAAACTCTGGTAAAGTCGCTGTATTACCAGGTGTCTGAAGAGGAACGACATATCACGCTACCCTGGCAATTCTACCTTGGGCAATGGCAATCACATGTCTTGCATTGTTTAAGACTATCTAGAAAGTCTTGTAAAGGCTGATAGGAAATTTTACACTCTCACTGGCTTGTTTATTTTACCAAGTAAGATGACTCAAGCTAGATTTGAACCACCTTGTGCTTGCAAGGCATAATGTCTAATAATCTAGCTGGTGGCATAATATTAAACTATGAGACAACTTTGAGACGGTCATGAAACATCATGAAGGATATTGAAAGACTTCATGTAAGGACTGACACATCATCTCTGGCTTATCAGAAACCTTCTGAAATTTGAGTGTATAAAGGCTCATGGCTTTGGCTCCATCTTTGAAGGAAACTGGAACATCTGAAACTCTCTCTCCCAGCATTTTGCTTGCAAAGGAGGTAACAAGATTGCAAGAAACTGTGTTGCACTAAGTCTTATTAAGACTGTCAGGAGAGACTGGCAAGCAAGGCAAACTTCAGTTTCTTGGGCACAGCAAGAAATGTTTTACACTGCAAATTCACTGACCTGATTTCAGGTGCTGATTGCTAGAAAGTGAATTGGCTTTTGATAGCTTCCCTTCATCTGAGCAAGTGATGGCTTGGGTTGCACTGAGGTGAAAGCTGCTTGCTAATTGCCCTCTCACAACACTGTCTGGCAAACCTGCGCTGTCTTTGTGTCAGCAATGAAAGCATCAGCCAGAATAGCAGCTTCTTGGCTCTGTCTTTGAAGGGAGTTATATACAGGTGACAGAATCTCAAAATGCTTTTTTTCCGACTTAGTAGGCAGGTAAGGATTCATGGTAAGATTTTTCCTAATGAAAGAAACACGATACGAGGAAGGATGTAGGACAGGCTTGCACAGTCAGTACGTTCCTGTTTGTTATTAAATGTTTTTATAGCAGTAGCTCAAAGAAACCTCAGTCAAGAGAAGAAAACCCTCCTTTTAGACGTGCAGGCATGCTCCTAGAATTAATGATCTGAATTAGAGATGTCAAGTGATTGAATGGCTCATAGGCTGGATATTGTGTACTCAGGATATTTAAATAGCCCACATGTCATATTCAGAATTTCATTTAAAAGAAAACTTTTCTTTTCAGTCACTGAAAAGATAATCTTTTAGACACACACTCACTGTGAAGTGGCACAGTGTTGCCTTCCCAAAACTGCACCCTGGATCAAATAGGGACTGAAAACTGTGAATCTCTTATCCCTCAGACATCCCCAGACTGTGAATCTCTTATCCTTAGACAATTGGGTTATAGCTGTATGTATCTATAGCCATCTACCTACATGTATGACTCTTCAATATAGATTAAAAAACCCACATCAAAATAACTTCATGATTTCAAAGTTCGGATCTCAAATCTTAGGATATTTGAGAATTCAAGCTGCATATGCAAGACTGATTTAGCATTGGTGCATATGCATTCTGATATAGATGTGGCAATGTACAGACCTGACCTTGTGGGTTTTTCTCAGAACACTTGCCTCATCTGACCCTAAAAGGAACTCATTCTTTTATTGAGTGATGCTGAGTAACGTCATGCTTAAGTAAAAATACTGTTAAAAATGTCAGTGTGGGTAAAGTAGGTCTGTTCTTCTCCCTGGTTTTGAGTGCAATGGGAGAACATGGCAATTTGTGACTGCAAATTGCATCATCCCTAACTAATATCAGGCAAAACAATCATTAACCTCTGGTTTAAATACCTGCTCTGAGAGAGACATTAAGAACAGATCTCTAGCAAGAACCAATTAACTAAGTACCTCTGATGACCTTCGGTAACATCCTAAGAGTTATAGAGACCTACTATCCCATGGGAGACAGAGAAGAATCCTTTGGCCAAGCATAAACCTCATTTTAAATGAGATTATAAACATGCTGACTAACTGACCCAATTTCAGTTCTGCATATAATACCATACACTGTTCCTTGCTTACAAAATTGTAACTCTTATTGATGTCAGCAATAGCAGTAATTATTTTATTTCTAAAGGAACAAAACCCATTTTCTCTGCCAGTGTTGGAAGACACTCCACAGGATAATGCGGTCATAATTAAAATAATAACAGATCTTCCAACAATTAAATTCAAGCAACTCACCCTTGCCAAAAAAAGAGAGTAAGGTAGTAAGTGTAGTGAATAAACACTTAAGGGGTAGGTAAAATGTTCGACAATTTAATCAGTCTGCACATCTGCACGGAAAACACAGCTTCTAACCCATGAACTGTGGGAACTCAGAGGGGAGGCCAGAGAGAAGAAGTTTTAAAATTGCCACATGAAGCTGGAACCTGGATGCATCTATTTAGCTCCCCTGTTGTGGTCACTGGGGAAAATCAATGTTTCACTCATTCATTTACCTTTTTTAATGCTTCATCCTCAAAATATGGTTTGTTTGTGGGGTCTTTTTGGTACTTTTAAAAAGCTTAGAAAGTTCTTATTTTGTGATAATATAATTTATACTTTTTCAGATTAGAATTTTACCTCTTATACTTTTTGCTTGCTTTTTTCCATGCCTTCATCTTATTTATGCCACAAATATTTTCTGTCCTCCTTATCTGTTTGCCTCTCACCCCTTGCTTCCGTTTCTAAGTGAAAACAGACTCGGTATATCTTAGCTTGATGACCATCTGTAATTTCCACCCTTCATTTTCTTCACTTTGAGCTAGGAATTATTGGATGAATAAGAACCTGCCCATAGAATTATGTCATTTAGTAAACAACGAAGGATACAAAATTCCCAATTTGGGGACTGGAAAAGACAGGGAAAGGCAGAAAAAGTAAAAACAAAAGTCTTGCGTGAAGCAGTATAGCACTAGTGAGACGTTATCACAACTGGTGACATGCCCTCTCGTGGTCACACTGCTACAAGAGCAATCCCTTATTTTCATTAAGGGCAGGCTACTGTTCAGCTGGTACTTAGGCGTTTTAGTTCGGTTAGACTGGTTTTAAAGCACGCGTCGGAGCCCTAAAGCGTGAGTTTGCTGGGCAGAACCCTGCTACAAGGAGAGAAACATCAGTTAGCGAAAAGGCAAATCACGTGTTGAACTGTCTCCACAGTTCTGGGGTACAGGTTTTGCGGCAGTATCCTGGAAATACAGATCAACATTCCCTATTCAGAAATAAAAAGGACTTCATCAGATGGTTTGTGCAGACTGTGTACTTTCTACAGACTTCTGATGTTATATATTGAATCCTAAAGCTAAATAAGCAGACTTGGAAGACATAATGACAAGACTTAATTTCTTTCCAAATGTCAGATGCCATTTCTGATCCGCAGTTGAATATAGATCAGAAATAAAAAATTAGTCTGAAGGTAAATATTGTTGATTAGTTCCACAATTGATTCTAATTGAAAATAACAAGGTACACTTGTTTTCTAGGACTGAGTACTCTGATTTAATTAGGAATATGCAATTATGTTCTTCTTTGGGTTTGAATGGGTAGTACACTAATTTTAGAGACTGAATCCAAAATTATCCATACAAGATGAATCAGCTGTCTTCATTTATATTCAATGTGAGCTAGGCATCGTATCTTTGAGTCATTATAATTTCTGCCAGAATTGAAGCCCCTGATTGCTCTTGCCACAAGTGTTCTGAATGATGCAGAAAGCAGCATTACATCTGCTGTTACACCACTAGTTAAAATGTATTCTAATGCCCTAAAAAAATCCTAACACCATTTTCATTCTCTGCACTTACACATACCAATAGATACACATGTAACAGAAGAAAGTTTTATTTGCAGCTTCTCTGGAAGTGATGACTATGGTGTACACAATTTCACAGAACATCTTTGGTGCCCATTATTCATGAACTTGGCCTTTGTGGCAGGTGCAGTCATACGGCATCAATAAAGAAATTTGCATCAGTTGAAATTCAATGGTCTTTACACTAGCAAGTGTGCTAAAGGTTGTTAAATAACAAATACCTAGATGTTCACAAAACACAGAGACAGAAACTCTATAACTGCATTTTCGTCCCTCCCTTGTGGATTCTTCCAGGAGATCCATGGATTTCTTGCGAAGGGTGCCCCTGTCTGGACACAAGAACAGTAGTCCCACTGAAATCTTCACCTTAGTATTAGGGCAACATAGCAGCAAGGCTTCCATTCCGTGTAAAATCCACAACAGCACAGTGCCATTTTCTGCCTATTATTTGTATGTTTCATTGTTGTATTTGTATGTTTCATTATTCTTGCTTGAGGTTTTTAACCAGTGTTTGTCTACCAGATTTCTCTCAGCTTTTTTCCAGAGCTTATCTCCAATCTGCAAAAAGATCTTGATTTCTGATTCTGTCATCCAGCATGTGTTTTTTCGCAGTTGAGTTTAAGCTGGTTCATTGCATCAACCCATGTACCATCTCCACATAAATTTATATTAAACTATTCAAAATTATTGCAGGCTGGAGAACTCATAACCACTGTTGGAAGCAATGGCCTTGCTGTCTCAGTGAAGTAGGACTTCTTGAGTTAGAGTCTAACTGCAGCTTTTTTTTGTTCTCTTAAAAACAGGTTTTCTTCAGGCTGACTTATTGCTCCTAGCTTTTTGCTGTCCATATGCTCACCATATGTTCACCAGTGGTACCAGCTTGCTCTAACAGTAGCCCAGTGACACCAGAGCGTCGGGAGTCCTATCTACATTTGCTGGGTCCCAGTTGCCTTCCCTGTCAGTAGTGTGAAGGGCAGGGGAGAAGCGTCTAATGCATCTGTTTTTCCATTTCAGTGCTCCTGGAAAATTTCCCCAAAGCAATCCTATAGATAGTTATACCAGCTGTGGAGCTTCTTTGTCTTTACAGGACTAGACAGCAAGGCAACAATTTCAGGATAAGTTCAAGTTCGATGGATACTTTCTCAGATAAAATGTAACAGCTTAGCCTTTCAAATCAACCCAAAAGATTTAAATAGGTGGACTTACTTAAATTAAGACTGAAAGATAGGTGCATCAAACTGCTCCAAAAAATCTGGGCCATAGCTCATATAGCTTCAGTTATGCACTTCTAAAGAAGGGAAGTGCTCATTGAAGTTAATGAATATTTTGGTTCCTTATCAACTTATGGATCAGAGCCTTGATATAAACACAGCTGGTGTGTGTTCAACCACATCTACTGCTCCGCACGTTATAGGATGTCATTTAATGAGGAGGTCTTGTGAAGATGTTTATCAAGTTAGCTTGAGTTTGGCAGAAGTAGATGATGTAAGCACTGTACAATAGAAACATACACAAAATACGCCTAAAGCTTTTAAACTCCCCTCCCAATACAATTTAAACAAGAAGTTGTAGATTATATATTGCATAAAATATCATCATATTTATAAATTGTATGTGAAATTTGCAGGAAATAGTTAATCTGTTGACAAAGAAGTAACTACTTTTTTTTTTTTTTTTTTTACTTTCACATCATAGTACATCTATTTTATTTGATTTTAAAATTCTGTTACTGCAGATTAACATTTGATGTCTACCTGAGCTTTCCATGTGTAACTTCTAGGGGAACAGTGTCCCTGCCTAAAATACTGCCATGCTGTACCACGTGCTACAGTGAATTGGATGTCTTATCCATAAATAGCTCAAGGCTGTTTCAAAAAAAGAGGAATTATCACTCCTGTTTATAGAATTTCTCCCCAAAATCTGGAATTTGGTTGATCTCAAGGTTAGGCAATATAAGAAGAAATATGAAAAAGATCTTGGATTGGGTTGCAGTCCTGGTTTTTCAGTTGTCACCACTGGGTAAATACCAGTTTCCTTCTTGACTATAACTCCATTTTTCTTTCAAAGAAAACCCAGGCATCTGGGACAATGACGTATTGTTTGGTCTCTCTCCGTGCTTAACACAGAATTACTGCAAGACAAAAGCACAGTCAGAGACCGTGACCATGGGGCACACCAAGCATCTCCATACCTTGCAGCCACAAGCACTTGAAAGATGAAATTACTATTCTGTCAGAATTTTTTTGTTGTTTAGCAATATTTAACCTTGCATTGGACACCCAGACTGTGCTGCAATCAAAGTAGAATTCACTAAAGGAACAAACAAACAGCACAAAGTTGTCTAGCCAGCCTAATGAGAAACAGTGAAGAGAGAAATGGAGTTTAGACTCTGCTCTCATCCCTCAAGAGTAATTGGGCATGACCATCTCACTCTGTGTTCTGGATACTAATTTCTCTAGAGTTTAATCAAATCAGATGATCCTTTTTCTCTTGAAGAGCTCTGCGCACTGAGCACGTGTTTCCATTATAATACCATCCTGGTTGCCAGAAGCCAGGCTGCTTTTTAATTTAATCAGTGGAATTTAATACAAGTTGGTAGAGTAGGTCCTGATTTTATTTACATTCCCAATCCTGAGACTGAAGCTCAGAGATCCCTTATGGATGAGAGTTTTGCCTACGTTGGATCGAAGACTGCAAATCATTCCTATTGACTTTTAAAATGACAATGCTGAGATAGAAATAAAGGCCATCTAAAATGAGCAGTTTATTATGAAAAAAGATTTAAGTTGAACTGCATTTTATATGGTGGTTTTGTTGTACATCCTGAGTTTGTATGCTTGTTATACCAATATCAGATTGTGGCTGAGACAAAACCACTGTGATTATCTCATTTCACAAAATATGCAAGCGAAATATCTATATAACTGGTAGGGGCTGTCTATGGAAATTGGCAGTCTATGGGAAGTCTTACCCTAGAAAATGTGCTCTTTGGTATAGTTCCCTCTATTACAGCATTATAATTCATTACGGTCTATGTAAATGAAGCTACTTTTTGTTGTACAATAAAAATGACAAAAATGCACCCCAAAAAGCTTAAAATCTCACATCATGTTAAATGTGTTAACACATATGTATGCATACATACACCTACAGATATATCCCATAAGTGTCTTTATTCAAGATCTATATACAAATGTTTCTGCCTATCTCTTGTCAATGACAGTCATCAGTTTTATAGTGGAATATTGCTATTCACAAGCAAAATAAAATGTAGAAAAGGAAAATTAGGATAACTTTTTTGGGAATCCAAGTTTGGCAGTTTAATTAGTGAGCCTTTAGTGACATATATGAGTGAGTTAAGCGTTTGATACACTGTCTTGCACTGTTTGAAAAAGCTTTGTTGGAAGATCAAGATACTAATTCATATATGCTGGATGAGTGGTGCCTGATACTGTGATCCTTGCTGTTGGGGTTTTTTTCCAGTACGTACATTTGATTCCAGTGGGCTGCCTGACTTACGATATAGCATTCATAAGGACCCTAAAATAACTTTGGTCCCCCATTCGATATTTACTTTAGGAGCAGACAAAACAAAGGAAATGCTGCCACTGGTAGTATCAGCAGAAGTTGGAAGTTTCCTGTCCCTAGGGGTTCGTCACATCTTGTATAAATTTACTACCTGTCACCTTGATGCTTCCTCACACAAGACTTCTCTACTTAGTTATAGTTAGTGAAGTAAAAGTGAAGGAACTAATGCATCAAAGGTGATGAACATTAGATAAAACCTCTCTGGATGCTCTGACTCGGTGACTTGGGGGAAAAAAAAAAGAAAGCTTAGCAATAACTGATATGTAAAGTGAAGAACTAAGGCCCCTTTACTTCTGATGGGAGTACTAATTTTATTCTCCGTTTAATTCTGAGCCTAATATGCTGATCTTGATGTATTTCATGTGTCTAGGTGAATTGACTAAACTCCCTGCTTAGTCCCGCAGCCCTTGTAATACAAATAAACTTCAGTTGAAATCTGTGTCATTGCCTGAATGCAAAAACTGGCATTAGAAGAGAATAGCTCTTTTCGTTAGGGCCGAGAGACATATTGTATTGAATTATCTTTGATATTACCAGTGGCAGTTAATGTTGGTTCTGATCATCTGAACGAGAGCTTTGACTTTCAGGGAAACAGAGTAAGATTGTGCTGAGCGTGTTTGAAAATCCCACTGAAGACGTGCCTGTTCAGAATGAGGCATGATTTGTATTTATACTGTATCTCTGCTTCTGCATTACTCCCTTTTCTGGAAATGCAGCTCCAATGTTGCCAAGTTACTACGAATCTGGACTGGAAATGATGTTTATAAATAAAATTAATATGTTGCAGTTCATAATTAAGTGTCCTTTAAGAAAACTGCATGGCCTCAGTTTGGTAAAACCACAAAGTATCTGTTCTTTGTTTTCTACTGTCCACTGTAACCTTCTGAGAAAGTACTAGCGAATGACTCAGAAAAGAAGAAACCCAAGTTTTATCATGTCAGAGGTAAAATATACGAAACATCTAAAGAAAGCAGGATTCCCTCAGCAACTTCTAAGCTTTTCTGTCCAACGCAGAAAGCCAAAGGGATAGCTACAGCAGGAAGGTACACGGGGTGAAACAGGCACAGATACAACCTTATTTTAACATTTCCGTTTCGCCATTCTCATAAAGGCATAATTCCTTTATTCTCAGAGCCGAATACCTGACTGAAGTTTGCTCACTTGCTTCTGTAGTTACGAATTTTACTTTCTCTTGGGGTGGGGGGGAAGGAGAAGGCTGGCTGAGGCCGCAGCCGAGGTGGATGTGAAGTTTCCCCTCCGGCCGCTAGATGCTAGCACAGCCCAGCTTTGGCCACCCGAGCCTGAAGGCTGGCGGTGCCGCAGGACCCGGAGCACTTGGCATCCCTGGCCAGGCCGGCAGTTGCCTCCGTACAAAAATCAGCTCGCTGGCACGTTGCACTTCTTCAGAAAGACCATTATGGCTTATCTGTAGTGATGCTTCGTGCCTCAAGGGAAGAATGAAAACGCGTGGGACGGTTTGAGCAGCACTACGGAGTTTTAGCTGAGCGACTCAGTTACATAGAAAAGCGTTTTGGTGCAGGTACAGGGGTTCGTTGCACTATGAAATAACATACCCTAGGTAATGAATAAAAACCCAAGAATGTTAATTGCAAAAGAATACCTTGAGGATTTTGAAGGATCAGATTCAGCAACCAAAATGAAGCAAATACCAGGGAAAAGAAGCTTAAAAAGATTTTTCTAGAGTGAAGAGAGAAGTGAAGCATTGTATATATCTGAGGTGCATATCTTAGTCAAATTTGAATCATTTAGAAATTCTGCTTTTCAGAAAGTATTTGGTACTGGTATTGGTATTTCTTTAACATCGTTGGTATTTCTGTAACAGTTGTGATTCTGGGTGGTTTTGAGAATAAATAAGTAAACAATAAATAAAATGTATTCTTTAAAAGTGTAGGGCTTTTTTATTTTAAAGACAAAACCCCCTAAGCTAGAAGAATACCAGAAAACTTACAAATTCAAAAACTTGAAAGTCAGGAATTGCCAGAATCAAAGTGTGTACATTATCTTGATTTGGTCCATGTGTGCATAAATGATGACAGTCATTAAATTAATAACCATACTGTGCTTTTTCTAAAGACTGGAGACCTCATTTAGTGCACATGAAATGGTAGTTATTTATTAGTTACTTTTTTCCACTTCATCACATGTACACCCCTCTGCATTTACTATACAAACCATACAAGTTCTGCTTTCAATATGGAATTATTGTTTATCTCTTTATAGAGTCCTCTGTGTTCATAATATCCTCATTTTCTACTCACAGTTAATGAACTTTGAACTTTCTGTATAGCACCTAGAAGGCCAGATGATCATATTCTTATCTTGTGAATAAGAGGCTGAGCCACAGAGGGCAAACCCAGCATTTCTCAATGAAACTAATTAATCTTACACCCTGTACAAGTAACTAGTTCTACAAAATTTGGTGGCTTTTGAGCATCTTGTAATGCATTTTATGTTCAAGGCCCAAACTGGCTTTGGTTACTGTAAGTGTTCAGTACCTTTGCAGGCTGCATCCTAGATTTGGGAGCCAGAAGAAACACAAATGTTTGTCCCTGTGTGATGCTGAACAGATGGAGTGGAATCCATTTCTCTGAAGCAGCCCTCAGCTGCCTTGAGCAGTCCACTCTTGCCTTTCTTGACACCCCTGGCCCGTCCTTGTCTGTTTGGGCCCTTCTGCAACAAATAAAATATAAGACACATTCCTGACACAAAGGCTGCCCTCCTTACCTAATTTTGAGTTCTTGCTCTGAACAGGTGGCATACCAAACATAGGAAACCGCGTATGGATTCAGCCCTATGCTACACCACGATCACATCACCGAGGGGCACTGTTGTCTTTGGTTAAAGTACCAGCCCTGGAAAATGATGGTTTGGTGGGTAAAGGGTCTCTGTACCCAGCCCTGGTGCTACCCAAACAAGCCACCCTGCTCCATCAAGATTGCCCTACCCTGACATGTAGGAATATTAGGGAGAAAAAGGTGACCCTGCTGCCTAGTACTCGGGCTTTTTGTTGAGATTACCTCTTAATACCAGCTGTGAAATTGCCTTGGAGATTTATGCACTGGGAGATAGGTGAGACCGAGCCATTTTGCATTCAGACAGTGACTACTCAGTGTGATTCAAGTGATCTGAATTAAGGCAGAGGCAACAAACAGCATCGCATTTCCAGGCTCTGATTCATTCATTTCTCAAAAAGACCCCAAACTTTAAATTTAAAAACAAACAAACAAACTATTTATCTGTTTCATTTCAAACTCCTTCCATGAATGCTGTAGACAACCTAAATCTCGGTTGCTGTGAATGTGGAGTGAAAAAACAACAGTAGCTTCAACAGATTTATATTAGATCGGTTCCATTTGTGCTGAACTACCACAAAACTGTTTTAGCCTTGGAACTGGCAGCTTAGTTACATTACTGTGAAGGTCCTGGTCACTGCACCGGAGATAAGATTACAGAAGGCTTTTCCTTTTACTGGCATTTCTGCCAGCTTGTACTTCTGTCATGAATATTCTTTTAAAATAGCTCTCCGAAGGCAATTAAGAAAAACAAAAAAATAAGGAGAACAAAGAGACTGTCATTAGTAATCCAAGTAGGGTTTCGTTTCTGAGAAAGGATTAACAATGAAGACAAAGAGCAGAATGAGACGGCAATTGATGTTGTCATTATCAGCAATTTCTTCAAATTAAGTTGGCAAGTCTTGTATTCAGCGTGCAATATTCATTGTGGATTGGCATTTGAAAAGACTTGTAAGATTTAAAAATAAGTCTTTAGAACTGGGCAGCAGAAATATGGTCTGGATTGGGACCTTGGGTAAATTCCGTCAGGACTCCACTGCAGCTCTAGCCATGCAATATGTCACTTTGTCCTGGGGAGATCCTGGATTTTTTCACTGTTCTCCTGACCTCTCATGGAAAAGTTAAGCACATGAAGTTTTTGTCAGATCAGCCAAAACTGGAGCGTATGCATTGCTTTCTGCTGTGCAGATCAATGTAGGAACTACGTAGAAGACCTCAGCAAAATTAAATGAGTAGCCTGGTTTAGAGCGAAGGAAACATTAATAATATTACAGTGAAAGAAATTGAGCTGGGAAGAGCTTCACTATGTAAGAAAAGGTGAATTTTAATAGAGTATGTGGTAGGGACAGCTGAAGAACCTCAGCTAATTTATATCATAATAGGATTTGCTTGGTGGGGAGCTCACTCCAGTGAGAGGAATGAAATGTCACTGAACATGTGGAATTTCAGAACAAAAAATAGTAGCCAATGAACTATGGTGCAGTATTAACACTGGCAGTCTCCTTCAGCTCATATCATCAAGAAAATACCATCAAGAAGATGGGAAATGTCAGGGTGTTGCCTGTGCCTATCCTCCATGTTCCAAGGTACTGCCCCAAAACACTGAGCTGGTGGCTTCTTGAGTCTGCCTGTCCCTGGCCTTGTCAAGGAATGCATTGAAACGCCTTGATTTCTTCCTGATGCAGAAAGAGAAAACTGCATAAAGTGTCCTAGGATGAGACATTTGTTCAAATAGTGTCATCAACAAATATGATGTCTTTGTCCTTTAACATCTTCTAGCTTTGCTTAGCCAAGGCCACTGAGTTCACAAAACCGAAAGGAGACCTTGTTATTGTCATTCATCCCTGCACGCTTGCTCCTTGCAGCGCTTCTCTTAGTATTTCCCACCATTCTTTCCCGCCCTGCGTCTCTGCTGCTCCTGTCTCTTTCCCCCTCTGCCTTCCCTGCTTTCTCTCCTGCTTTTGTCTGCTGCTCCCCACTGCACCTCTGTTACTCCTTCTGTTGTGTCCCTCGTGCCGGTGCGCGCACCGCTGCTCCTTCAGCCTCCCCTGCTCCTCCTGCTTCTTCTCGCTGTGCATCCAGCCACTTCCCTCGTATATCTGCCGCTCCGCCATGCACAGCTGCTGCTCTTCTCCCCACCTCCACCACTCCTGCTGCTGCTCCAAAAACAGTTTTGACCAGCTCTACTTCCAAACAATGAGGCTTTGACCTCTTTCCCCTGGGAGAAGATTTCACAGCCAAACACGTCTCACTGGCAGGAGCTTTTCCTGATATTCAGCCTGTTTCCTTCTCCCAGTGCTCCTACTTAAATCTCTTTATATTGAACTAACAGCTCGCCCCCCGGGCTAGCTGTTTTACCCCTCCTTTTCTGCCTATTGCAAAGTAGGGCTGGATACAGATAGCAAGGCCAAAATGAACAGGGACACCCTCATAATATACAGCACTCTGCATCCAAGTAAGCAAGCTCCTGTTGTACCCAGAAGCAGCAGAACAAATACACTTACCATAATGAAAAATAGGCCACGTGCCTTACAAAAATTCACCAAGGGCCAAATCTTGATCAGTTTTTATCCATCTGAAGGAAAGATACTCGTACGGACAGCTGTGTCAACAGTCTGTGAGCCAGGGGCTGAGTGATTCTGAGCTCCTGGAGCAGGGACAGTGATCTGAAATAGGTGAATAAGGCCTGAACTGAGTAAGTTTGCATGCAGAGGAAAAGGTCTGAACCCAGGAGGTAGAGGAGAAAAAAAATTAAGCTCACAGAGAGTGCAAGAGCAGAAGAGACTGAGTTTAGGTAGTGCAAAAGAAAGGAAAAAATACGACAGACCGTACAGAAGGGAGAGGGGCAGGAGGGGGGTTCAAGCAGCTGGACGTGGGCTGAGGCGCATTAGGTGACCTGCAGTGCGACGACATGGGTTGAGTGGGGCCAAAGGCGAGCACACCTCACAGACACAGTCAGGTCAACAAACTATGGAAGTGACTGAAGCTAACTGTGAAGAGACTCGTGTTTTAAGGGCAAACACTGTCTTTTGACTAAGTATCAGAAAATTGTTCAGCAGAAGAGGGGATTAAGACTGATACTAAAGCTTAATTTCCAATTTACAGTTTCTGAGGCAGCCAGCTGGTGTCTGTATACATGTCTCGATGGCTAGTGTGAAACTGAAGTGGTCGTCTATCCACACAATCATCTAGACTCCTCCTTGCCAGGCTCAGCACAGATACCAAGGATAGAGACTGTAGTTTACCAGGTAGAGTGAGCCAACTTAACTGCTGCAGAAAGGTAGAGAATTTCTGTTCCTTCCTATCCTGCCTCCTAGCTGCATCTTCCTGCCACTTACTCAGCTCTCTCACTTGTTTGCACCCTTCCATCAACTGATCAAACTCGCTAAACCACCGCAAACATATCAATTTCTTTTTTGTGACCAATTTTCTGCTGGCTTAGTGAATTGGTTCATAGAAAGGGTCCAGACAGCATCAGTTTTAAAGCACGGAGCAGGACTGTACGGCTGGGCATGTAATAGTGGAGATGAAGGGAAGATGGAGCATGATTTCTCCTCATCGGAGGCAAGACTTCAACTTAGCTCAGCGTACGAGGCACTACACCCTGAGCAAGCATCTTCTTTTTCTCTGGTGTTTTAAAATGTGCTAACCAATATGTCCCCATTAGCACATTGTAAGGGCTGCTCATTTTCCTAGTCTAGACAGGCCTTTCAAGCAGACATGCAGATCTGCCTTCAGGCATTTTGTCAGGGCAGTCCTCAAAAGTACCTTTCAGAGGCTCAAAAGACAACTTCAGATGGCAATTTGGAATCTTATTCTTAGTGATTAAAATAGCTTATTTTGGCCAGTGCAAAAGCTATATTATTAATACCAGCTGAATTAATAGCAGTAAAAACTGCTCATTAGAAATCATAATGGCACTGAACACCATAACAGATCCCCTATAGTGTAAATCAACCTGGCTCCATTTATTTAATGAAGCTACAGCTGCTTACAGAAGCCAAGGACCTGCCCTAACATTTTCTTGCTTTTGCATGTACCTAACGTAACATCACAACCTTCTTGCTCAATTTTTCTGCCATTCTTATAATTTTTCCCTTAGAGGGCTTCTTTAGACATAGCAAAGATTGCTTGGTAATTTTTATGTCTAGCCTCCTATTTCCCTTGCTACTCCCCCATGCAGTAATTTGTGTGGGGAAAAGGTAAATCAGAGCCACATGTTCCCTTTATAAGCCTGAGATAAAGGGCAGCAGCAATATCATTTGCTGTGAATTCACTGGGATTAGTCAAAATGCTGTTAACTATGGAGAAGATCACAGCATCAGCATGCTTCCTCTGTTTTGCACATTGCTTTATTGGGGTGAGCTTTGTTTCTTCTATCAGTATAAAAGGCAGCTGAAGGTGGTATAACACATCCCAATGTACCTAGGCAGAGGCCTCCCCAACGTGACAAGCTGCCATAATTAGATATGCCATACTCAACCAACCAAACATGCTGTACCTGATGGAGCATAGGCACTAGCTGAAGGTATGAAGAACATACAAACATTTTAAAATTCTTAGTTACTGCCATAACAAAAAGAGCCAGTCAAGATTGGGTTTTAGTTCATCAATGGAAAAAGAGGAGAGGGGGATAACACAGAGGTTTTTTTTCCAAGGAAACTATAATCATGTAAATCTGAAAACACAACATTTTTGTTTTGAAATGCCACCATTGTAGTATCTATGTATGTCTTTCTAATCCATCTGTTTTACCTCCTGTATTGGAGAGAGAAATACATATCACATGCATCACTGGTTACATCCCACCATGAGAGATATGGTCCAATCAGTTTCTCCAGCTCTAGAACAAAGATTAGCATTATTACTGGATCAAAGAAAAACCTTTTTAATATCATGCCTAGGGACTAACAGTTCACCAAGTCACAGCATTGTGAACCATGATCTATTCCAATGAAGTCAAGAGCATCACTGTGGAATTACACTTACATGAGTGCAGACTAAAACTCTTGGTCTTATTCTGGCTCTCATATCCGTTTCCAGGTACACTAATTAGCATTTCCCTGAAGACTGACCATTAATCCACCTATCACCAGCTGAAGAGTGCAAAGCTGACTATTTGAACAGGTATTTCATTCTTCCCATAGATATTTCTAGGAACTATTTGTTTCATCCCATGCTTCCATAGTTTTGCATCTCCATTTGAGGTCACATATGCACAAAAACATGTGTGTCCCACGCTCACATCTGTGCTGGAAATACCTTAAATCCACAGATCACTTTAGCACTTCAGGTAGTGCTCTTGCAGTAGAGCTGCTGGCCAGTGCTTGTTTGTAATACATTTGCTTAAAATCAGTGTTTTCCAGAGTGTTTCAAAAAACAGTTTTGTGTAACTTCTAATGAACACTTGCTCGACATGCACTCAGCAGTTCTGGACTACTCAATTGTACAACCTGTAGCCATGTGGCTTCAAAGATGAGTCTCTTCTGCCAAACTAAGAGTGCTGGAGGGACTTAGACATTGTTGACACCAGTACTGGAACATTTTTTCCCAAATATGAATATGAACACTGTTATTCATTTCAGGCTGAAAGATGTTTTCTCCCTCTGAGATGTTTTGGCCTCTGAGACATCCAGTGCTTTCCTGAAGCTACTAGCACTGATTCTCAGTGAACGATACCTGGATGTCTTTTCTTTAAAGACAAAAGAAGCTCTTACAGTCATACAGTGGGACCTCCTAATACTTCTTTAAGACATTTCCTTGACCTCGTCCAAATTTTGCTCAGAGCCACCATGCTTTGCTGTAGTCCTTGTTTGACAGGAGATACTGCACCTGAGGTACAGAATAAAGCTCACCAACGTAACTATCTCCCTTTTAGCAGAAAACTAACCATGACTGCAGTGTAAAAACCCAGCCAATGTTTCCACCAGCTTGCTGGTGGAAATGAGGATGGGGACACATCAGCTTACAACATGATGAACTTGGCTATGAACCGAAGGGCACCAGCTGCACGGTGCTCACCTGATAAGCAGTCACCCAGCACAGCCCAACATAAACGTGAGGTGGCTGCCCTTCCTCCTCCCAGGGCCAAACAGTCTCAGGTTACTCCAGGCTTGCTGTGGGCAGGAGTGTGTCTCTGCACTGAAAGTTTCAGAGCCTTTGATGATTTAATGTGTCTGTACCCTGAGGACAGGACTAGGTATTCTTGGTTTTCAGTCACGACTTCTGATCTTTTTAAAACTCACTTAGCTCTTCTTTACTCATTTCCTTTCCACCTTGCTGGCTTAGTCCAGGCTTTGGTCAGGTGAGATGGCTCTGGGAAGCTTTCCCACTGTGGAGGTAGCTACTCCATTACCTCTGTTACTGTACATTTGTTTAATTAATTGCTCATTTTGTTCCTGAGCTGTTGTGCTGGCCCGGTGCACTTATGGTATGCATGAGTGCCTAAAAGGTGACGAGGCTCCTAGGGATGACTCTGTCCCTTTCATTTATTTATAGAAGTTGAGCACATGATCCTTTATTGATTGCAGGCACTGTTTGCTCAGCCTGACTGGAGATAAAGTGGCGGCGCAGGCTCCAGCCCCTCTCAGCTGGCACTGACAGCCAGCGAGGCAGTAAGGGCCACGCTGCAGAGAGCAGGACTGATCAGCCTAGATCGGGAAAGCAATTAAACTTTATGTGGCATTTGAACTGTGGACCTGGAGGTGCACAAAATAGCCTTTGGCCACTCTAAGATCTTTTTTTTAAGTGCTGTGACTACTTAACAGAGGTAATTGTAAGAGCATAAATCAAGGGTTCTGTTATTCCTCAGGAGGCCAACATTTATCACAGCAGACTTTAAAATTAATTTGAAGCATAGAAATTATGAGAATTTACGTAGCAAATCGCTTATTGTCAACAGGAAATGTAGCAGAATCTTCAGCAACAGCAGCTGAGACAAGCAGCCTCATCAGCATATGGGCTTATATTTAAGCTCTGAACTATGGCAAAAGTTGACAAATGTTTCTTCTGGTAGGACTGCTGGCTTAGACAGCCCAAACCGCCTGTTCTTATCCCCGAGCTGCTCTTTCAGATGTGCCTTGGAGTGAACCAGGGCCACTTGGTCAGTCTGGGTCACCATCCAACCCCACAAACATCTACAATGGCAAACCGAGGAGAGGGTGGCATAGGGTGCAAAGGGGACAGGGTGTGAGGGCTGCTTGAGCCAGCACGGCTGCTAAACCCATCCTTGTCAGACTAGGTCTTAGCAGTCCGAAGTCTTGGGATCTTTGCTCTTTTTCTGCCCAGATAGCTTTGAAACTTGCTCAAGTGTCGAGCTGGGGATTTCCAGGTGCATGTCATCCACCTTCCCAGTCCCTGTTGTGTGAGCAGGGAGTGGGTACCGTCAGGCATTGTGGGGTGGGGATGTGCTGCACTTGGGTGAAACATAGTCAGAAGTGGTTTCACTAATGTATGCTTGGAGGGCAGGGGATGAGAGGAGGAGACAAGCAGTTGTCCACCATAGTAGATCTGTGGGTTGAGGGAATCCACTGGGGCATAAAACCTTCCTTGCTAGGCTACCTCAGGTCCAGCACAGAGAATTTATTGTCCTGGATCCAGGCCCAAGAACTGCAGCTCTAGCTCTGCTGCTGTCTGAGTAGTCTGGGACCAACATTTTACCTGTAGTTCACTTTTCACCATCTGTTAAACATCTTAAGACATTTGTGCTGAACATCGAACATCCCAAGTTCTGTATCAGCTGGGTTATAATTAATGAGTGATTATGATGTGGCTGTTGGAAGACTTCCACAGAAAGTGGAGCTTCTTTTATCCACAACAGCTCTGCTCCCCCTATTCATCCATCCTCGGCACATTCCCCATGGGTGTGTGTAGCTGAATCACACAGTACTGATCTGGATTTCCTTGTTCGCAAGCACTGCTTTTTTCCAATACAAAAAGGAGATGCCAAAGAAGGTTGTTGACTTTGTGTAATTTCTCTGAGGCACTCAGATACCGAGCTGCTGAGCATACTCTTGATAGATGAGATTAGATAAAGGAGTGAGATCAAATAGCAGTTTTCTGTTACTACCTTCCAGACAGTTGAGATGGAGCTCAGATACTAATGTGATGGGCATCCTAGAAACACCTAAGAAAGATAGGTCATTGAGAAGCAACTAAATAAACCATTCTCTCCCCCTACAATTGTAGCTATACAGACGCTTTCCCCCATCCCAATAAACTCTTCTCTACTCCCAAGAGGCAGCAGTCTGGGTCTCTAAAGGTATAATATTTCTGGCTCTTTTTGTCTGCCTGCAGTGACTGTTGGAAAACTGGGTTTAAGGAGGAGTATGTAGCAAAATGCAAATTTGTACATACAAAACTTCAAAAATTCATTAGCAAATATGCTATCCCTTTTTAAAATTAGCAAGAATGCTGATTCTAATTCCCACGATGTTTGATTAGAGAGCTGGGAAGTTTGCAAAGTATACTTCTGCTAACAGATTGAACTTGACAATGTTTTGTGAAATAATCCTATACCTTGGAAAGAATTTGATATATATTTTGTCTCAATTAATGGATTCCACAGAACACAAGTAGTCAGTAGCCTGTTAGCATTAAATAAGTTTGGAAGAGTGCAGCTCTACTGGGATTTAAATCTTTATCTCAGTGGTAATACTTGCCATCTAATTTTGATCAATAGTTAGAAAAGCATAACTAGCTTCCAGGAAAACTTACACAAAAGCTGTCATGGGAATTATTTTTTTGCTGAAATGCTTGGAAGCATTTTGGGGAGAGATGTGGGGAAAAGATGGAGAATCAAATCTTTCCACATGAAGACACAATACTAGAGAAGAATTCCAAGCACTTTCATCCAGAGACATCTCAGGTCATCCTCCTCCTCCGTCCTGTTCCCCTCGTATTCTGACAGACCATTTGCACTCCCTCTAGCAAAACATGTAGAGGATTCGGGACCATGGAACCCATGCAAATACAGTTTCAAAGGCCTTCCTGGGACTACTTTCCTCCTGGTCTTCTACCCCCGCTGGATCAGAGACTCTTGCCATGATGACAAATGTGAGAAGAGTTTTGTGCTTTGGTTTTGAGATCAGTACATATCAACCACGGTGTCTGAAAGTTAGCAACCAAGGTTGTGCTCTGGGTGGGAGAGGCAAACTGCCCTGTGTTCAGCTCAGAACCTAGGCTACTGAGTGTGCCCGAAGAAGGCCAGCATTTGCAGAAGAGGGTGCTTACAAAGGCTTCCACTTTTTCCTGAGTAAGAAGGAGACCTTGCACACCACAAACTTCTCTTGCAGTTCCTCCTTGAGATGTGTCTCTCCACCTTGGAGATTAGCACACTATAGAGGCAATGCCCACAGTAAAGTGAAGAAACATCCCCCTACACTGAGCCAGCACGGTAGCAATGTCATCAGTTACTTGAAGAAATTGTCAGCCAGTGTAGCCATATGTCTCTAGACTGTGACACTGGTGAGGCTGTGTTGCTGGCTGTACTGTTTAGAGCTGAAGTGCCAAAGAATGAAAGTATTTCTAATATCATGTCAGCCAGCTCTGCTCAAGGATGTTCAATGCTGAAGTGAGTCAGAGGAGATTTCTAGAGTCTCTCATCTCCTGTGGCATCACTGTTTCAGAAAGCCTAGCATCCTTTCCTCAGGAGGAAGCTTCTGGCTGCCCTTGGCATCACTGAATGATCTCTTTGCGAGCTTGCATTTAGGCCCTGGACTGGTGCCCAGTTTTCAAATTGCATATACTTTGTGCTACGAAGGGTGCCCCTTCTGACCCTCGCATCTCTGTTCCACCTCAGGCTGAGACTACAGAGGTTTGGGCCAGCAACTTCTCCATTACCTCTCCGGTAAGAGTCAATTCTTCCGACGAGACATGGTCTCCAGAAGTCCCTGGTACAGCGGTGTGCATTCCAGATTCCACTTCAATTATTCACATGGGGCTGCAGCGTGCTACCTGCCACTCAGACAGCCTCTCTCTCTCACTTTTCTTTTAAATAAGACATGCTCTCCTCTTACCACAGAAAAAAGTCTTGGGAGCTGACATGTATTTACTCTAAAAGGGGTTCTTGATCCTACCCTTTTGAAAAGGAAATCTTCTGTAAGGTATCAGTGGCAACCCCAAAGACAGTTTTGGTGAAGCACATTAGGAGACACTTGGACCATTTGAATTGATTTGGCAATTAAACAAGAGAAAATGTCCAGGTCTCTGTCTCTCAAACTTTGGGGACCTTGGGGTCCCCAAAAGCACCTGAGCTTTGAGGCATCAATGTTCTGTAGGTTTAAAATACAGTGTTTTCTCTTTTTAAAACACACGAACCCTGTACCTGTAAAGCTGCTTTTTGTGCTGAAGGATTTGCTCTCCTTGACCTTGAGAATCCAAACTGAACTGTTCAAAGCCCGGTCTTAGGGGTGCTTTTGGTTGCTTGTGACCTGCCAGAAGCACTTTGCTCTGGTGCTCATACACCTCAGAGAAGATCAACAACAGGCATCACTCCACTGGAATCCAGCGAGCAGCAGCCAGCTCTGTGCAGCACAGCTGGCAGGCCACATGTGGGGTTTCTAAATGTACAAATGGTCAGACAGTCAGTCTTTCTAGACTACGAAGAATTATGCAATAGACTAATTAGAGATGACATTTAGAAAGGGATTTTCCATTGTAGTCCCAGAAAGTCTCAGATTTCACCTATAAAAGGGGTGCTATGACTGGCAGCCCAAGGGCCACGCTTTGCCCACAGAAAATTCCTTTGCTTTGCTGGAAATGGGGAACAGCTGCTAGGACTGCACACAAGGCCCAGCAGCTGAATGACCCCTAGGGTGCCTGTACATAATCAATTATTAAGAGTCAGGACCTGCCACTGTTGCATCCACATGACCTGCAAGGCAGGTTGTGGGGAGAGGGTTGCAGAGAGATTTAGCCAGAATCACCTGGAAAGGCTGCATTGTCCTACTCACGGCTAGCATGTGGGGGAGCGTGCAGTTTGTTTTACACTAGACTGCTAGGTCGGACAGGGTCAGCAAGGCAGTAGATCATACAGCTTTAACTGTGTTCAAATCCTACAGAACTTTGTAGGATAAAAAAGGGTGGACTGTCATCAGCTATACCAGTGCTAATAGCATTGGCTGGCTTTTTTTGCTGTGAAGTAAGGTATTGTTTGTACTGTCTAAGAGCGGATACTACACATTACCTGAAAAAAAGTGCATTTTTATATAGCATGGCCAAGACACAGTAAAGCTTGGTTCTGCCAACATCTCCACAGCTGCTTTATAGGCACTTGATTTTGAGTTTGTGAGCCCCAACTAGATGACCAACATCCCGGAGCAGCTGGTATTGGGAATGAGATTTACAGCAGCCAGGGTGCTGAACAGGGGAATACTGGAGGAAATCAGAAAGGCTGGGGCATGTGTGGAGCCTCACCCCTCCCTAGGACTTAGGGATTTACCTGTGGCCTTGAGTTAGGTACCCGTGCACAATGGGGATCCACAGTCCCCGGGTTATTTCCTAAGACTAGTCATCCCTTTAGGCACAAGTAACTGGCTCATCAGTCACATGCTTGTCGTCATAACCAACCTAACTACTAGTGCAAAGCACAAAACACAGCAGCTGTAACCACTTTCATTCAAAAGCAAGGCTGGAAGAGGAGACAGCCACATGCTTTTGTGTGTCAGGGCTGGCAGTTAGCTTGCACGCCACGGATATGTCAAGATACAAAGTGGCATCCTTGAATCCTGGTGCTGCACACCTGCTTCACAGCCCCTGTAAAGTCTGTATGCTAACCATGGTGTAGAAAGAGCCTGGTAGTAACACTGAGTGTGTGAAAGCCATCATGCCTTGTAGTCAGTCAGGCTGTGCAAAGCCCATATTGACATCCAGGACACCTGTAAGTATGTTGCACTTTGAACAAAGGCATAAGAAAAATGGAACTCTTAGAGCAACTTTTCCTAAATTTCCAGCCTTTCAAAGTCTGTGTGTCCAGTCAGCTTTGTTTAGTTTATACATAAATAGTACAGACTCATTTGTAACACTTCATATTCATGTACTGCACACCTATCTAATCACATAACCTCTCTGCTTCTTCGCACCTCCTCTCTGGCCATCTCCTGGTGTTCCAGTTGAATCACAGCACCAGCTTTGCTAACAGTATGTTTTTGCCGTGGTTATATGAGGGAATATCAGTATTAGCCACATCAAATACCTGGCCATCATGATCAAGCCACAAAAAGGCAAGACTCTGCTTTAAAAACACATGTTTTTGAGAAGTATGTAGGTTTCGTTCTACCTGACTTCTTGCATTTCAGTATCAAGACTCGTCCTTTCAAGCTTTTCTCCTCCATCACCATGGTTGGAAATAATATTTTGGTCCATGAGCCGAGTGTGCCAGAAACCACTAGATATCTTGAGGCTCACAATGAATTGTTTGAATTGACAATGTTGTCCAGCTGTTTATAAGACTATCTGGCATTTAAACCCAGTGTACAAAAAAATCTGAAGTGGGTAGAAAATGTTGTCAGACTGGAATGGTAGCTGACCTTGCAAAGGTGTAAAGGGTGGTGAAGGATGAGTGGTGCCAGCTGCTTGCACGGTCCCTTGCCTGCCACCAACTTCCTGCATGGCCTTGGGCAAGTCACTTGCCCTCCCTGGGCCTCAGCTTCTTGCCATTGTAAAAGGTGGGGCATTTCCTCACTGCACAGAGGTGCTGGGGAGACAGGTATGTTACAAGGGAGAGGGGATGGGACAGTAAGGTTTCTAAGATTTGTTCTACAAGGTCAAAGTAATAGAAAATTTGGGTTATCCTGGATTCAGAAATGGAAATTGTTTAATATGTTAAAACTGTTTCAGGAAACTAAGATATTAAGTAAAATATTTCCCCTCCACCCAAAACCCCCCTACAACTTAATTCTGCTACAACAGCTTGTAAAAAAATCTCACTCGTCTTTCTTCTTCAGCTGTTCTGAAATATGAGTGGTTTTTTTCTCATTTTATTCTGAAATTAAAGCTGCATGAGCATCTTCATCTAGGTATAAAACAAAGCTGCTTTGTTAACATTAATTGGTGGGCCTTCAGTTTAGTTCTCAATCATGTCTCTCAGGGACAACAATGAAAAAAGTTGAAAAGGTATGGCTGAGTAGGATACAAAGAGGAGCTTGGCTTCAGAATTCATCAATTTGAATGAATTAGTGGAAGACCCCTTCAGGTCTTTGCACTTCAACACAAATACCTCTGCACGTCTGTGGTCTGCAGTGCCACCTAAGTTCAGATGAGACCTTTTTAGTGATGCCTTCAAACAGTCTGTCTGGCCTCCTTGCAGAAAAGAGTGGCCAGGCTCCACCAGCGAGACTCTGCCTTGCAAACTACTCAAGCAGCTCTGTCCGAACCAAGCCAGGGACCCCATGCCTCATACAGAACTCTGGGTTCAGCTACCTCAGAGCTCACCATAGCTCACTTCGGCCTCTTTCGCTTTTCCCCATGGGTCTGTAACAAAGTTGAGTTACAAACACAATAAAGAGGGACCTAAAGGAGAACTAGACCATGTTTTGTAATCAACCCTCCAAAGCTTTTGTGGGTTGGCAACATGGTTCCACTTTTGACTCATCTCTAGAAACGAGCTTCCTTTCTTTCTGCCAAAAAAGGTGACCTGCCAGCCAGTCTGACGCAAGGTAATTTGTCCTGTTTATCTGATGACTTTGATAAGGTGTAGAGATTACTGCTCTTCCTTCATACTAAAGTACCGGTTTGTTTATAGGCTGTAATCCCGAGTGACTTTTTTTACGGTGAGAGCTTGAATGTGACAATAATTTGGAAAGAAATCTTGGTTGTAAAACTAAAAAAGCACTTTAAATACGTTCTTGGTGTCTTTTCTGCCAGCTTGCACATTATCCCTAGTCCTGGCCCCTCTCAGCAGTCACGAGATAAGCTTCGAAGAAACAAGGCCGTTGATTGACAGCTCATTAGAAGTTGCAAGAGCAGCAAAAGGGAGCTTGCTGGCAGCCAGGGCTTGCTGCCTGCCTGGCCGGGAGGCTGCTGGTCAGCTCTGGCCTGAGAGGAACAAAGACCGCAGGAGACACTGGAGGAAAACAACATGAAATTTTCATGGTGCGCGAGAAAGGCCAGGTGTAATGGATCAGGGCCAAAGCCTCCCCTGCCCCCACTGCCCCGCCGCGTAGATTTACTTTCTATATATAGGCACAAACAGAGAGTATAGGTTGTGCCATGTGGCACGTACACGCACGCACGAATTCAGGGAATCCTGACTTCTCTATGCCAGACTGAATTTATCTGTCAATCCATTTACAAATGAAAGGCTTCAAGTACGTACAGCGTTAATATCCGTACATATTAGATGTCACAGCTCCAGCCTTAGATAAGGTCACA
The DNA here is from genome assembly GCA_035590195.1 of Aviceda cuculoides. NCBI lineage: Eukaryota > Metazoa > Chordata > Aves > Accipitriformes > Accipitridae > Aviceda > Aviceda cuculoides. Next base: position 14,060,722 of record JAVJGG010000032.1, on the reverse strand, counting down.
CACCGAGCCAAACTCACCCCTGCAGCATAAGTCAGGCAAGGTTTACTAGGAATTAATTTGGCTTAATGTGCCTGCCTGTAGTTATGTTTGTTTTTACAAATCCTGTTTATCCCTCATGTAAGCATATTCCTCACAGAAGACTTCTACCAGGCACATGCCAATCCACCTTCAACCCACGAACTTGGATGTCTGTTTCTTTAGCTTCCCTCAGGGGTCTTTCAAGCCTCTCAACTCATGCTGGAGGGCACTTGCTGGTCAGACATCAAAACCTCTTCTCACCATGCAGGGCTGGTGACAGTCCTCCCTCAATCCCGTAAGTGCTAAACGGTAGAGAGGTGTTCACAACAAATTAATTCAAGGAAAATATGCCTTTGCCCTTTGTACACAATGTCATCTGACAACAGCTACAAGTGATTTTTAGTTGAAATTTTCTAATTCCAATTTTTCAATTTTTAGTTGAATTTATTTTTAGTTTAAATTTTCCAGTGGTGGTGTTTTTTCCTCAAATTCCCTCTTTTCCATTCTGAGGAATATTCTGTTTAACGTGTAGGTAGGTGTGCTTGATGTCAAAGATCATACTACTTTTATTCCTGTAGGTCACCTAGTCAGACTTCTTCTGTAAGTACTCAGAAAAACAGTTATCTGTCTTATCTAGTAGTTATCTAACTTCTAGTCGTTATAGAACTTCTAGTTATCTTCTAGCTATCTACTTTTCATGAATAGTCAAATACAATAAAACGGCTTCAAATTTATCTTTTGTAAGCTTTCGTACTAGTAGAAATTCACTATGCAAGTGGATCAGCATGATTGGATTATGTTTGTTTTGGTGTATTAATACATTAAATACATGCAGAATCTTTTGTAGCATACTCTTAAATCTGGCACACCCTGGAGAAAACTCTAGACTTCAAGCGAAAATTACTAAAAGAAGATAGACTTGGGCTGCAACAGATGCTGTTAGACTGTTTCAGCTTAGAAACTCTCACATCCTGCCGGAATTTAGGCAAGGCCTCTATTTGCATGAAAAATTTACAGGTTGAGGAGAGACAGTATTTTGTGAAACAGATAAACTGACACTGAAGACATTATTATGGCATGGAATTTCTTGATAAAACCTAAGCCCATGACCTGCGTTCTTCAGTAAGCACAGCTTGATATTAAATTCCCTTAAGCTAGTAGTGTTACATGGGCATAAAACTGGGGTAAACACGCATATAATCTAGAGCTCAATTTCAAAGTAAGAAAAGTTACATTTCCTATAATACATAATAACCTTTTCCACTTCTTTAATATGCTTTCTCTTCAGATCTCGAAGAGTTATAAAGGTGATGCCTAAAATTGTATCTTTATTTTAGCAATAGAAACTCTGAGTCCTGAGCCAGGCAAGGTGATTTACCTAAGATACCCTACAGATTCATTTTGAGCCATCTTTCAGTCCTTTGTTCTGCCTTCTGCTCATGCCAGATCTAATTTTACTTTTACTTAACCACTGAATTTATTTGTAATTCTTCTGAAAAACTTACAAAGTG
>JAVJGG010000032.1:13971990-14044831 GCA_035590195.1 Aviceda cuculoides | reverse complement strand
GGGTGCGGCGGGGGCTCCCGGTCCCGCGCACAGGCCGGCGGCCAGGGCTGCCGGCCCAGCGTGGGGGAGAGTTAGTAAACAAAAGCCTCGGCCTGCGCTACCCGGCGGAGCAGCCAGCAGAGGAGGAGCTCTGCTGTCTTTGTTTGAACTGGAAGACCAACAAGTTGTAAAGGGGGGGCGGCGGGGGGGAGGAGCCGTTCAGCCAGTTAAATTTGAAAACAAAACAGGAAAAAAAAAAAAAAACCCAAAACCAAAACAACCCGAAAACTTAACCCGAGGACAGAATAGTTCAGCCAGTGGTTCTCCACAGCCCGACCCTGGGATAGGCCTTGGCATTTGGATGTGTTGAGGGATTCTTGTTTGTCAGGAAAACTGAGTACTGAGCAGCATATTGGTGTCCAAGGCACCGTTCCCCATGGAGTGTTTTGTTGTCATGCCCAATCCCTTCCCTCCCAGCCCTGCATGGAGGATTTCCTTTGGCTCGTGGCACAGATCTATGCAGAAGCCCCTCCGACCCACGTGCGATGACTCTTCCCAGCCTGTTGCTGAAGAAGCAAGCAGTCTGCCCCTGGAGACATGTGAACGGGTTCACAATGTGTTGTGGTTTGGAAGGGGCACTCTCTGAGATCTGGAAGACCGGGCTGTCATTTATCTTGCTGTGAAACTAATCCCTGATTTGGATGCCCCATTCCAGCTTGTCTCAAACATTTGGTCAAAACCAACTTTCCAGAGCGGTGTCTTGAATCAGATTTTGAATACCACGAAGTTAGTCACACCAGTGTGGTCTTGTGAAGTCCTGAGAGAGAGCAAGCCTGGTTTTCAACAAACTCAGCCTCTTTTCGGAGCCTACAAAACATCTTATCTGTGAACCCGTGAAAAGAAAATGTATATCCCCTTTCAGTGGGAGTTAGGAAAGGCTTTCGGCATTGGAGTAGTGCATCCAGCTAGCTCAGGAGTGGCCCTCTCATGGGTCCTGAGTTCTGTGAGACTCTCCAGCAGTTCAGGTACGGCTCCCATTCTGCTGCCGCAGCAGCAAGGCTGTGTTGACACAAAGGCCGCTGGTTAATGTACATCCCTGGCTGAGAGAGGAACTGAGCAGGCAATAGCTGCTGAGGCTGACGTCACTGAGTTGTCATTGGACTCAGCTGCACGCATGGTCTAACCCCATCCCACACTGGGAACTGTGGAGAGTCACTGTTATCTCTTCCCTGGGCTCCCGGAGCTATGTGGTATTTATTCTGTGGTTCTTGGCTATACAAAAGATTTTTGGGTATGCATATCGTAAGAATAAGAAAGTTGGCCACACCTATGCTTGCTTTTGGCATGTACACCACTTTCAGGGTTTCATTTCCTATTAATATATTAAACAGAATACAGTAGTTTAAAAACTGGCTTTTTTTATCCTCAGAACAGTGCTAGAGCAACAACGCAACATTCCCTAGCACTCTGTGGCTTTCATCTCCTTGAGATGCTGAGTTTGTTATAGGAAGGACTTGAGCAACGCTCTGCGTTCCTAAGAAGAGCCTGCTACAAGTTGATCCAGTTTGCAGAGGGCTCTGCAGAATGCCATGTGAGACCCATCTGTGTTTTCTTCAGCCCTGTAGTACCTCTTACTTGTCTTGGGCTGTGTAGCTTCTGGCAATGTTCCCTCTGTTGTGCTTTTCTCACCCTGCCGCTGGAAAACAAAGGTAGAGCCAAGCCATGCTTTCTGCAGGAGAACCCAGAACCTGCCACCTCCTTCTTGGTTTGGAGCATGTGTGCCTTTGCGGTGGGATCTGTGAACTGCTTGCTGTAGCCCAGCCACTGGCAGGGCTTAAAGAGTGCACTCTGAGGTAAAGGAGGACAGAGCTGAGCTTATGGGATCTGCTGGTCGGTTGGCTGCAATGCGCTGCCTGCGCCCACATACATGTCCAGGCCCTGGCAACAAGTGATTGGGCTCTGATTCAGGTCCTGAGTGCACTTGAGTTTCCTCGGCTTGAGAAGGGGCTTCAACCTGTGCTGAACTGACAGGGTATTTCATGACATGACATGCTGCTAGATGGGATGTGAGTAGACAACCTGGAACGGCGGCGGCGGCAGCAGCAGCATAAAGCTGCCCCATAGGAACATGGGATTATACAAGAGTGGGATGGATGACACTGTATATCAGTATCACACCCCTTCGGTTCAACTTGCTCTATTGAGCCACTGGAACACCGTGACTTTTTCCAAATAAAATAACTCTTTCTAAGCAGGCTGCAGCTTTGAGGGGACTGCTTTTATCACATCTCTTCTTCATGGTGATAAGATCACTTCACAGGGGATAAAATTGTCTCTTTAAGAGCCAAGGAGTGGTAGCCTTGAACGGTTCTGGGCTTGGGTCCAAGCAGAGCCACTGACTTGCTGTATGACCTCAGACAAGTCTCTTGACCTCCTTGTGCTTCAGTCAACCCATCTGGAAAGCTCCGTTTAAAAAAAGCTGAGCCTCAATGAGAACCAGATGCTGAATCAGAGCTGAGCTTTCTTGAGTAAATAAGTGCATTACAAACAACAACAAAGTCCCTTTCCAACACATCAGGAATCCTGCAGTTGATTTAGATATGCTGACCATGCTCAAAAAGCCTCCATGGGTCTAGCAATAGAAAACTTTGTTTCTCTAAATTCCCCAATTGGTTCAGCAAGTAACTCTCTCACTGTCACTGCAACGGGCTTGAGCAGCCTGTAGAGCATGAATGCCTGCATCCACACGGGCTCTGGACAGACGGCTAGGCATGTACCTGTTTGCCTCAAGTTAATGACACTGAAAATGTCCAGGAGGAAATGTTGTTTTCCTTTGAAAGTGAAACTTGTTACATTTTGCATATTTTTTCCCCTCTGTCTCTCATGAGAGTCATCAAGGCCTCCTCTGAGACACTTCTGCTTATGCAACAGGGAGCCCGTGTCTCTTGTCGGAAACTTACCGCGTGAGAGAGTGGGCATACAGTGCTAAGTGTCCAAACTCCATCAGGCTTTTCTCCATCATTTATTGAGGAAACTCGGGGAATTTTTTAGCAGTTGCTTTTTTAAACTGGAATTGTTTGCAGGAAACCGTCCTTTATGATGACTTTACATTTTAGGAAAAATGTTCAGAAATCTTCCTAATAATGTAATGCAGAGACTCTCAAACTGTCCTGCAGCTGAGCCTGTAGCACCAGCAGCTCCATACTTTGTACTTGTACCTGCAGTCTCTTTGACACTTGGGGCAAGTGCTTTCATTTGTTTCCCCGAGTAGGTCAGTATGTTTCAGGATCTTCTCTGCTGTCTAGTGCTTGCTGGTCCCTGCAGCTGGTGTGTGAAGCAATGGGTCTCTTCTTCAGCTCTGCTGTCTGTGGGTTGCCCATCAGTGCAGAACTTGAATTTCCAGCTGCGGATGCAGGATCATGGTGAGGGAGAGTACCAGATGGAGAACTCATGAAGTGCGTGAGCCCGGTTTAGAGGGCAGGTGGTAGGGTGGGTGTGAGGTTGGGAACATTGAGATGTAAAGCAAAGTTCTTGCAGGGCTATGGAATTGAGATCCTAGGCTTGAAGGAAGGAGGGTGCCATAGGGGAAAGGCGAATTCTCACAGTTAGTGGAGTCAGAAACTTGATATGAGGTAGTGGAAACAGAGTTTTTGCTTAACGTTGTTAGAATTTTTTTCCATTTTGACAAATGACAATGAAGGAAGAGGCAGGCTTGGAGATGCACCTTCCCCTATGCGTACAAATGACACAGCAACCTGTTGCCCCTTGCCTAGCACCTGTTCTGAAATCCTGCTGCCTTTGGAGCAGATTACTTGACATTTAGGTTAACAGAAACTTGCTGGAACCTTTCACATCTGATCTGAAATGATATTCTTTGGTATGTTAAGAAAAGAAACTGAGAATGAGAACAAGAACATAGTTATGCCACTGTATAAATGCATATTTCTTCCATATCTTGAATGTTACATACAGTTCTGGTTTCCTTCTTCCAAAAAATGATGCAGCAGAACTGGAAAAGGTTCAGAGAAAGACAGGAAGGATGATGAAACTTCCATATGAAAAGTGAAAAAATGGGCTAGGACTGCTAAGCCTAAAAAAGACACGAAGCAAGAGGGTAGCAATATTAAGCAGAAGTTAAAAGTGACATGAAGGAGATGGATAGACTTATTTCTCCCTGTACAAGAACTAGGCAAAATCAGGTCAAGCTAGTAGGAGCCAGCTCAAAGTAAATGAGGTAGTTTTTCATGCAATAGGTAGCTCTGTGGAACTCTTTGTCAAGGCATTGTGCATCCCAGTGCTTTATCTGGGTTCAAGGGGAATCGGGACAAGTTTATGGCCATTGAAGGAGACATTAAATAAACAGAAACCAGGTCTGACTCGGGAAGTCCTAAGCTCAAACTAGTTAGATGCTGAAAGAGTATTAGGGGGAGCTATTGCATGTACTTGCTCTCTGCTTTTCCTCAGGCAGACACATAAGGCTGCTCTTGGAGGCTGGGCTATGTGAACTCTTGATGCAACAGTTGCATACAACCATTGTATATTGGTTTAATAAAAACCACAAAATTTTTGCATGAGCCTAATCTATCCTTTTTCTCTACGCTTTCAGCTGACAAAAGATTTAAATATATTATTATTTTGTTCCTGCTTAAAATAGGGGATAATGTTAAAAAGCAAAACTTCCTGCTTGGCTCTGGTGGAGGAAGTGGGCAGAGGCAGAGGATAAGGGAGCCTGGTGGCAAGAGAGCGGTGCAAGCTCTGTGCAATGGCGCGCTGTGAATCCTTCACCCCACTGGACACAGGGCTGCCGTGTCTTAAGGCAGTGGGGCCACAACCTCAAAATACCAAGATTGCCCACATGAAAGAGCACTAAGTAATTCTTTGGCACAGTACAAGTGAATTGTTTTGCACTATTTCTAACGTCACCTGCAGTATCACTGTGTGATTTGAATAGCACTAGGTGCTGCCGCTTCTCCTGTACAGCCCCAGTAGTCTCCACAGGCTCTTCCTCATTGCCTTGGCTCTTGCAGCACCGTGCTGGCTGTGACAGTGGTAACGTGCTTTCTGCTTGTAGCAGTGTGACAGCTGAGAAATTATTTTTCAATTAAGAAATAACTGCGGTAATATCCCACTTCTTTTTTAGTGTGGGAGACTAGGAAATGCAGGTTATAACTTGTCTGAGATCATGCAGGGATTGCTGATTGGAACCCAGTTGTTCTGCCTCCAGTCCTCTGCTTAGGTTGGTTGATCTTATTAAGATACTGCCATCTCTGAGGGGGATGATGAGATGTTTGGACTGATTATTTATGGTAAGGAGTGTGCGTGTTTGTATTTTACTCAATTAAATTTTATGGTGGAAAGGCAGGAAAGCAAGCGCCCAACTGCAGAGTCCTCCTTTGTTTCAAGCCATTGAGGAGGAGTGTCCCGCTAGGCTTTTATAGTCTCTGTTTGGTGGGTTTTTTTGTTTCTCCTTGGTAGCTACCCTCGCCAATGGCAAAGGAATCTTTCTGAGGACCATACCACAGCAGAAAGAATAGTCATCTAAAAATAAAAGCAGTGAGGCAACTGCTATTAACCCCAGTTAGGTTTTTCCTGATGTGTAACGCCTGACAAGACGCTGGTGTCGGGGGTCTGCAGCCACCCGCTGAGGAGAGCCCCGGAAAGGCGTGCGGACCCCGGCCGGTGAGGAGGAGGAGGAGGCCGAGAGGGCCGTGCGTGAGAGCAGCTCTGCCGGGCAGTGTTTGCGCTGCGGCTGCTGTGTTTATATCGCTCTCTAAATTTAGCCTCTGAGTCATCAGAACTGCTGACGAGAGGCTGCTCTGCCCGCAGGCTCCAGCCCTGCACCTGCCCGCCTGCCTGCAGGCTCCCCTCACAGCAGGGCAGCCAGCGCTGCGGCCAGGCCAGGCCAGGGCCCTGTGTCCCCCCCCTCACCCCTCCACCAGGATATTTTCCTGCAAAAACTTGCAAAGTGTTATTTTAACCAAAACCCCGAGGTATGCTTTAATCACTAGGGGGTGTCTCCCGTGCACCGAGTGGTTTCAGGAGCACCTCCCTTCTTCTGGTGGTGAGGGAATCGATGCGAAGTAAAGGTCAGTCCATCCCACGGCCTGTGCCGGTTAGGTCACAAACAGGGCAAGCTGCAAAACAGCTCTGTCAGTTCACACTCAGGGTCTGAGTGAATAAACCTGCCTGCGCTTGCTGCCCGCAGCTGTGGCTGTGGGAGGGGGTGGGTGTCTTCTCCTGGGCGCGGGGGAGAGGCCTGGGCATCTCTCCCTGCACCCTAGTCGCCCACTTCCCACAGCGTGAGGGAGAATCCCCCCTGGACCCTGTGCCACAGGTAGAGAGTGGTATCAGGTGCAGCTCTGTGGAAATGCAAGACCCTTATTTACTGTATTTATGGAAAATAAGCCGGCGTGCCCCCCGGGGGTGCAGGAGGGGAAGGCTGGGGGCCTGGGAACGCGGTGGCCGGTGGTTGCCCTTCCCAGGTTGCCGTCAGCTGGCTGTTGCCATGGCGTCTGTCTGCTTCCCCTTCCTGTCCGCTCTGGAGAGGAAGGCGCGAGTGGCTGCGTGTTTGTTTTTGAACTACAAGAAAGTTGAGAAAGGGCTCACCTGCGCAGCTGTTGCCTGCAGCAGGTTTGGGGCAACGAATGTCACTGTTTGCTACTGCTCAGACCAGCGCCTCGGCAGGGCTCAGCGCTGTCCCCCTTGCTTGGGCTGGGCAGCCTGTTATATGGGTTTTGGGGTGTCCTGCACCCTTCATCCTTCCTGCTGCGCCTGCCCCTGTATATCCTCTCTCCACAAACACGCATGTTGCCTATCTTGCTTCGCAAAGCCTGACGGATGCTTTGAGAAAGGAAGCAGTACTTGAGATGACGCCTCCCTCTACCACAAGTTTAGTCCCACATAAGAGAGCTGCGGGGTTTGCGAGCCAGAAGGATGCAGATCCCCGAGGAAGATCCTCATCCTCCTCTGTATCACCACAAGAAATCGTGCCGCTAAACTCCTCTTTCGGTTTTTCTCTGTTACTGTCTCCTTTTTTCCCCTGCTGCTTTTACACATGCATTACTCTTTGGTCATTAGGAATCACAGCTGGTAAGATTTGTATTTGACTTCCATTGGCCTGCATTTCTCTCTCCAGCGGGGGACACCTTCTGTAACCTCTGTTGCCTTGGGGACTGTGACTTTCTAGTCTTTCTAAGCTAAAGCATATTTTGTGGTAGCACAATATGCCTCCAGCCACCTGGCAGACAAAACAGCCTTCAGCGATGAGTCAGCAACTGCTCCTGGTGTGCAAGTAGTTTTGTTTTCAGTGAATAAATAAAATCCCAACAACTTATTGCTAAAACTTGTATTAGTCATTAAAGGAAGAATGATGTTTTTATGTACACATATGCCATTATTCTTTTGCTCTAATAGTGCCATTTATGGCCATATTTTAATCTTTCGAGTTAAGATGGGATCAGAATTTGAGCCTTAACCATCTGGAAGCCATGAAGCAAGGTCAGAAGTTGCCCACGAGATCAAGAGGGTAGACAGGTGTACCCTTCTGTATATGTGATAGGAATGTATCAGACCCACATACGACGTGTATATGATGAACTTATTCTTTTTTTTTTTTAAGGAAGGATATTAATGGCACATATGTATCAGGTGGAAAAGTGAATCCTGTTCATCTGTTAAACATTTATGCTGAAAGATTCAAGGAGCTGTATCAGAGGGACAACATTTTCTTTGAGGTGTATTACCTGTCCTGATCTTCCCTCGATCACTCTGTGCAAGGGCTTGGTAGGAGTAAAAAGCTTTTGACATCTGAGGTGCTATTTGACAGATGCATATCTGTATGCTTACAGTGTGAGACATGTATTAGGAATTAATTATGGGGAGGGAATAAATGTCAGGTCAATCGTGTCCCTCTTTCATTTGCTTCCAGTAAGTCGTGCTGGTTTTTTTGTGTTTGTTTACCACTATTCTGGCTTCTGGTTCAGCACAGTTCATGGAATAGGCTTCACTAATGTACTGTTGCTGCAGAGGACACTTTTCCTGTAAAATGGCCTTTCCTTGTGACTCATTGAAGCATTCATGCTAATGCCTCAGACAGACAGTCTCTTAAGGATATCCCCTTTAAAAAGCAGCAGCTGCAATAGGAAATGGTTTTATGTGTTTCCAGCTTTGTGTTGGCTTACTGTATTCACAAGTCTAGTCTTCTTTAGTTACAGTTAGTAAAGAGGGCAAAAGGGGCTTCTTTCCATCTTGGGAAAGGAGCTTCAAAATGTTCATTGTGTTGCTATGGCACAGAGGTGGCGGAGTGTTCATCCTTGATACTTATGTGCAGTAGTGATTCTGAGGACTGAATAGTTTTGATGAGGGACAAAGCAGCGTAGTGAAGCTTAGGAAAATTATAAACCTGTGTCACAATAGTTATGAGTCTTAGAAAACTGTAAGAATTGACCTGAAATGTATCACACTGAAAAAATAAGATGCCAAATTCATGGAGTCACTCTCCTGGGTTTTCTGTCCTTCCTGGCAGCTAAATTATACCACACCAAAAAACCCTCAGTCTTCAAATATTTGAGTATTTTGGTCTTGGCAGAGGCATATCTAGGGAAAAGCTACTGCAACTTGTGAAGAGGACATTTTTTAGGCTGGGACAGTTCTTTCCATAAATTGTTTACTCTATCTCTACTGCAAAGCATGTCTGCCATTTCCATTCTGTGGCTCTTGTCCCACGCTGAATTAGTACCATGGAAAGCACAACAGCCCAGAAATGAAGCCATGACTCTCTAAACCCCGTCAGCTAGGCTTGCTGCTGAAGCGAGCAGTCCCAGCTTGCTCCTCTTCTCAGGTCACCTTTCTGTTGTGCTGGCACAAGCATCAGCTTGACTACCTGATGCCTTTGATCAGATGAATTAGGATGACCTGATCAATAGTAAAGGCAACGTCTTTACCAGATTTTTCTGGCCTTGATCATTGTCCTGCTCTAGTTCACTTTCCTGCACTAGTGTGAGGAGAGGACAGTGTGAGTGGGCTGCTTCAGTATGCAAGCCAGTGAAAGTGTGTGTGGGACTACACCACTGTGGAAGGAAATGCTGGCTGAATACGGACCCAGAGAAATACAAGCCCTAGGTCTAGGAATAAAACCTGGAAAGCTGCCCTCAGCCTAGTGCTCTATTTTTTACCTTCAAAACAAAATTAATGTTGTCAATGTCCTTCATAAAGTGATCTGAGACCTTATGCTTCTCATAAGCAGGGGGAAACAAGGGTAAAACAATTCCTATTCTGCCTTTGCGTGGAAATCTCCTTGAGTGTCTTAGGCAAATAGTGGGAAAGATTTTTAACTGCAGGACAAAAATGCTGTACCAAAAAAGTGGCTTCAAGAGACAGTGAAATAAACACAGTAGAATATCAACTAAAAAAAAAAAAACATTAAGAGTTTTTCCTCAGTATCTGTGATACCATATCCCACTGGTTCTCTTGCAGATCTGTAATCCTTCTGAAAGTAGAGCTCTAAAACTCTTATTTACCAAATAAAACCAAAACCCAATACCTTCCTCAAAAAGCTCCCCTCCTTCAAAAAAAAAGGGAGGAGGATGAGCTCAATCCTTCCACTGTTTTTCCCTGAACGTGGCCTCTTTTACCTATCGCTGCAAAGAGCAAATAATCCTTTTCTTCTGAGGTGACATGTAAAACTTAAGGAGGAGACAGAATATTTAGAAACCTGTTATGGTGTGTGAGAAGCCCAAAGCAGCCTCTTCCATGAAGCGGGACATTCATATGGATATTCTTACATGTGTTTGTCCTCCTGACACAGTGGAATAGTTCAAATTGCACGTGCCAGATTGGCACACCTCCTCTCGTCTGCCCCCAGATTAACCCACTTTATAAAATTCCACAAGAGTTTCCATTAAAGAGGGTCCACCAGTGATGCTGAGATGTATTTCAAGTTCAGGATTTCGATACCAATTTTTAAGCATCCTTTTGCATTTCCCATACAAGTCCCTAGAAGACACTTCTTTACCCTCTTGGCTGCCAATAGAATAAAATAATCTGTCAAAGCAGATTGTCTTCAGAGCATCTATAGTATGTTTGTCCACCATGCTCTCCTAGCATAGTTCCTTACTTGTGGAAACTGCAGAAGGTGGCATTGTGCTTGCATGCCACTTCATTGACATGCTACCTAAAGATCTCTGTTTAAGGAGCAGTCCACTTAAGCTGTAATAGCTTGATAAAAACATGGTATCTAGATTTCATCGGGACAGTATGGTCCCACGTGCGTGTTTGAGCCGGTTTGGGAGTGTGGCTCTGTGAAGGAGGGTGAGAAGAATCTCTGGAGTTTGATAAGGAAGGACAAGCCTTGTCAAACCAAGAGGCGAGTAGCAAAACAAAAAGCATCTTGCTTTTTGAGACCATATCAGGTTTTTGTAACCCAGCCCTAGGGGATAGTTTATAAAAGATTGTTTTCACCTGTAAACCTATCAATGCCTGGTCAGTATGGACTGAACCCAGTGCTGGTTACTTTGAAATAAATGACACCAGGCTCTAGAGTCACTGTCTGTGGGTTATGCTCCAAACACAGTGGTGTTGAAATGTGTGATGGGATCTGTGTGAGCTCTTCTAAATCCAGGAGACAACTGTTAAATCTTGAAGGTAAGAAGAATGACCCACTGCTAAGATGCAAGATGAACACAGGTTTTCTGAAGCCTGTTTTGTGTGTACTTGTGATTGAAATGGCACAGACCTACTCACGCTGAAATACGAATGTAATTCATTGACTATCTGGGAGGGCTTTGAAGAGCTGTCTATTGACACATCTCCAGTACATCAGTTCCAGTTGTAACTCCCTCTTACTTGTGATTACGTAAAGAATGCCTTGCAACCATGTTGTTCTGCCCTGTTCGGCTAATCTGAGTTGAATCATCTTGTTCATATAATGTGCTTCAGCGCTCTTTTATGAACTCCCGTGTACTGAGGCAAAGTTGTTGGAAGCCAGTCTTCTGTTTCCTTGTCTGCTGGGGATTGGGGGGTGGGGGATTGGGGCTGGTTTGTTTTGTTTTCCAGAAATGATCAGTCCTGCTTAGCAAATATGGAATTCTGGATGAGAAAACAAAGACTGACTTCTAATAGATGGTCGGTTATTGAGGTGAAATAGTATCCCAGGCTGGGCAATGTAAAGAGAAACCCACCTGTTTGTATGAGATGCCATTAAAGTGCGGGAAGGTGGGGGTATAATCGGAGCCACTTTTGCAGGGGTGATTACATATAACAAAAGAAGGAACAGTGTCCCTGCCCCAAAGCTGCATTATATAGTCTGGTGTCCCCCTGAAACTCAACTCCCATGTTTCTTCCTTGACAATGGGACCTGAAATAACCTCTTGGTTTTGGTTTTTTGTGTGTTTTCAAGTATGTTCTTGCTTAAGGTTTAATTGGCTCCAGTCAGTAGGAAAGGGCTCCAAGGCTGATTATTTATGGCTTACTGTCAAAAGTGGCTATAAAAAGGGCAGTATTATCTTGGAGATGCTGGGAAGGAAAATGTGGTGGGGGGAGGGTGGGGGAGTGTGTGTGTGCACGAATGTGTTTTCTTGTACTAGATGAAATCAGAGTTTTGCTGTCTCAGCAGTGTGGTTTAAATTGAAGATTAACCCTTTGACCTTCACGGTGTCAAATCACTTACAGATGGATCACCAGTTATATTTTTTTTCTTTTTTTTTACTTTTGGGGTGAAGGGGGGCTTTTTTTTTAAAAAAAAAAAAAAAAGGTTGTTTGTTCATGCAGCTGGGGCTTTTGAAAGGCTCAGAAGCCAATCTGATTAAAAACAGCACTTGGCTAAACTCTGCAAAATCCTACAAGCAAAAAAAAAAGTTTAATCCTCTTGTGCACAATGCATAAAGGGTCTGCTCTTTTCTTTTTGTAATGTTAGAGCTACAATTATTTCTGGAGAACTTATCATTTCCCTCTCTCCCCTCATCCCTTGCTGCACCCCCTTGTTATGCTGATGGGATTAAAGTGTCTGCTCTTGAAAAGTGTAACTGAGTTGTTATTGGAAAAGAGAAGTGGTATGTTGCAATTTTAGAAATATAAATAACCTTGCTTCAACTGTTCTCCTCTACAGCATCAGCAGAACAGAAATCAAGTGTGGTGGCAGCTTTTTCTCTTCCTACACAACTTGGCCTTAAACGCGGAGGCAAACAGGAACCACACTGGGCAGAGGTGAGCTTCGCCCGCCTGTTTCAGGCCGCATCCAGTCTGCAGGGAGCACTGAACAAACACTGGTTCGGGGGCGAGACATTGCACACCGCCGGCCGGATGTGAGGACTCTGAATTTCTGATACTCGTCTTCAAGTTTGGGTTTTTTTACGGACTCTTCTTTGCTGCTGCCTGCCTCACGAGGCAGGGAGCTCTTGTCCAACACTGTTGAAGGAAAGCCAGAATGTGGGTGTGTTTGGTAAAGCTTGCTGCTGGTTCCCCGCGCCGGTGACCTCTGTGCAAGGGAGGCAGGTATTAGACTAACGGCTTCCTCTGCCCTATGTGTTAGTCAATGGTAGAGTGCAGGAGTGTCATTTTGGCTGCTAGTTAAAAATGATGTCTGGGATTGATGACTCTAAACATACTTCGGGTATCTTCCAGAGCAGAGATGCTCAATTCCTCCACAAAGAAAGTTCTTTTTAGCAATGAAAACATTCATGTAGCTTATATCCATCAGGTTACTTGTTTTCTGCATGGGTTACTGTTTATTTCCTTGCACGCTGTGTGAGAGAAAATCACAAAGAAATAGGATCTCTTCAATCTTTCCATTGGGCACCACTTGCAGCTCTCTCACATGAAGTTGTTCTTTATCATTGCCATCAATAGAAAAATCATTTCAGTACAACAGTCTTAAAATTAAACCTTTCTGGGGTTGCTGGTGGCTATTAGTTTCTGCCACTGTTTGCTTCCAGTTCAGTGTTCGCAGTGCCCATGAGCCAGCATGAAGCCAAAAACCATGGAATATGACACAAACATCATTCTTCTAGAATGCTAATGTATATGTTTTTATTATTTTTATGATGGGTGTTTATTTTGTTTTGTTTTTCTTTTCTCTTACTATAATGTGGTTGGTCAGGAAGGCTTAGGTTCCAGGCATCTGATAGTTTTGCTTCAGGATTTGACAGGGAAATTAATTAGCAACTAGTCTGACTTGTACACTGTACAAGCAGTCTGTCCATTACTCTAGTATTTAATGTTTGGAGGCTGCTGTAAGCATATGTTGACTAGCAGCCGTAATATTACTTCAAGGGAGATCTTCCAGTTCCCAGTTTATGTGCACTCAGAAGTTTGTCCATATGACTGACACTATTGGACCAGCACAGCGAAATTACCCTACCAAAAGGAAGTAGCCTTAAATACCAATGGCTGCTTCTCTGTAGCCTTAAATATTGTTAGTTTGCAAACGCTGTGACAACTAGGGTAAAACATGAACAGAAAAGCAATACAGACTTTATTTTGTTCAGACTGTTTCCGAATTGCCACTGCACCTTGTTGTAGGTCTCAAATGATACAACCAGTGTGAGGAAGAGCTATCCAGAGAATTGCTCTTCAGTCCTGTTACAAAAGTTGACTTCAGGTGTTGAGGAATTCTGCTCCTGGTCCACTCTCAAAAATAAGCATTACTGTACGGGAAGAGTAGTTTACTTGCACATACACTTTCTCCTCCACGCCTCTCTGCATAGCCTTCTCTAATTCATGCTTTCTCTGGTATTTGTATAATCTCATCATTGCACTGTAGTGTCTGGTAACAATTTGCTGAACACAGTTAAATTTGGACTTTCTCCCTCTCTCCCAGCCCCATTCTCTTGATTTGCATCCTGCTCTACTGTGGCAAAATGTGCTTTAGCTCCCTGAAAGAGGTCCCCAAGCCTTTTTCACTTTCATATATCCACAGTCACTCTCTTTCAGCATAAGGAGAGTTTATGTGAGAAAAGCTTTTGTTCTCCTCTTACATTATTTTTCTAGCTAGAGCTAGAGTAATATGTTTGTCCATGATGGTTAATAATTCATATAAATGAATCTCAAGTAATATTGGGGGGGGGGGTGTATATGGAGAGGGAGGGCAGGAATTTTTTTTTTAAGAGGGGGGATTGTTTTTGGTTTTGTGTTGTTTCCTTAAGCATGTGCACTACAGAGTTACCCAGAGGGATACACGTGATAGCTGTTGCTGACTATGCTGCAGCAGTATGGGAAGCCACTCTCTGCCCATGTTGACAGAGGTGACGCTTTCCATACTTTGCTTTGCACAGTCTGCTTGGAGTAAACGTTGGTCATTGGAGAATGAGGACTTAAATGGGGGCGAAGGCCTGAGGGGTGGTACAAGCACAGGCTGAATTGGGGATCCCTGAAAAGCTAGGTGTTAAGGAGAAGACTCTTAAATCAGAAGCTCTTAAAGAGGCAGGAGTGGAAGCACTGAGGCTCAGGAAGCGATGCAGCATGCTGTCTGTCCACACAGCATGCCCTAGGGTGTGATGCTTGCATTTTCCCACTGGTTGCCAGGACCCCTTGATCAGGAACAGTCAAAGCTACATCGTAACAGCCCTGCAAACTGCAAAAAATTCAGCAGTTGCTTCTGACACTTAAAAACCATCATGAGCTTTCCCCTTCCCCTCTGCCTTGACTTGACTGCCAAACAGGCCAATAAGGCCTGTTCTCTGGATGCGTAAGCTGGAAAGATAGCTCTGGTATTGGTGCTTTCTGGTGTTGCAACCCAACCAGTTTGTCTAGGGTAAGACTCTTAGCATAGAGAAACAAGTATCTGAAACTGGTCCTCAGTCAGGCTGCCTGCCTCAATAGAGTCATTTGGCTCAGGGAAAGACACATCTTTGCCAGTCCATATTTCCCACTGTAACAACAGACAGCAAAATTGGTCATGCCAGGGTCTCAAGTTAAAATCTCCTTGAACAACAATACTTCATTGGAGACATAGAGCTAATGCTAGACAAAGGCTGACTTCCTGCAATATGTGTGTTGGTTACTGGTGCCAGAGATTTACAACCACTGATAATATATTTTAATTATATTCCATATCTGCATATCTTGGAGAAAGGAAATATGTTCTGTCAACCCAAAAGTCTTATTTTGCTTCATGTAGATTTGGAGGGGCAGGCTGGTTATTCACTTAGGGAAAAGC
The DNA here is from genome assembly GCA_035590195.1 of Aviceda cuculoides. Classification (NCBI taxonomy): domain Eukaryota; kingdom Metazoa; phylum Chordata; class Aves; order Accipitriformes; family Accipitridae; genus Aviceda; species Aviceda cuculoides. The sequence continues at coordinate 14,029,701 of JAVJGG010000032.1, read as the reverse complement.
AGCTACTTCATACTTACAGTCTCACCTACTTGAGGAAATAGTGGGAAGATTTCACACATTTATCAACAAATGCACAGATGGACAGCACCCATGTATTTGTCACCTATTCCATGTTAGTAAGGCCCCTTGAGCATGCACTGAGGAGATCTTCCCAGCAGAGCAGGTATTACAGTGTGGCCATGGCCATAGCCATACGTCAGTTGTTTGGGAAAACAGTTCTAAGGAACATGGTTTAAGTCCTGTTGATAAAGGAGTATGCTCACGTTTTTAGGTATCGGTTTGTCTTGGTGAAAGGAATGGGGACACTTTCTCTCTGTGTTGTAAAACTACAGTCTAACAATTTAGAAAGAACAGTCAGATCTTTCTCCTAAAACAAATTCCTATTTTTAATGAGCAGTTCTTAAGAAGAGCTTGAGCTGCTGCTGCTGCTACCAGCAGCCTTGAATTATCTTGCTTGCCTTCCCCAGATCTCCAAAATGGCTTCAGACCTCAGCTCTCTTTCCTTGAGGGATGGAGTTATTCCTATGGCTTCCCAACTTCCTACCCTTTGGAATATCTTGTAACCTGCCCATCCCTGGATCCAGCAAGCCGGGTGCTAGTAGGGAATAGTTAGTTTTACTTTTGTTTCCTGCAATTCTTGAAAGCTGAGCCAGTAATCACAAAGTGACTGCCCAGGGATAGCTGCAAACTGCCATAAATAGTATACAACAAAGGCAGAGGAGAGAATGAGTTTGCATGGAAAGGGTTGCCGATGGATCTGTGTGTGGGACTGCAGCCTTCTCCCAAGGTGCTGATAATCCCTGGTAGCACTGAATTCCTGCATAACTGATCACATATCTCAGTTTAAATAGCTGGTTGTTATTAAATGTTTGTTGGCTAAACTCTTGTTAGAGGAGTCCTGAGAGAAATTTATCAGCCTTTGCTTTGGAGCTGTGTATCAACAAGGGAATAGAGGCAAGGAACCCAGTCCTTCTTCATGTAGAAAGGGTGATTGCAAAGACATCTTTAGTTCTACTGTCTGATTACTTTGTCCCCTCAAGCCTGGATTAAAGGTGTAGGTGATGCGTGCATGTGAGGTTACTACAGTCCTGGAGTTGCTCCATAGCAGTCACTGGAGCTGTACCCAAGGTTGAACTTCATTCACTGTGGGGCTTGGCACTCTTCTGGGAAACTGCAGATTCTGGCCACTAGTAGACTAGGGAGAAGGGTTGCTTTTTTTAAGAAAAAGCAAAATTACTTGAGGCAGTTGTTGCAATGTGACCCTGTCAACTCTACAATGAATTCCACCCTTCCGCTGCTGGTCCTGACCCATATCTCTGTTGAAGCTGTGGGAATGGTGAGACTGTGACATGCTGAATGGTGTGCTGTTGAGGGTATTTTTAAAGGGAAAAATAGGGAGAGCACTCAGCATATGTGCTAGGATCAAACCAGAATGCAGATATGTGGAGGTCTTGCCTTGTTTTACCAGCAATTATTTACTGCAGGATTATAAGTAATGGGATCATGGAATGCCTGTTCATATTCATGGGAGCTCTGCACATTGGTGCTCACACCAAGCACTATTGAGTATTAGCGTAATTTGACAACAAAGGTTTTTAATAATGTCCTCAAAAGAGTCTGTCTTTCAGACTGGCATTTGTGATCATTTGCAAAAATGCCTACCTGTTGCCTTTGATTGTTTTAGCAAGAAGAAATACCTCAAGGAATTGATAAAAGATCCTAGGACAATCTTTTACAGTTCCTAAAGACTTCAGTGGTCTCTGTTTCTTTGGTTTGCATGTGTTCACGCAGGTGTTACACAGCTCAGTTTTTCTCCACCAGGAAAAGCAGAAAAGACCAAACACATCAAATGCACTGGAATGTAATTGTGTGCGTTTGCGTGTGCGTGCGTGTGTGTGTGTGTGTTCTTAAACTGAATGCAGTCTGACATCCCCTACCCCTTCTTTCTTCCATGTGCCTCACCTTACCCTTAGCCACAGAAAGGAGGGTCTCTTCCTGCGAATCCCATGCTGGAAGTTGGTTTCTGGGAAGCGAAACCTAATGTCTGTGGGCTGTTTTTTAAAGCCATGTTTCAGTTCTGTCTTCAGACTCTTTGCTGCCTTTGGGGAACGGAGGGGTGGGAAGGGTAGAATCTTAAACTGTTTTTAAAATCTATTATGGAAATTTTGCATGTATAAAATTATTCTTAAATCTAAAGGAGTCTCTCTGATTTGTGGACACAGCTCCAGGAGAGCATCGTCACAGATTCCTCAGCTCCAGTTTTGATCAAACTACTCTGAAAGGAAAAATTGATGACAAAAGGCAGAGAGACTAGTAAATGGGAAATTTCAAAACAGCCCAAGGGATTTGTATGTCTCTTTCCACTGGCTGCATTTGAAAATCCTGCCACTAAATTTGAGTTTGGGTATCATCTAGACTGTTGGGGTTTTTTTGGTAAAACTGATCATGTACCTCTTCTGTTCTCTTCAATGGTATGTAGTACAGTGTCCCACATTTCTAGGATAAAATTCACTGATGAGAGTACTGTGAAATGTGGATTCACATTTTCTCCCTCCCCTTCCTGCATGACTTTTCTACTTTGATGGGATACTTTTTTTATTTAAAAAAAACCCCTTCAGATTCCTTCATCTGGAAAACAAAAGGGTAAGGTGAGCTAGAATTTGCAATGTACTTAATAAATTTCCCCTCAATGGAGGGTTTCCCCATGAGTTCTGATATTCACCAGAATACAATACTGTCCTGCTGCAGAAGTAAACCCGATGCTCTCCTGTGAGATTTCTGTCTGGATTAGTCCTGAAGTGCACACACCTTCTTTGCCATGGACTGAGACCCAGTGAGAATGTAGCATTTTGTTTATCCTGGTTGTGTGCCTCCAGGACTCCTGCCTGTACCAATGGTGACTGGGCAGAGCTCCTTTTTTTTGTATCTGTGCAGTATATTTGCTTTGTGCTTTCTTTCTTTGGTGCTTTTTAATACTTTAATACTTGGAATTTTTTTCTAATAACTGGTACAATTTTTAATAAAATTGTTAAATTCTTTGTCTGCGTTCTTGGTTTTATTTTTTTAAGGGATGGAGGGCATTTACACAACTGGCCTGTTTTGGAGTTACCCAAATCAGTGATACAATATGTGGGTTGTTCAGCTTCGAAAATATCTGGTAGATCCTTTTATGTGCACCCTAATACCAGGCCCTGCAACAAAGACAAGATTTTCTTTCCAGATTGGACGGCTCTCCTTGGGCATAATTTCATTTATGAAATAGACTTTCAGGGAGGTATATTCCCATGCTTGGATAGAGAACTGCTGCTACTTGGAGCTGCATGGTTAACTTCCTGCTTCAAATCAGGAAAATCTCTTAAGACATACATGGGATGCATCCTCCAAATTTGCAAAATGTAACCTTTGATTGATGGCTTCTTACCTGCTGCCTACGCAAGTACATTCAAAGGCCTTGAGAATAAAGACTCATTGCTTGGTTATCCTACTAGGGAAATACGGTTCTCACTGGTCTTCTGACATAAAGGCAGCGGAGGAAGGTGGCCATGGATTTGAAAGGGCTTGTAAAGTGGTAATGACTCTCTCAAACACAGACATGAGAATGTCTTGGCCATCCCAAGCAAGAGCAAGACACGTGTTTTGGTAATCATCAGGCCTGTCATTAAGTTTTACTCTGTTTCTATAGGGAAAAACTACCTCCATTAAGTACCAGTAGTTAACCTGGGTGGAGCAGGAAGGCTGTGTGTATATACTGTGATGTGTATATTGCAAATTCTTTATAATATAGCTGGTCAAATTCCATCAACCACATTCCTCCTCTAGTGTGATGCTGCTGGTACAGTGTTCATGGGAGGCTTTAGGGAACCCAGTTAACAATCCTACCCGATGTTAAATTGCCTCGGCTGGTGTGTGCGTGTTACAAAAGGGCCTTTCATTCCAAGAACACATGATGTGTGTGGTATGAAAAGCCACATGTGCATCTAAGACCACAGGGGGAAAAAGACAGTTTTTCTTTTCATTGTATTAGATCTAGTGAGAAGTGTGTCCCCTGGCCAGCCTCATGTGACCGTGAAAGAGCCTGTTGTAACACAGTGATACGAGGGGACAGAAGTGAGATTGACTTAGATGGGAGGGTTGGCTCTGAATTTCCTTATTCTCATGTGGTTAAATTCTCACCGTTAATTAAACTCTGAGTCTTAAAATCTTTAATAATTCTTGTATCAAAGAAAAGAATGGCTTTTAAAAACGAATGCTTTGTAATGCTACCCCAGAAACGTTTGCCAAAGCAGCAGGATGCATTGCACTTTGCTCAAAGCAAAGGCAAGTGCACAGATGTATGGACGGCCTCCCTTCTTCTGAGATCTCCTGGACTAATCTTGGCTCTTTGGTTTGGCTCTAGCATGACCTGCTGTCTGTCATCCGGCCATGGCAAGGTAGACTCAGGGAGCATGGAAACATTGTCAGCATTAGGCATCAGGACCAAACACTACAGGCTGGAACACTCCTATTACAATTGACATTATTACTTTTTTTTTTTTTTTTTTTTTTTTTTTTAGTTTGAAAGAAACTGGATATCCTAGAAAGTGTACTTCAGGAGAGCTTTCTTCTTAAAATCCTAAGCCTGCATACTAACAGGGCACTTTCAATTTATTTCCAGCCATGGCCCCTTTCATGGCAATCACAACATGTCCCTCACTTTCTGTACTAACATGACTAGCACTTTAAGGGAAATTGAGTTTTGTTATTAACTTTCTAGCGGTATGCTGTAGGGACAAGGTAAAAAGTTTAAGTAGGATTACTGCTTCAAGGAAAAAATGTTTATCAAGAAGTGCTCAGCCTGTCTCGTTAAAAATAATAAAGCACTCTGAGGACGAGAAAGTTCTTTGGTTGCGCAAGCTACTGCACAAAGCACTCTATTTTCATGGCTCTGGCTGCTGAAGTTTAGAAGCCACTATAGTATACGGACTGGGGAATATTTTTCAAGCACTCATAACATTGTTTTACAGTGCAGTAAATGTGCCGGTCCTTAGTCTCTGCAATGTATATGCAAGCTTAGAAGCAGCTCTACTAACCAGCTTTCTTCTTGTGCTCTCATACCTGAGTAACTCAGAAATAATCCAGTGCCATTTCCTCCTTTTGCCTCCCCCCACCTTTCTATTTATGGAGAGATGGGGTTTGAGAAAGAAAAAGTGGCCCAAAAGCAATTTTTGACAGTTTTGGGAGATTGGTGTTAAAATGCAAGAGCTGCAGTTGCTTCATTGTGCATATCACTGGTTGCTGTTGAAAGGCTTGAACTGAAAGAAAACTGTTTCCAACAGGAATCTAACCAAGAGCAGACAATAATTTCTGGCAGCGAGTTGTCTTCCACCTGACACGATCATGTGTGGTACCCTAACACACATACAGACTCCGACAACAAACCACCAGGCATGACGCACTGACATCAGTATTCATATTCCCCTCTATAAGTCCTTTAAATCTTGATTTCTCTTAAATGAATTATGTTCTCTGTAACATTCATAATGGACTCTTTTCTTTCTCCATTAAAGTCTGTGTCAGCATTCTCCTTCTCTGTGTTTTGCCTCAGGGCCCTTGATGTATACAAAGGCTCCTCTGTTTTCTGCTCTTAGTCACACGCTTTCACTCTTAACCTCAGTGCTATAAACTAAACATCCACCCACTATGGCTGGAGATGACCCTGTTTACGTCTGCTGCTCAAATCACGACAGCAACAGTCATGAAACTATGTTTTCATGGAGACAGTTAGCTCTTAGTAAAAGGACAATGAGGCTTGACTTCTTATAACACTACGAGTTTTTGCAAAAATTTCAACAGAAATAAATAGCCAGGAAAAGTTAATGGAATCTGTAAAGAAATGGCTTGTTTCAATCATTTTACTTCACCACCTTTCTAAATTACTGTAGATGATTTGTTGTAGCAGTCCACTGTGGTATTAGGACATGCCAACTCAATCCGGGACAGCAAGGGCACAGGTAGGGGAGTGTGGCTTATGTTAACATTTCAGGGCTGGTCATGGTGATTGGCCTGGACCACGACTCTCCCTTACACCAGCAGAGAGTATAGAACAGCAAGGTCACCCACACTGCTGAGAAATTCCCATTTTTTGGATGCCTTTGCTACCAGCCTTACTGCCATGACTGCTAAATGGGGGGCTGATTGAGAGGATGGCTCTTCCTAAGGAGACCACCAGCCTGTAGGAAACAGGGTGAGCAGTGACGGGTTTGGGAACACAAGGGAAAAGGGCAGGAACACTGTTAATTCACAGCATGGGACAACTTTTTTTGCAGGTGGCTGAAACGGGCTGTCAAGCTGGAGCCAGGTTTACTTCCCTGCAAGCACGACCGGCTGATGAGCGTGCCGAGAGCAAGATGCAGTTCTCCATGAGGGACTGCTGCTCTCCTGGCTGCGTCTCAGCAGGTGCCGCTGGAGGCAGAGCAGTCCTGGGGGAGGGCGGCTGCTCTGACCCCCCTCTCTACCTGTGGTCACCTGCTGCGCTCCCCCTTCCCTTCCATCATTTGCCAAGAAGGTGCCAAGATGCTTACTGTAAAAAGGATTTCAGTGTCTTCCAGCGGGTCTTCCCTGCAACTCTGCCCACCATTTCCAGTGCCAGGGCAGCAGCTTGCTGGCACTCCCTGCGCCTCTCCCCCTCACGCAGGGAAGCCCGGGGCTCTGTGGCCGGCAGCCATCTCGCTCAGTCTCCTTGGCACTCACACACAGCCCTCCTCTGACAGGACAGGGTCGCAGAGCTCATTTTGCCTGTCAGTGCGAGCATGCTCCCCACAGAATATTTGCTGGCACTTCCATTAGTCTAATTTTAAATATCCCAAGTGAATGCCTTTCTACTATTTCCCTCGGGAGACTGCTGTACCTACTAATAAATCTCCCTGACAAAAGGTTTTCCCCAATATCCATCCTAACTTCTTTCTCTCTTAATTATATTCCAATACCCTACTTGTACGTCCTTGTGTCACTTTGCAAGGAAACCTTACCAAAGTCATTTCTATAACTAATGCATCCCAGATCTCACTGAACTGCTTGGCAAAAGCTCCTGCTGACTTCAATGTACTTGCAGCTGGCTTTCGGGGAAAGCTCTGCCTTCCCTCTTGGTGCAGGCCTATATCCCTGGAGCTGGCATGGTGTGGCACAGCAAGGCTTGGTTGGAGTTGCCACCCAGCCCTTTCACTGCTGCCCTCATCCCCTTTCTGCCTGGGACCACCAAAGACTTCAGTGAGGGTCCGAAAATGGAAAACAAGATGTATTAACCCAGGGTATTTTTCAGGCTTTCAGAGGTGCTCAGCACCCCTCCTTGCTGGCAGTGGCTCCCCCAGCGGGGCCAGCAGCCTGTGGGATTCAGGGCCAAAGCTCCAGCATGACAGTTTGGTATATACGTCCTGGGAGCAGTGACCTGGCTCCACCACCCAAGTACCACTGGTGTGGCAGCCACCGCTGTGTCCCTGCATGGCAATATCCCAGCCTGGGGTTACGCTAGGAACAACAACATGACATTCATTGCTGCAAAGTTGGATGTAGTAAAGCATTTCCCTTCATTTCCTTCCCTGTATAATCGTGAGTCATGGTTCTTGGGAGCAGATAACAAGGAAAACAAACAGCGCTTCGAGTTGTGCCCAAACATGAACAAATACCTAATCAATCAGGGATTTATCAGAAAAAGAAATGTTTAATGATGTAAGCTGTTATTTGGAGCTGACATTATGTGGTCCTTATGCCTCCACCTGAACTAGGTGTTTTTCCTTCAGGTAGCCTCACCCACAGAAACAAAGCCATCCTCACTCCCACTGCAGTAGTTCACCTGCCCTTTGGAAAGGAAGAACCAAAGCAGAGCACTTGCCTTTGCACCAGCTGCCCGTTGGCCTGGGTGAGCTTCCCTTGCTGGAGGGGGGTTACCATAGCCCACATCTACAGCAGATCTCCCCTTGACACGGTAGATGTGGCTTGCAATTGCTAATATCCCACTGTGTTGTGATCTTTAGTTAAAGGTGCTTGGAGTCAGTCAACCAATTTGGCACTTTATCAGAGTGGGTACAACAGAAAAAGGAGGATGGGCAAGGGAAGAATTACTCCCAGTTGTTAAGCTCTCTTGTAACGTAAGGCGCAAAATTAGATGCAGCAAGGGGCGTAGGTGCTTACCTGTCCCTTTTGGTATTGAAGTCCACATGCACAGTCTCATCCAGCTGCTCCCTAACCCTGGAAGGTCTTTTCACATTCAAGTTCCCCGAAAGCCGAAAATTCTGCCGGAGGTGTTTAACATCTCAGGAATGCTAAAGTCCTGTGTGATCTACTAAGCTGGTACTTTTCTGCCTCTCTCATTTGAGATATCTGTTGGGGCAGCCTGTTTCAGAGCACGCCACCAAAGCAGGGTTCACAAAAGATGCAGGGGAAGGTGATTCTTTCTCTGCAGTCAGCCAATAACTCACATTTGAGCACTCATCCAGAGTCATCATCTGCTGCCAGATGGGATCTGAGCCTGGTGCTCTCTGCTCCCAGAGGAGTGCCCTACACATATGACTGGTCGGGATGGGTTGCTCTGAACTCCTCGTGTTGAAGCTATAACACTTAGATATTTTGGGGGCCAGAGAGCAGGGAAAGAGAGTGACTATGACCATCTTAGGGCTAACAAAAACATGGTGTGAATGTAAAATCCATGTTCCTGTTTACAATCAGTTGCATTTGAGGTTTGTCTTTGAAGCAGGTTGAGGGAGGCTTCCTTGTGAGGTATTCAAAATCTGGAGAGAAGTGTTTTATTGGGCACTCTTCTCATTTTCTTTGTCCCTCAGTGACCCTCCCAGCTGGTTCCCCACTGAGGACACCAGCCTGAGTGGCCTCTGCTCTTAGACTTCTGCTGCTTCTTACATTGCCTGAGGGGCAGCCCAGGTGCTGGGTTCAGGGCAGTGCAGCCGATGGAGCAGCTAGGCACCGAAAAGTTGGGTGTTGCAGAGGTCAAAGTTAGGATATTAACTTCCCTTTGTCTTTGTGCTTCTACTTACTCATCACTGTGTAAAACAGGGTAGTGCATTTTGTTAATCTCAGAATAGACACAGTTCTATAATGGGACATTACTTCTGTGCATTGCATTTCTTTGTCTGTGATAAGATATGGTTTCTAATGTCTCATTTTTTTTGAGTTGGTACTTGTCCAGAGCACTTCTTCATCTTGCCAACTAGTGATTAATTGGCTGTACTGAAAGGTTCAACACTTTTCTGTATGTTTACCAGAGAAGGTGGAGGAATGTGTGCTCTCTGTAGAATAAAAGCATGCCCTAAGTGGGTTTGAAAATGGGTCATCACTTGCTCATTTTAGAATCTGTGCCCTTAAAACACATAAGGAAAGGTGCTCTACCTTTTTGATACCTTTTTATTAAAATTTAATGATAAGTGAAGTGGGACGCTCAGTGGGAAGTTCGGAGATTTATGTTTATCTTCAGGTAAACACAGTACAGACAGCTCAAGCACAAACCTCCTTGTGCTACCCCAGTGTTGTCAGCTGTTGTAGAGAATGTGGTTTTGTCCCATGCTGCAGGAATTTCCATGATGATGGCACAATTTTCACCTCCTGACAGTTGGGGTGTGGGGGGGGAATTATTAAAAGACATAGGCCTAGGCAGAGCCTTGTCAGCCATAGTTTCACTTACAGTACCTGTGCTGACTGAGGTGTCTTTCAGCATGCTGAGCCCTGTATTAAGGCTTTGGAGGGTTAATGGTCCACTTCACAGCTAGGAGACTTGAGAACACTTTGAGCAAAGCTTGGAATGGGACCCAGCTCTCTAATTCACAGAGCTATGTCTCAGCTATTTGCTACATAGCCTTTTAAAAGGAAATCCCGAATTAGAACCTTCTACAATCCATGTTGTCACCCTTCTGCAAGAGAACTTTGTGAAGCAATTTGACCTTGTTCCTACTTCAGTGTTAGCATCTGATTCGTTAGCCCTAAGGTTGGAAATTCATGCTCTTGCAACTAGACATCCATGGTTCATGTCTTGCAGATGACCCAAACATGGGTGTGTTTCAGCTGGCCATGATGCTTGTAACCACTAGACCACAATCTGGTCCCAGAGCCAAGAATAGCAGGAAGATTTCTGATGGTCAATTTTCAACAAAGCTGTCTCACTTGCAAGACATTTTGGAGTGTTGGCAATGTTAGTAAACTGACAGGGACCCTAGGAGTGGGCAGGTAGAATTGGAAATGAAAAGGCAGGACAAAAAAGAAAAAGGATTTTTTAAAGCATTTTCTAGTCTTGTTTTTTAGTGCAGGTTTTGTTTGGTTGGGGTTTTTTTTTGTTTTCAAGTGACTCACAATTTTTAAATTTGTGGTAGGTTACAGTGTTGCCAAACCTAATATATCTTTATCCTTCATCTAATCCTCCAAAGTTTTCATGCTTATTCAGTCCTTGATCTGTCTTTTGGGATGGCTTCTAAGGATACCAACCAGTAGCAGATGTGATAGGATTTTTTTTTTTTTATTGTCGACATCTCCTGAAAGAATTGCATCAAAATAACAAAACAGCCACAGCCTTTGGGGGCTACCAAACACTCTCCAGACAGTTGCTGCTTTTGGTCATTGCCAGCCTAATTTGATCTGAACAGGGAACTGATAAAGAAGTGCTGTCAAGCCCAGGCAAGTTATGTTTCTGCTTCTCCATCTGAATAATTTCTTGACGGCTTGTTGAATGCTTGAGAGCAAGTTGGGTGCCTTCCAAAACAAAGCAAAGATAGCCTCCCCGTCCCAGAGAGGTTACAGTGCAAACAGAGACTACCCAGCATGTAACAGCAACCGTCCGTGCTTACGGGAAGCAACGGAGGCCGCTGATCATATGGATTGTGCAGGCCGGACCTAAAGGCAGATGTGAGGCCGTCCGCAGTAGTCGCTTGCCTGTGTTATTGGCCTGTTGGAATCTCCCGGCCCTGGTGCTCCCAGGCGAGGGGACGGGGGTCCTGCAGGCTGCGCTGCCGGGCCCTGGGGCCGGCCGGGTGCCCTGGCCGCCTGCGGCTCCCTGCCTGCCCTCCGACAGGGACGCGGGGCAGAAAGGAGCGTGAGGGCCCTTTGCACGCACTGCTTGTCCCAAGGACAAGGGGCAGGGGTTTTTAGGCAGCCCAAGCCTGGGTTGAATCAAGGCTACCTTGGACACGAGGCACGATGGGGAGGAGGAACCTGGGAGTGCTTTATGTCAGGGGCAGGAGGGACACAGACCAGGACAGGTCGCTGAGCCAGGATGTGGCCCACCGGTTGCGCTACACGCAAACGTTGTGTTTTCAACTGAGCTTAGTAAAAGGATTTGCATGGATATTCCACGCGATCCAAGTGACCGAGGCTTAGTTACCAAGCTTTTCAACAGGAAAGGAGGCTTCTGGATCAGAAATTATAATGTTTCAGCATACGTAAATTACAGGTTCATCTCTCTATGTACTGACAGTTATAAACAGCCCTTTTTGGCCCTAGGTCAGATGTATGGCTTTGACCATAATTACATTCTTTGTAGCTAACTTATTTTTGTTTTGGGTAGCAGTTTTTGTAATGGACCTGGCCTTCGCGTTGCTGTTTGTGTCCCTTGCTCCCTTTTTCTGCCGTGAGTGCCACCTCCTGCTGCCGGCAGCAGCCGCGTGCTCAGGACAAGGGCCATGCAGCACGGGTCACCAGCAAAGGGGAGGGGAGCTCAGCAGCGGAAAGCTCTGAGTTTTGAGTGGGATCCGTGATGGCAGCCCAGTGAGAAGCCCTGGTGTGGTGGTGTGCAGTGAAGGGGACTTCGCCCTGCCTGCCTGCCTGCCGGAGGAGAAGGAAGCAGTGTTCTTTATCACTCTTGTTTCCCTCTGCCCGCCAGTCAGGTTTTCTGCTTGTTTTTCATTGTGCCCTTCATGTGTTTTCCATCTCTCCAGAAATCACTGGCTTTGTTTAAAATAGACTCGGAGTGGCTGCCAAGACTTTATCCAGAGAGGGAGAGAGAAAAACGCACGGACGCCAAGTTCCTATAGAGTTATCAAAAGCTTTCACTCCCCATCAAGATCTCGGAATATACCAGAAACCTGGTCTTCTCGGGAAGAGCTCTGCATAGTCACTATAGCTCTTCCTGCAACAGCCACCAAAGCATTTTGCCCAGGAGAGTGCACCTCAGCTCCCAGTGGTGTCTCCTGAGATCTGCTTGTAAGTGCCCTCACAAGCCTGTTACATACTGGGATTTTGGTCTGTCTCTGCAATGCATTGAATATGTACAGAAAAATCATGAAGTTAGAAGAAAATGGCTTAAGGATGTTGACTGGGAAAACTTTAAAGGTACTACGCTTGTAAAGTAACAGATTTCATCAGAGCACAGCTTTGTGTTGTAGGCTTGTAGCCAAGGAGGATTCACCCTGGGGGGCTTGGATGGGTATGTTTGCCTTTTCTTTATGTTTTACCACCTTTTTCTAACCCAAACCTAAAGGGGTTTCCTGCTTTGTCTCCGAAAGGAGATGCTGTTGCTAAGTCATTCCCAGCTTGGAGCTTAGCATCTCCTCTCTGCAACAGTTCAAGTCAGCAAGATGTTAAGTACATGTAAAATTGAAAACAGAATCAGCTCCTTCATCACCAGAGCAAAAGATAATAAAATGGAGACAAAACCAAATGTCCTTTGGTTTTAGGTAGAGCAATTTGATTTTCCTCTGGCTTTTGAACCTTTTTCCTAATATTTCTTCATCAGAAAACTCACTGAAAATACTTGAGATGGCTGGTGGGGAGAGACTTGCCTAACAGAAGCAGCTTTTTTTGACAGAAAGTAAGCAAGACTGGAGCAGGCTCTATGAGCACCACTCCTCCCACCAGGACTGAAAATGCAACAACTGAAAGCCAGCAGCTCTGAAGTTTCAGTTGCTAGAACAAGGTGTGATATACATCTAAAAGATACCAGGAGCAAAGGGGTGTTCCTTGCACGCTTTGGTTTCAAAGGGGCAGCAAGGTCTCATTTTGCCTGTGGAACTCTGCAGTCTCTTGCCACCTGCTCTTTCTTGTACTGAGATCTCTGCATTTACGCCCTGGTCATTGCCTGCTGCTTATTTTTCCCAGGCACTCTGGATGCTACCAGGAAACCAGTCTTTCAGTTCATCTTGGTTGCTTGCTCACTCAGTTCCAATTCTTCTGCCTTTCTGTGCCCCAAATCTCGAGTTTCCCTGGAGTTGCCCAAGTGATTTGGTAGCTTTCACAGTGGGACCTTGCAGAAGGGCAGAAGGGCATCAGGGAGGGAAAGCTGCCTTGTCTGAAGAGAGTGTGTGTAGGATGCCAGACTTTTTTAATGTTAAAGGAGGGAGGAGAGTTACAATTTTAGATGAAGTGTAAAAAAGACAATCTCCTGTTTCTCCTCCTATTGCTTGTCTCCCTGCTTCCCTTCAGGGGTGGTGTTCTCTGCTCTCAGCTCTGCCACAGGTAATCCTGGTTTGATGCAGCTGGTTTTGTCACGTTCCTCCTCTTACTTTTCCTAGGAAAATAATGTTGCCTTGCCACTAGTTTTCCCTGCATGCTGAAAGAGACTGATCCAGGCAGAGTCATCTTCTGCAAGTGCTGGCTGTAGATTACATTAGTGAAGGCAGCGTAGGTCTTCTGTGAGGCCTGAGGGAGCTGGGTGCCAAGGTCCCTCCCAGCCCCGCCACCGGCACGGGCGCAGGGTTTTCAGGGAAATGGGAGTGTCCCTGACTATGCCTCCCGTGTATGTGTGTCTATCCTTACTGTGATTAAGTCTGCAATTATGGTAAGCACATGGAGAACTCAAGGCACAAAGGCTGAACTCGTTGTTTTGAAAGTCTGGGCAATAACATCTTGATGACTCACTTTATCTCTGTAAATAATGGCTGAAAAATACATATTTCTTCATAGTATTGTGAAGATTCAGAATATTTCAGAAAGTGTTTTGGGGAAATTGCTGCTCCTGGTGCTATTATAAATTAAATCTTTGGTCATGCACCTCATTCAGGGTGTTAACACTCTATAAGAAAGGAGTGCTACTTTTGGTGATTTTCTTCCTAATACTGTTTTTCTGCCATTTCCTGCATAAGCAGGGAATACTCGTGTAGCCCCAAAAAATCTTGAGTCACAAAACAACTTTCTGTCTAACCTGGTGCGTTGAATACCTAGTTCAGCACCGAGCTAGGTGCTGATCGGTTCTCCCAGACACACACACACACTTATATTGGAGGGGTGGGGGGGAAGTAGAGAGACGCAGTAACACAAAAACACTGGTGGTGTGAAAAACAGTGAGGCATAAGAGGGAAGAGATGCAGCACCCTGAGTAACCAGCAAGAAAAAAGCACAAATTAAGCCTTTGCACAGCCAACAGAAATTTATAAAAGGCATCAGACCAGGATGCTTCTTCTCTAGTTCTTTTTGAACAGTTTTGAAAATGAAGTGAATTAATAGTTCCAAACCTAGCAGGTTAATTTGCAGCAAGCAGAAACATGAGAATAAAGAGGGTGGTAAAGCAATATTAAAAAAGAAGATTACAGACTGGAAATTGGGCTCAGTGCAAAATCTTTTTTTTTCTGTCTTTTTTTTTTTTTTTAGTTACTGTAACTATAAGCAAGAAATGCGTGCCAGAGGAAATGAGAATTTAAGAAAATATAGACAGCTTGGCAGAGCCACAAAATGAAAGCTTTAAGGAAAGAAAATTTAGAGAACAGAAGGAAATATTAGTTGGAGAAGCGATAGCAGCATAGAAACATCAACTTTTCAAAGAAATAATCTTGCACACAACTTCTTAAGATCAAAGTTCTTTGCTGCATGAAAATGATAAGTTTTGTCATATTGATCCTGGGTGGGAGGGAAATTATGTGCATGCTTTATTTTAACCTGTTGGGAGAAAAAAATGCATACACAAAGGCAGGGGAAAAGGAAACCTATTCCAGCAATTGAATAGTTAAGCTGTTGGAATAGTTACCAGACACTGTTTCTGTAGGAATGATGAAGCTGAGATTTAGAAGACGTTGAAAGAATTGTGATTCCGAATGGCCAAATACACATTAGTGCCCCCACCTTGACACAAATAAACCACAGCTGCCTGGACAGCGTAATTCCCTTTTGGCTTGAAACTATATATGTTATTTAGAAGGCTCTTTGAGAATAGAAGTAGCCCAGTGAGAGATTCATCGAGAAGCCAGGGATCTAAAGCTGACCCAGCAAATAACTGCTTCTCGCTGCCTGTGCAACAAAACTGAGGCAGTTGGATCCTCAGCAAAGCTAGCTGGAGGTACAGAAAAATAAGCCCTGATCCTTTCCTCTAAGAAGATAACAAAGCAATAGCAGGTGCTCAGAGGCTGCTGTGGAAGGCCTGGTATCGAATCTCTACTAGCGTGCAGCTTGTGCTGCCATGTTGGCCTTCGGTTGGTTGTCAGCAAGGAGCGGTATCTGGCTCCTCCTCGTCCTGTAATGTGTAACTTTTAGTCTCTCCAATACGTGAAGTCACTGAACCTTCTGACCTGTTTACTCAGCGCTTCCAGAGGCCGTTCATTTCCAAACATTATCATGTTACAGGTACTTGGAGTCCCCAGTTCAACCCTTTATAGTAGTTATTTATTACTCTGGTTTGGCCTGTGAATGCCAAAGCGGCGGTTTTTTCCCCACCAACTGCCCCACTGCAGAGCTGCACCCATGACACCCCGGTCCTTGTGCAAGAGCTGCTTCGGCAATCCATTCACCCAGATGATGCTGGGTCCATAACCCCTTAGTCTGCCCATACATCTGCAAACAACGTGCTGGCCGTACGTGCAGCATCCATGGAAGGCATCACATGTGTCACGCCAGGGGCAGAGGCGTCCAGTTATCCACAAGGCCAAGGATGGAAAGGGCAGCCTGTCTGTGGTTGCCTTTCACGAAACTTCACCCAAGGTTCTTATAGAGCGTACTCAGGAAAAAAAGGGATAACGGTAAGAGCTTGGTGGCATGGTGGGACTTTCGGATTGCTTTGTACTTGTTCCCATGGTATACCAGCTTCCAATCGTTGATCTAGAAGTGAAAGGCCAAGCAGCCTTTCTGTTTCAGGAAGATGAAGGAATACAGTTTGTTTAGGCAGAACTAGCAGTCTACCCATAGCAATGTGAGACTCAGCCTAGGATGGAAAACTGGCCCGAGAAAGCTAAATATCTGAGCAGCTAATCTGTGCTACATTATCAGTGCCTGAGCTAGGTAATTAAAGCTAGGTCTTGCACAGCTACAAAGTCTTTGTCATGCCTTTAGGTTGCAGTGTAGGCATACCGCTGGTGTCCGAGAACATTTGCTTCAAGCCTCCCTTTGTAATTATTTAATGTGCTAAATGCATTGTATGGTGGGGTTCAGGGGTATTTAGTCAGACATAAATATCCCTGTGGGTATGATGGAGAACAGTCCTTGATGAAGATAGCTGATATTTGTGCTTTGGGATATTATGCTCCAAGATGCTGCACTGTGCTGGGACAGGCAGGTCACTGCTTCCCAGAAGGAAGTAACCACAAATGCACTGTACACACAGTTTGTCCCTTTCTTCTGCCCTTCAGCCTGCCAAATGCTTCGGTAACCTCACAACTGCAGACATCACATGAGCAAGTCTTTGGATGTTTGCTCCTACCAGTCCTGTTGGTTAAACATTTGGGAAAGCCAGCTATACCATGCAGCTCACTGAAATGCAGGAGGGATCCCAACGTGTTTTACAAATGGTATTTAACTCACAATTCATCCCATCTAATTTAAGGAGTTCAGCTGGAATACTTACATTGAAGCTTTGGCACTTCACTTTTGTACCTATCATCCAGAGCAAGTCGTCTAGCTCCTCGCCATCCCTTACCCACTACTGGGGTGCTGCTTCCCCATCCTGAAACACCACCTCCATCCTGTGTGAAGAGGCTGGGGACCAGGCAGCACCTGTCTTTGTCCCACTGGGAATTCCCCTGCTCGCGGGGGGGGAAGTGTTGTCTCATGGAGTGCCCAGGATATGGGCAAACCCCTCTGTTTGCTGGCCTTGACTGCTTCACGTCCCTGTCAGGTGTGATCTAACACACAATAGTCTGTGTTCCCCTGAAATGGCCATTCTTACAGCTGGAAACACCCTGAGATGTCAGGTTGCTTAGCCAAAGCTGGGAGAAGCAAGTTGCTCCTTCGCAGGAAGCCGGGGAAACCCCTGACTGCAGAGGGAAAGCTCAGAGGTGCTGCTGGTGGAAGGCACAGAGATGAGCCCGGGCCAGGTAAACCCACCAGCCCACACAGGAAGGTTAGGGAAACGAGTCAAGAAGAGAGGAACATGCTTCGGAGCATGTGCAGCTGTGAGACCGGTGTACAGAAAGGCTTTGTGATTCATAGGACAAGCTATGAATGGCTGGGAAAGGATCCTGGACCCCGTCCTCCTTCCCGAGCCCAGCTCGGACCTTGTTCTGCAGTGCAGAGGAGCCAAGGTGGGGAAATGCCGGTGATGTTCACTGCTCTCACCAAGGTCTACATATTGTGCTATCAAGGGGAAGGATTACTTGTTTTAGGCTCCTGGGGAAAGTCTGCATGTTCTGTGCTGTACCCAGTGTGTGCCCTGTGAAGGCTTAAACCGTTCCCTGATGCAAGCCTGGAACTTTGGGGCAGGGTGGGCTGGAGCTGCTGTGGGTCTCTCAAGAGTTGGACTCATCCTTGGGGCTTAGTGCAGCTGGATGTGTCAGCCTTTCTGCATGTGAGAGGGGAAGAGATGGAAAACTGAAGGAAGACACAGTGCTGTAGCCCACTTAAATCACAGGATTCATAAATTTAGTGCATTATGGACCAATACAGCCACCAGGCCCCCTTCTGGTCTTACTGCAGTGGCAGTATACGCCAAGCATGCCTTGCTCAAGAGGAGAAGCAAGTCCTCTTTTACAAGGAACTTGACGGATGCTTTGAAAATGCCAGTCTTGGTGGTGAGGACATCAGGGATGCCCTGTGCTCTCTGACCCAAGTGGTCTAGTAAAATGCCTGGAGTTCGGCATTGTGTCTGCAGATCTGCAGTGAGTGCATGTGTGTCAGGAGGGATGGTGGTGAGTTCACTCGCTTCGGTGCTGTCATGGCAGTCCGTTTTCACCACTCTGCTGCTGGCCCAGTGGTATGCCGGGCCATTTAAGCACTGCCTTTATTTTTCAGATGCAGTATGTAAATTAATCAGTGGGACTCGCTGCCACATCACTGTGTCCAAGAGTGAGTAAACAAAGCTAGATGGTTCTGTGCAAGAACATTGACTTCAACATTAAATTAAAGAAGAGATGTGATATGAAGAACATAAATCAAACTCTTGCTATTGGCAGCAGAGAAGCAGTTTTCCCCATGACAGATTACTGCAGAAGATTTCTTGCATCTTCTGGAAAAAGAAATTTTGGCTGCTGCCAGAGAGACAATACCAGAATAAACAGACTACGTGTAGGTATGACATTTCAGGTCCATGAGTGAATGGGCCACAGCGGCAGCAAATGGCTATTGCCCACTGCACTGCTAAACATGTTTCCTGAAGTGCGAACAAAATGCTGTTGCCCGTGTAACCAAACTCGCAGGTAATAAAGATCAGCTGGCCATGTGAAAAGCCACCCTTGCTTTTGCCCTCTCCTATCTGCAGCAAACAGCCTGGGCTACTTGCACGGGAGGGTACTTGCACCCTGGCTCCCCTCCGCGGCCAGCCGGCTCCCTTTGCTCCCCAGGTCGCCTTCCACCCCCACGGCAGGGCTGCCTTCACCAGTATTCCCCCATGGCGGGGGTTAAGCTCAGCTGCGTGTAATCTTTAATGTGATACGTGTACAGGCTCTTCTTGTTACGCTCGGGCTTAGCAGGTACAAGCAGTGAAGGTGAATATTAAGAGCTGCTTAGAGGATTGATTTTTCATTAAGATGAATCTGTTGTAATTAAGCCTAACAGAGATGTTTGTGCTAATGCTGTGTTATTTATTGCCTGAATGTAATCCTTCATTTAAAAAAAAAAAAAGCATGTGAAATTTCTTTACCTTTCTTTCTTTTTCTTTCAGTCTTGTACTATTTCTGCTTCTCCCTCTAGGACATACGTTGGTGTGCCTTTTCTTCTTTCAGTGTCTGTTTTCTCTCAAGACCATTTTTTTTCTGTTGTGTTTAATTGTTTTTCTCCTGATTTATTGTTCCAAGCCCATGCTAGGCAGTCTGTTTATTTATAATTTGGATTATTTCAAAATGGATCCAGAGCTCTAGGTCAGTGTTTAAAAATTAACTAATAAAATACACAAATGAGGCCCAATGGTCAACATAAGATTACACATCCTCTAGGATTCGCATGCTACTCCAAATAAACCACTGAGGACTACCAGGCCCAGGCCCTGAAAGCATAGAAAGTTCACTAATCTGGACTGAAATGGGCTGGTATGGAAAATATATATGGGGACCGTTCACTGATAGCACCGGCCAACTCTTCTTCTGATGGAGCCAGCAGGTGTTAGTATGAGCCCTGGGGAGGAGCGACGGCGATGGTGGAGTATGGCAGGGAAATGCTGAGCTCTGCCCAGCCCACCTCCCACGAACTGGTCCTCCCACTTCTAGGTGTTTTGGGAGATCCCAGCTTAAAGGATAATAAGCCTAATGTGCTCCACACAATGCAGGTCAGGAGACCAGAGGGTCAAACTTCTCCTGTACCTTCCCTTTCCCACCATAGAGGCTGCTGGCTCCCATTGAAAAGGAAAACCAGTGGGAGGCAGCGTGTGCTGTTCTGCACAGAGACACAACACCCCCCATCACCCCACGCCCCCCCGGTTTGGCACTATCCCACGTGTGGTACCCTGACAGTTATATCCCTCTTGTCACACTCCATTGCAAAACTTCTCCAGTAAACAAACAAGTGGTATCAGCCACTGGGCACATTTGGAGAGGCAGCTTTGGCTTGTGGAGGAGGCCGGGCAGGAGCAGCAGACCTCGGGAGGGACCGCGGTGTATAACCAGCCCCGCCGGCAGCCGGGCTGCCGCGGCCCAGCTCAGCCGCTTGTGGTGTGGCAGGGCAGTGGGGCCAAGCCAGCGCATCACCCAAAGCGAAGCCATGCCGGTGGTCAGCTGGGAGCCACAGATACCACCCCCACGCACCCCCCACCCCGGCAAACGCTGGTGCCATCAATGCTGCGAGGGCGACGGTCCCTGCGTCAAGAGTGCGTGCAGGCTGGGGGGCGGCTTGAGGCAGCGGGGAGGAGGAGGTACCCTCGCTCCTGCTCAGAGATGCCTCGCTGCCAGGCCAAAGAGAAAAGCAGGCAGGCCGTGGGCTTTGATGCGCTGGCTCGACAACTGGGCACATTTAGTTCGTTTGTGTGAACGCGTGAAGCAGTGGCATGGGGTGGCCAGTGCAATGTGTCCCGCTCACCCACTTGCAGAGGCGGGGGCGTGTCCAGCAAAGGGAAGAAAACTTCTGGAGCAGCAGGAACTAAATCCACCTGCTCCGTCAGTCACAGCCTGGGCTTGCTGCTGCCCTGAAGACATACAGGTCTCTCATATTGGTGCAAAATGGGAGCAAAACCTCCCCTGGAGGTTGGCTGCACGGTGTCCCCAGACAGAGTTCGGGCCGGTGTGTGGAGATGCTGACGCTGGACGCGGGAACCAGCGCCACTCCCGCTGCAAACAGAAGGGTGTTTTAGCAGTTGCCCCAATGAAAACAAGATCAGGCTTTTTAGTGTGGTGTTAACAGCTATGTTAAAATCCTCACACTTTCCAACAAAAGAAAGGCCCTCAGAGAAACCCAAACAAACACTCACACAAGCAACACTGGAAGTTGGCTTGAGTTACAAACACAGGAAATTAAATACAAAACCATGTTACAATAGCATTGAGGATCTGACTTAAAACAAGCCAGACAAGAGCATGCACTGTTCAGATTGCCGTATTTTTCCCTACCCCCGCTCCCAGGGGGATTGTCTCTATAAATACACACATGCATGTAAGTAGTGTATGTTTGTATACACAGGTACATGCATGCACAATTTCTACCACATTAAACACACCAGTAGATTTAAAATAATACAGTAGCCTTTCTCTGGACTGAGCTTACCCAGTATACATGTACATGCAGGTGCTTTAGCCAGGACCGCAAATAACCATGTTATGAGGAAAAGGTTTGTTTGGGCTTTTTTTTCTTCTTTCCTAAACTGAGATCCTTGCAAAGATTCAGTCTACAGCACAATTTCACAACAAACCAGGGTGCAACTGAGAACAGTGCAAAGGTGAGAGCAAGGACAAGAAGGCCGCAGTTCCTTAAAGGGGTTTTATTGCTGAAGAGAACACATTTAATCTTCACCTTCAATTGCATTAGCAGAAGACACCTTTACTCCAACAGAAATTCATAACACCAAGGGTTATGGCAGTACAGCAGCATTGCCTGGGCAAAAATACTCTCCTGATGGACAAAGCTTTGCTGGGCTTTACAACTGGTCTCCTTGTGTGCCCTTTTGTATCACAGCCAGCGTGCTGCCATCAGGTGATGTTACGTGCCCTCTGCAGAAGCCTCTTCCCACCTCCAGTCGCAGCCGCAGGCTGCTGGAGGTCAGTGGAAAGGGGAGGGTGGCCTCAGGTTAACATGTCTTGACTTGTCCCTTTCTTTAAGCAAAGGCCTTTCCCTTTGCTGCAAATCCCTATCTCGTGGCCTCAGTCCTGGGGTAGGCACTTGTTTTTCTCCTTTTATCTTCAAAACACTCACAAATGTATTTCAAATGAGAACTCTATTATGTTTTCCTTTCCTTTATTACACTTTGCTACAGTTTGTCAATACTGGCTACCGGTGTTATTTGAGGCCACACTTAAAAAAAAAGAGGTCCTTCCCGAGCTCTGAACATTTATCTGAAGTTCTGCATAAGGTCACATGTCTCCTCCAGCAGAAGGTCTTGCAAAGTTAAACAAAGTCCCCTCGCTTGCTCTGTCTGAGTAAATACAGACCATATTGGAGTAAATAAACAGCCAGGCAGTGTCCCAGACAATGGGCCTTGGCGATGAATTAATAAACTCTGCCTCTCGCATTAGCAGAGTGTGACTGGAACTGGCAGGAGGCCCTGGCGGGACTCCAGAAACGATTATTACTAGACAGAGCCAAAGGAGACTTGGCACAGCGCGGAGCCCACAGCTGGAGATTAGGTAACAGAGTCAGAGCGCTCGCGGAGCTGCCAGGGCGTTGGTTACCCTGCCTGAGGAGAGGGTCAGGACTCTGTTTTTGTAGCTCGCATTCATGTAGGGTGCCTATCTCCGAAACTCCCGCTGCTCCGGTTTGTAATCCACAGATTTATTCTGCAGGATCAAATCGCCATCCCAAACCGAGGTAGTCGACCAAAATGCCTGTCTGGTGAAGCCACAGAGGGTGAGCCCGCGCCATCGCTGTCCTCTCCACCACCAAGAGAATCTGGCGTCCTTGGGCGAAACAGGGCTTGGTGGTACTGCAAAGGGGGCAGCCAGGTGTTCTGGGTGAGGAGCTTCTGTAAAGAAAGGCTTTCTCTGGGCTCGTCTTCTGAGCTGGGGGTTGAATGCAGAGGCAGGAGGGCTGCTGGGGAAGGAAAGCCCCGCTGATGGCTTGCACCGGGGGTTGGCTGACACCTGTGGGGAGCCACTCCTGAGCCAGCCTCTTCCTGAGCTGGATAGAAGTTGTCACTCAGGCGCATTAATGAAGGAGGTGTAAATAGGAAGGGACTGCGGACGGATGGTAACTGTTATCCCCCCAGTTCCCACATCCAAAGAAATGGTGTCTGTGTTGCTTCGTGGACTGTGGTGCAGCAGCCCCTGAGCTCTCTCCCAAACCAGAAGAACCGTCACCTTTGAGCTTGGAAGCCCAGCAGCCACGCTGGGTGAGCGCTGCAGCAGCTTCAGGTGGCAGGTTTATCAGCTGGGCTACCTCCAGCGTGGATACCCTGCTGACACAGCTGCCCTGCTTCCAAGACCTGAGCTACTTTCTTCACCCAGTGTCATACTGGTTTATTTAGACCTGCTTCTTGGATCTCTGGCGTGGGTCTGCTCATTGCCGTGCACAGACATGCCTGTGTTTGCAACTTACATCCCCACAATAAGCTATAAACATGTTAGCAACGTCAGGTGGGCTTGGCACTTGCATGCTAGAGTATAGGTGGAGGGGGAAGTGATACCTGCTCCTGCTGTGAAGCATTTTGAGAAGTATGAATGAAAAACTCAAGCTTTTTCAGTGTCTGCTGAAGAAGGGAGGCTGTATGCTAAACCACTCTCTTCTCATTCATACATGGTGAGAAGACTGTGGTCTGAACTCTGTCCCTCAGGGCCCCCACAACATTTTGATGGCCCTAACTGCAGGAACATCTCTGTTTGGAGCCCGTATCTTTTACATCTCAATGACTGCAACCCTGGAGATGAAAAAGAGGAAGAAATCAGTCTTTCTTAGTGCCATTACCATGAATGGAACTACCTGGATTGCTTCGAAAACACACTTTGCCAAATATACGGTGGTCAGTAAAGTTACCAACGTAAAGGGAATAAAGTCTTTTATTTCACATATAAGCTATAGTAAATGGCATTTCTTATCCTCATTTACTGCTGAATCCCTGACCTGGCCTGGACTGAATGCCCCCAGAGAAAAACAATAATAGTTTCCAGCTCTGAATACTGCCTTTTGTCATCAGGTCTGAAAGCCCTTCACAAAGGAGAGGAATCTCATTTTCTGTGTTTTTCCACAGGGAGAAAGGGGTCACGCAGGCATAGCCCGAGCCCTGCTCTGCTCAGTGCCCGCCTGCTGCCACACCGCCTGCCCAGGACACGGCTGTGCCCTCCCTTGCCAGCCAGCCCTGCTCCACAGAGGCCGAAATGCTGAAATGCCACTTGTCCAGCTAACATTCGTTGTCTGTGCATGAGACTGCAAGCGCTCCTGGTGTGGGTAGATGGTGGTTGGGTCAAGCGGAGGAGTCTTCCAGTTAATGCTGACCAGGGCTAAGGTAAAACGGATTCCACAGCCCTTTGCTCACTCCCCAAGCTCCTTCTTCCTCAGCAAGCAAGTGGTTTTTTTCTTTCAGAACAAAATTTGAAGCAAAGAATTGCTTTCCATTAGCCAAGGTGCGGATTTTGTTCTCCTTAAATCACCTTCGGCTTGGTGAGTGTGGGCACTCCTTGCTGGTGCCTCTAAACATTGCCTGGAGAGAAAATCTCTGCGGAAAGTGAAATTCAGAAGAGCTAATAAAACATTTTCTGAAGGGTTTGAATCTCTCATTCCAAAGAAAACAAAGAGGTCGGCTGACCTTTCAACCTGACCCTTTTCTTTTTTTTCTAAGGCATTAAGAAAAACATTCTGCAAACAATGAGTGCTCGTGGTAATTGTCCCTCCCCTGTGCCCCAGTTCTTGCCAAAAGCAACATTTCAATGGCTATGGGGGGTGGAGGTTGAAAGCAAATGAGTGAGCAAGCAAATGCTGGCTTTCACACATCAGTGGCTGACTACGCCCTGACCACATCCAAGGAGGTTCAAGGTGAGGGAGTCAAGCTCTCAGGCTGTTCCTCACCGAGTTTTACAGTTGCAGGTATCCGAAATATTGCAGTCCAAGTATGGAAATCTGTGTCGGAAGCGTTCAGAAAGCCCCGTCAAAGGGTAAGAAAAAGGGTCATACGGCGGTAAAGTGAAGTATAATTCAGATCAACATCTCTTCAAACGACTGCTGAATTCCACCTTCACGTCACGTGCCACATCCACTCATCCCTCAGCCTGTCGAGGTCCTTCTCCTAGTGTCAGGGAGAGGCCTGGTGTGAAAACAATTTCATGTTAGAAAGAAAAAGTGCTGGTTTTATGTGAGAAAAACCTTCTTGTACCGTTTATCTCCATTGTTTTCCAGCACTAGGACCTGCAGTGGATCCTGCTGTGACATGTTTCCAGCTGCAAAAGGAATCAAAAGATTTAGGGTTGAGTTCCCTCCTGATTCTGGAACATGTTCCACTGTGCAATCTTTTGTAATATCTCTCTGCAATAAAAGCACTAATGCTCTCCAAGAGGCCTCCCCCTTTCACTGTCCTCATAAGAGGTGATGACAAGCTCCCAGCCCAATTGTCTACACACATCCTTAACTGCAGGGAGGGAGAGATTTAGCTACCTTTCCTGGTTCTGACACTAACCTGTACGCTGGTCCTGGGCAAATCGCTTAAGCTTTACCCTACCCAGACAAAATTTTCATAGAAATCCCTTCTTGCTAATACTGAGGCAGCAGCGTTAGCACTGCTGGGAGATGGTTGTAGGCAGGGGGGCTTTCGGCTGTCTTCAGGACTCTTGTTGCCAGAAAAGGAGACCTGCCTATGCCAGGGCTCATCTTGCTAACTCTGAGGCAGCTGAATCAGTTTTGTAAAAGCACACTGGTACTGTCAAGGTCCTGCCTTTGAACGTGTTTCTCCAGCTGTAAAATGTGGATAGAAACACCGAGCCAGCTCTGTAAAGGTCTGCTGAGATTTAAGCTATGTTGGCATCCTCCTCCTCAGGGTCAGTAGAGCTGGCAAACAGGAGTAGAGCACGGGACGGTTTCTACTTTTCTTTGAATCATGCTGTAAAATCCCGCAACCCTGAGAACAGACCTCGTAATTTCCAACAAGCACACAAGTGGGTTTAGGTGCTCGTGTGGGTGGGAAAGAGGAGGTTCGGGGGGGTTAAGTATACAGTGCATCCAGAATTTTTTTGTTACCCTCCAGATTTACTTCTCCTCTTCAGCAGGAGTTTGTACGGCAAAGTACAATTTTGTGGCTCTTCTTCAAGACCATTAACTCAATATAAAAATATCAGCACTGTTTTTATTATCTGAAAAAAAGAGCTCAGAGATGAGTTTTTGCGAGCAATGCTCGGTTCATTAAACAATGACTCAGACTAGGTTTTGTGGTGCAGGATTCAGCTTTTCCTTAGTGGTAGGATCAAGATGTCCTGTTTTCATGATAATCTACCTTTCATCTCTCTCACATTGCAAAATTCATTTTTACCTTGATCCCACACAAACCTCTTCATTTCTTGCTTTTGTTATTGTAAATTATTTACTTTAGAAATGCTGAATCATGACACCGAGGTTAGAGAAAATTGCACTTCTATTTAAAGTAAGGATTGTTCCCACATCTTCAGAAGATTCCTGGACTATTATTTTTGCATGTCTTTATGTTTTATGGTTTAAAAAAGTTCAAGTGGCACTTGGTTTGGCCCTCCTCAGAGTGTTCCAAACCTGGACCTTTTACCCTGGAGATACTTAATTCTAGCAAACAATGCCTGCTAACGCTACGTGGGAGGAACTGTGCCTAGACATTGGAGGGCTGTGTGGGCAGTCACGGCGCTGGCTTTCCTCACACTGCCCAGAGTGTGTCCATCTGCATTGCTGCTGGCTGGTGTCCTCAAAACCCAGGTGGCAGAGCACTGGTGGGTGCCAGGTTGCAGCTGCGTGGGCTCACGTTGTCCGTGAACGGCGTAGAATGCACCTGAACAGAAGCAGGCTGCAATTCAGAGAAGTGCTGCAGAGTTTTTGTGAACGCCTGAAGCTTACGTTAACACTAGCAAATATTGGGCTAGAAATCTCCTGAAAAAAAGATATTTGTAGTTCCCAGTTCTTATTTGACCAGAAACGTAAGAAAAAGGAGCCAGAGCCCCAGCCCCAGGTGTGCACCGCAGCCTGCGGAGCAGCCTGGAAATACAAGTACACCATGGCCTGGGGCCACGGCTTGGTGACTATCCAGCTGCAACCCCAACCCACCAGTGCAAGGGCTACCTCCCACCCATGCTCCTCACCATAAGCTGTGTCCCGCCACCTGAATCACATCTGCTCTCAGCGAAGACATGCACTTGTTACCCATCATCTAGGGACAGGCAGCTACCAAGGCTCCCTCTATATGCAGTCATGAGTTAAACTGATAACTTGTTTGTGTGTCAGATGGCTGAAGTGAATGCGAAAGCAGAGATGGGGTGACCTGCAAAGATTTATAAATGCAAAGATGAGATGCATTAGGGTGTGCATGTGAAAAAGCCATAATTTACACTTTGCTGTGTTTTATCTGCTTACAGGTATCTGCTTTACCACCCTGCGCACTGCCTATGGGATTACTGCAACACCAGCGCTACGTTGAGAGTAAACTGTATCGGGATAGAACCCGTGGGTTGGTGCTGGCAGCCGAATTTCTGCTCTGAGCAGCGCCTGGCCTCGGAGCCATCACACACGGCTCCTGCCTACTCTTCTCCGAGCCAGTGGGTAGCCCACCGTGTCTGACAGCGGCGGCCGCTTGCCTGCTGCATCTCTGCTCCACTGAGCACCACCCGGCATGCAGAGAGGCAGATAGGGGCCACCTCGTTAGTCATTTAATGAGTAAACAAACCGTTTCTCCAGTGTTATCCAGGATCATTCAGCCTGAGCCAGGATGCCAGCCCAGCAGAAAAAGGGCTCTTGTTCTGGCCCCCCTCTGCAGCAGCTGGCAAGGGGCTTGTCCCTTGAAGCAGAACAGGGCTGCCAGGCAAGCGAGCCCACTGTGTACAGAGCATGCAGGATGACCCGTGCCAATGACTTTTTCCAGAGGCCAGCTCAACCTGCATCAGTTAATCCATGTTTTCTGTGCATTAGACCCCAAGTTCTTTTATACTACCACTGACAGTTGAATTTTCCATTTTAGTGGCTCTCATCTGCTGGAGATGTCAACACTGCTCTGTAATTGTGGATTATTTAAGACTCAGCACATCTTTAAGGCAGGTTTTACACCCCCATTTACAGAAGGGCTGGGTGAGACCAGGCAGCCTTCAGAGGGTATGTGCCAAAGCTGCATCATGGCCAGGGGTAAAGGCCCATTTTCCTCTCTTTGTTTCTGCAGTGGGATGTTGTTCAATCCATGCAACTGTGTCAAGGAATGGGGTTTCCCAGCAGGATGGCGTGATGGTTTGTGTGCATGTGAGAGCCCAAGCTGAAGCCCAAATGAGCATTGAAGTGCTGCTGTCTTCTCCAGTGGCAAAGTAACTATTTTACCTGTTAGTTGCCCTGCATTTTACAGCCCTGCCCATCCTGCCCTTCATGGATGGGCTCTCAGGCAGTGTTAGCCTGCCTACAGGTGCAGCTACAGGACAGCCACTAATCTCACTCAGGCTATAAGGAGAGATGTTGGAGTGCAGAGCTGTGAGGAGCTATAGGAGAGCAGTAACGCTGCCAGTCTTCTTATTTCCCAGGCTTTTTCAGGATGCCATGCATGCATTTGATGCTTGCCCCTGCTCCATACGTGAGTCTATGCCACCCTGTCAAGGAGTTGCATGCGTGCTGTCCCTGCCAGGTCGGAGGCAGAGCTGCAGGCAGGCAGACCTCCCTCGCCCTGCTGCCTGCACTCCGGAGTGGCGGCAGGGGGAGAAGCATGCGTGCTGGAGGACTCTGAAGAAATGCAGGACTCGGGGGGGACAGCGCAGGACCCATGAAGCAGGAACCTTTGGGTCTCATGTTAGCGCTAGAAACCTGCCAGAAACGGGACAAATGCAGAGGTGCAATTAGCAAACCATATTCCCCGGCTGTTTCCAGGGAGCGTGCGTTCCCCCTTCCCAGCTGTGCTGGGGTGGAGGTGAATTTCCAGTGCAGCGGGAGCACTAACAAGTTAATGTTTAACATTATTATTACCTCATCTTCCAGAGGCTCCTTCTAAACATAACAATTGACGACAGGCTCCTGATAGTTTGGAGGAGACCGACCTCAGCCCTAAGACTATGATGAATATGATTTCCCTTCCCCCTCTGTTTTGATTTTCTGCTCTGTTACTCCAGAGCATTGGCTGGCCATGACCCCTGGCTGCTTTTTCTGTAATTACCAGCTCCTGCCAGATTTACTGTGGAAGTTAATGTCTGTTCCAGCCAAGTCAGCCCCACTGTTATATTGTACGAGACAGTAACCCCTTCAGTACAGGCAGAGCTTTAGTGAAGCAAAACAAAGCATCAGGAATGGGGCTTCTCAAGGCCCTGCAGAAAGCCTCACGTGCTTGACGAGGATGCCGCATTAACACTAGTGCTTTCATGACACAGAGGCAGGCCACAAAATCTTCCTCAGGGTCTTCCAAATCCCGCAGAGTACAGGGGGTACTTGATGAGGAAATTGTAAGAAAGCAACTCTTACAAGAGCTCTGACAAACTCTCAGGCTTTCCTCTCAGTCCACTATGCTCCTCTGGGCCTTTTCTTCAGAGCCTGTGCATGGTCTGGTGGGACTTTCTTTAATAAATTAACATTCTGGATGGTTACCCTTAAAATTGGAAGGATTTTTTTCAAATGTTGTTTTTGCAAGCAATTTTTTACATGCTGAAATTAAGCTTGCTAAAAAGGGCTAGATTCAGACTCAGATGGCTCTCTAGTAGAGGCACATGTCTCAGCTTCAGTCCAGCCATCAGAAACACCTTGTCTTGCATCCACATATTCTGCCTGGATGATCAGAGCAGCTCCTGGGCTGCACTCATTACAACAGTGCACAAATAACAAGAGCATTTTAAAGATCTGTGGAAGGTGAAACATACTTGAAACATAGTCAAGGGCTAAATGCAGTTAAAATAAAGGCCAGATTGTGATGAAAATTATATTCAGCTATATCTGGAATAATTCCATCTAAGGGACCGGAGCTGTGGTGCGTAAGTCCATGAGCAGAAGTGGCCACAACAGCAGTAAGCAATGTCAGAAACTTCTGCTCTAGACACAGCTGGGAGATAATCGTGAGAAATCAAAGAGATCACATAAATACCAACCTGTTAATGTGACCTGTTACTATGGATGGAAGGACACTAGGAATAGACCAAGAGCAGGCTTGAGTAACACATTTGCAGTAAATTCTCCTCTAGGGCTCCCATATTTCTGTTCATGATTTTGCAGACAGATGCACAGTAAGTGCATGGTGGCAGCCTGGTGCTTCCAGGCAGTATCATCAGACGTGCTGCATGTGCCCTGTACAGTTATCTTTGCATTTTAGATTGATAGTTAGATATATTGGGCAGTACACATGCAGTAGGTCTGTGCATCAGACTTACTTCATGCGGCTGGTTTAGCACAGTGCATGCACACGACAGCGTGAGTTGGGGTGCTGCCTGTCCCAGATACCCCGGGGTGACTCCTGGGCACCTGTCCGAGACTGTGAGACATGCTGCAGTGTAGCAAGGGGCTTTTGACCTGATGGGCCAAGCAGATATTCAGAAAACCATGAGAAATGTATAAAGCTTATACAAACAAACAAAAAAATCCCAAAAGATCCAACTGGAGATATTTATGTGTAGAAAAAGAGGACATATCTGAAAATGTAGATGTATGGGCAGCCCTAGTCCTCACCACAATTTGAATCTGTGGTTCATGGCAGATAGCCCACTCTTGAGGAAAAAACAGCACTCTCTTCTTCACCAAGGCCTTCAGAGCCAACTTTCGGGTTTGTGGGGCTGCAGGCGGGACTGGGCGCCGGAGCCGCTTGGAAGGAGAGGCTCTGTGCTTATTCGCACTGTGGAAGCTGGGCCTGGAGACATGCCAGGACAGTGGGGCTGGAAGTAGCAGTCTGACATGTGGGGACTCACACACAACCCTGCTTTCGGCTAGAAGACTTCTGGACCAGCCAGTGACTACGGACACACCTCAGGCGTGAAGAACCACTGGTTTTCTGCGTCCAAATTGGACAGGAGCTCACCCGTATCAACACCCCCGTGGTTGGGTCGGTGTGGGTCCTGAGCTCTCCTGGGCTGCATGCCTTTCTGCACCAGTGGGGAAAGTGAAGGGAACGTCCCTGCCCTGGTAATGTTGGCAGCGGATTGCAGAACACAAACAAGAGTAAACATGGAGTATCCCCATCCGAAAGAAGGGGAGATGAAGAGCTGGAGTCATCTGCAGTACTCTGGGCATCAATTCTGGACCAAAACCAGGAGGAAGCTCACCCGCCAGCCCCTCTAAACCCCGTGCTGTGTGAGGACAGCAAAGGGGACCCTGCACGGGCCTCTCAGTGATGAGGCAGACCTCTCAAATCTTTTCTAGCGTGTGAGACAACGCAGTGGCCTGTCACGCGACGGGGGGACGTGTCTGGCAGGCTGGCCCTGCGAGATGCAGGGGCTGTGGCAGGAGGCCACGGCGGCCTGGCCGCCCGCCAGCCCGCGAGGTTCGCCTCCTCCAGCAACCTGCCAATCTGCCGCCCCTGGACGTGCCGTCGGGGAGTGGGAGAGCAGCCTGGCCGCGCGCTGTGCTCAGGCGTGAGGTATTTATTATCCCAGCAGCGGGGAGGTGTGAGGTGGGAGTCGGATCTGCGAGGAACGCAGGGGCTGCTGGCTCTGCCCTCGGCATAGGGGACACCTGAGCTGGGGGCAGGAGGGGGCGATGGGAGCCATGGCACTGCAGATGGAGACCTCCGCCTTCCTGAGGTGCACCAGAGTGGCACAGGTGCCTGTTGTTGAAAGTCGGCTGAAATAATCCCTGCCAGTATGGAGTGGGAGCATTGCCCTCTCCCTGCACTGCTTAGGATGACATCTCAGCCCACTTCTCCCCACAGCTCCTGCTCTCTTCCCCCAGGCCGGTGAGGTCTGCAGCACTGCCTGCAATATGCACCACGGAGCGTGCCGGACACACTCAGGCACGCTCGCCTGCTCTCTGGGTGCCACCACAGGTTTTTGGGAACACCCCAGACTGCCGCTGTGGGAGGCTGTGGCAGGTGTGGCAGGCCCATCAGGTCAAAAAGTGTGAAGAGATGCTGATGAGTGTCCTGGGGTGAATCACGAATGGGGTCGTGCTCCCTCTCCCTTCCCGTGCATGCAGAACCCTGCATAAATGCTATTGCATAGGCTGAGTTGTTTTAAGGCACACGTGTGAAGCACCCCACAGGGTGTCAGGGACTGCTAGTGCGGGGCAGACTGCTGGTCTGGTCCGGTTAGCCAGGTATCTGCCTCTGGCCATGGCTTGTATCCACACTGCGGAGAGGAAGGAAGAGCTCGTTCCTGCGTCTGGGCGGTGATGCCGCACTGGACTTTGCGAGCAGGGAGCACCCTGGGGTGCTGTCTGCCTTGTGAGGGTGCAGGGCTACTGTTTCCATCCATCCTTCATCCCTTCTCCCTCCGGTACGCAGTACATTGCTGGATGTGTGGGAAGCCGCCAGGTAGTTTCATGTTAGGAATCACACAGGATAGACAAACGTGTTATAGGCCATTTGCAACACCTTCACTTTACTGAAGCAGAGTTTAAAAGAGTTTCCAACAGCTGTAGCCTGGTATAATCTTGGGTACTCAAATAATTTCAAACCTTCAGATTCACAATACTGAAAGAGTTGGATTGGTGAAAAACAAGAATTAGACTTTCTTGATTTTTGTATCACTCACTGTCTGTTTTCAAAAAATATTGAAAGGCAAAATATACTGTCAGCATCTTTTTAAGTGTCTTCAGGTGTGAGTAGAAATGATGGGAAACCCTTGAAAAAGGGCAGGGGTGAGAGGGAGCCCTGTTGGCCCTCTTTACAATGCAGACTGGGATTTGCTGCTGAATTTGTTGAGTCTGACTGCAGTTTTCTTTTGATTCTGGGGTGGGTATGTGTTGTGTTTGAGTAACTACTTTAATAGTTACAGCCTGGGAGAAGTGCTTTTTGTGTCTGTAAATCCAATGGTAAGGATGTGTAATTTGTCAGTTTGAAAAACTGAAGGATTACACCTATACTGGTGTGTCGATCAACAATTACCTATATGCAGACTGTTTATTATTGGCAATTACACGTACTGGAAAGCCTGTGTAGTGAAACCCTCCCTATCATAAACACGCTCAGCTATCTGGTCATCAACCTGTGGGTTTTTTCCTGCAGGGATGGAGGCTGACACTAAACCCAGCAACAGAACCAAAGTTTGGTCAGAGGGAAGGGGGTTTGCAGCGTATGAAGTGAATTTTGATTCATTCCCGAGCTCAGATGTTGCTTTGGGAAATGTATTCTCTTCAGGTCTCTCGCTGTGACTCTATAAACAGAGGCAGTGACTTGCATTTGGAGGCACTAAAAGTGATTTAAATGATTCAGCCTGGGATTTTTGCCAAGCAGCACCTCCTTCTGTTTGCTGCGGGGGCTTTTCTGCCCTCCCCCTTGCCGGTGGGTTGGTTGTTTTTTGGGTTTTTTTGGTTTTGTTTTTTTTTCTCGTTCCATGCGAAATTTTTTGAGACTATCCTTTGAGACAGTCTCTTTCTCCTAAAGAAGAAGAAGAAGAAAAAAAGTTTGCTTCTCCAGATGGACAGCTGCTCCCTGCTCCTTTTGATGTTGCTTTTATCTGCCAGGCCAGTGCTCTCTCACCCTCTCCCCTCCCCCGGAGGCAGTTTCCATGGGGGTCCCAGGGGAGCTTTGTCTCTCACATGTGTTTAAAGAGAAATGTGGAGCTGACACAAAGGCTCCACGGCTCGACCTTTCGCCCTCCGGAGTTATGAGGGCCATAAAGCTCGAGTCCCTGGTAACAGCGCGATGACCAGGGCAGTTCTGGACACAGACAGAGCTTTTTTGGCAGAAAATTGTTTAACTAAAAATAGTTCTAGGGAGGAAAATAAAAGGTTGTGCAAACTAAGCAATGTCTTTTATTGCCTTATTTGGTGTTACTGGTAGTAGCATGAATTTCTTCAGTATGGCCAGAGGCAGACGGCTCCATTGCATTTAATATCAGATTTGAAATGCATGGGGCACAGATAAAAAGGGACACCCGCTGAGGCGCTGGGGAGCCAGCCTGTGACCGCCGGTCTGCAGATGCAAAGGATGAAGGCTGCTCTGCTGCAGCACCTGACCTCCAGGCAGAGCTCCGCAGAGGCCCGGCATGAGGCACAACCATCAGACACTGAGGCTTTCCCTACCAGGCAGTGGGAGAGCTGCTTCTCCTTGCTAGAGAGGAGTAATCTCAGAGTCCAGCAAAGGCCTGAGGAGCCGCCAAGCCAGCCAACAAGCAACCTTTAGCCTCAAGTCTCGCCAAAGTCTTCAAGTGCCTTAGCTCCAGAGCAGAGGAAGGGATTGCTGTTCCCTCACCGCTCGCAGCTGTGAAGCTCTCTTTGAGCTAGCTGTCCAAGCTGGGTGTCTCCCACCACAATTTGAGTAATTAGTAGTGCAATCTTTCTCTTTTTTTAATTCTTATTCAGCCTGGCTAGTAGCAGATGTTGGATCCAGGTGCTCCACAGTTGAGGCAAAATGTTCACCAGCATTTGCTTTCCCGCTCAAGCTCTTGCCCTCTGCCTAAAATGGGCCAGCCGTAGAACGAAAGGGGAGGAAAAAGCCCTGATTCTCTTGCCTCCTGCAGAGGGTGTTTATTTGCAGGCGAGTTGCAGGAGCGTTGAGTCCTTACGCATAAGTTATAACAAGTAGAAAAGCTTCCACAGACGAGTGACTTGCCCAGGACATCTGTTCTCCTAATGACAAAGCTGCTCTCCTCAGAGGTGCCAGATACAAGAAGAGAAATTCAGAGGTGGATCCTTCATTTCCCTAAGGGAAGGTCTAATGTTTGAATGCTGGGTGTGATAAAGAGCAGGTGCCCACGAAGCCTTGTCCCCCAGTTTCCTTTCCTCCAGGTTAAACTGCTGCGCTGTGGCCTGGCAATTCAGACAGCATGGGGGGAGTGGGGGGGCAGCTGCTGCTGAGCAGGGGTTTGACTGTGTGCATGAAGACTCTGAGCAGAAGTTTCAAAATCCTTATAGCATCTAAATATTGTGAGAAAATGCCTCATTCTCTTTGGGAGCAGGTTGTTTGGGAACAGGGGCCACCTGTTACATATGTATGTGTGGGTATATCAGCTCGATGCGGTTCTTATCAAGGCATAGGGCTATGGCAGTAATAAGACATTTCCCAGGAATCTTTCCTTAAACTTTTGTTCTTCTAAACCAGATACAGTGAGGGTCACTTGCTGTGCAACAGAAGGATAGGTTTTTCCTACTCACAAAAAATTTCAGGAGACTTATTTTGGGTTAAAAAAACCCAAAGCCAAGAAGCGGGGCGGGGAATAAAGTCTCCAAAAGAAAGAAAAACCTCAGTGATTTATGCTGAGACATTTTGTGTTTTTAACCTAAATACAGCTACTGTTAGAGCAGACAGGGAGAATTTTTACACCAAAAGGTACACACAGAAAACATAGCCAGCACCTCCTTCCACTTGCATGATCTCTCACCCTGGTAGTCTTTTTGCTTGAAACAAGCAGCTTTGTTCATGAACACAAACTAGAACTCCCTGTGCAACCATGCACCAACAACCACATGCAGTAATTCTTCATGTAGCTA
This sequence comes from Aviceda cuculoides, assembly GCA_035590195.1. NCBI lineage: Eukaryota > Metazoa > Chordata > Aves > Accipitriformes > Accipitridae > Aviceda > Aviceda cuculoides. The sequence continues at coordinate 13,994,559 of JAVJGG010000032.1, read as the reverse complement.
CGTTTGTCTGCCTGTCTTGCATGATAAGGTGCACATATGCACTCTCATTTTCTTCCTATAAATCTCCTTTTCTTTTCAGAAAGTTGTAAACCTAAAGATAACAGCACACACTCTCTTAAAAGCAAGGTTGACAGTGAAATCCTTGGCTTAAAAATGTTGCCTGGAGGAGAAAAATCTCCATCAACCCAAAGGCATCAGATTTGGCTCATGTGCCAATTGTCGCTCTCCCATCACACCATGGGGAACATGCTGGGGGAAGGAATGGTGCAAAAAAGGAGTGCAAAGGGCAAGCAGTCCTTTGGCTCTGGCGATCCTTCAGTGGTATACGAGCCTTAAGGGGATCGCACGACAGGAATAGAGTGAAACAACCAGCTAGCTCCTTTAAATCACATCACCTTGTAGAATCAGTGAACACAATCTTTTCCCTCCCATATATCACCCTCACACCAGACAGATCTCGAATGCAGAGGAGAATTGAGCACTTCTGCTCCAGAGCATGCATCTGTGGTTAATAACAGATGATCCTAATCACTGCTCCTGGAGCCCAGGGCTAGCTGATAACTCTCTGTTCTGACTACTGACCCCCATAATCTTCTCATTCCTGAGAAGGAGCAGATATTGTGAACGATGGGTTTTAGCAATTGGGACAAAAATAGTCCTCCTTTTGCTCAAGGAATTCAGATAGCAAACTAAGGGAGCACCAGAGCGGCTGAGCAGCCACGCGACAGAGCTGGGAAAGATCTGCATTGTGTATCTGGCTCTGCCACAGGCTTGCTCTCATGACCTTAGGAAAATTAGTTAAGGTCTCACAGCCTCATTTTCTTCCTCTGGAAAAATCAAGATAACAATAGACAGCAACTCCGGAATGGCATTGTGAGGATACATCATTAATTGGTATTGATAATACATGTTGAATTTTCCAGAGTAAGACGGGATATAATATTAATAGCTGAGAAACACACTTTGCTGAAACTGCTTCTTTACTCAGAGAGTGGTTTCACTGCGTCTGCAGCAGCCCTTGAGGCTGCATTACCACTGAAGGGTAGCCTCACCAACTCTCCATTTACACTTTAAAACCTCTACACAGGCAGCAGCAGAGTCACAGATACAGCTGCAAGAAGAAACCACACACCACAGTTGTGCAGGTGCATGTGGGCCCCAGTGGGAAAGAATATTAACTGTTTCCTGGTAATAGGGACACAGAGGTCCTTCACGCGGATAAAATAATCTCAGCCACAGTTCTAGGACACAGCCTGTGTGGGAAGCTACTATCCAAATGAATACACAACTGTGCTTAACAGATCCTAGCTTAAACGGCTACAGACTAAATATTCTGGATTCTCTTTCAAATTCAGCTAAATCTGTGCATTGTGTGCCCCATATTTTCAATGTGGCAGGGAAAGCTTTCATCCTACAACTTCCATTAACGTTAGTTTAAAGCATAGTGCAAAGCATAGTTGATATTTACCCCAGTATTTCAAGATCAGATCCATTTTTTTTTAACAAGCTAATCATATTATTTGCATCTTTCCTTGATAAAAACTTGCAGCAGGATCATTCTTTGTGCCCATAAGGTACCTGGGAATTAGAATAGTAATTCATAATTGATACTTTTTTAGAAGGGTTTTATATTTTTGGAAGAAATTTGTCTGTTTTTATTCTTCTAATATATTGTTTAATTACAATTATTGTCTGGAATGGAAACTGCATGATTATTTGCAAAAGTAACAAGGCATGTTTCCCTTCTCTGAAAAGACCGAAGTGAGAATCAGGCCTAACTACATAAACTACATTTGAAAATCATTTTCTATGAAATTGCTTCCAGTTACCTGGTTTGCTAGAATATTAAGATGCAAATCTAGGCAAAGCAGACTTTTTTTTATACACTTAGTATCTGTGAACCTAGTAGGACTGGCTGAGCTGAAGCTGCTGCAGGAGATAATGATGTTCTGCTGAAACACAGCAACGCTTCAATAAACCGTGATGATGATAATGCATTGAAATAACAACATGTGGCATTGCAATCCACCCACACATCATCATGCATCACACCAAAAATGTCACGATGTGCTGATGGTTAAGTTTCTCTTCTAAAATCACAAAGCTGTCAGTTCTAGCTGCAATGTTCACAACAAACTGTGCTTTTCAATTTCATGTCTTTGTCTGGTTTCAACTGTATCGAGGATCTTTCTTACTTGAGGTGGTGATGGTGGATGCTCCTTAAGTATTTAAAAATGGGATTCAGAAAAATACTTTGCCATCCAAGTTTCCGCTCTTACAGAGCCCCACCTGAACAGTAGGAGGCTGTAAAATTAGGCAGAAAATCTAGTAAGAAAGAAGTCTGGCACCAGATTTCCATGCCTTCTTGCTTTCAAGCAGAGCAGAAAGTAGCCTCTGTCTTTCGATTCCACTTGAAATATAACTTCTGCAGGTTTTCCAAATGCCTTTGCACTTACAAACATTTGAAAGCTTAGATTTGGCACAAGTTTCAGCAAAGGTTTAGGGTGGTAGTTAGTTGGAATGATGGCAGAAATGGAGTTTTATCTTCCCTCTATGTCATGATAACAAAATAGTTATGAAAACCTTTTTTTATGTTTGCCTTCTTGTCTGTTTGATAAATAAGACAACACATTCACAACCACTTACCTTCAAGAGCTTCCACTTTTCCCAACACTGGTGGAGCTAAAGTAAAGATGAAAAATTTTAGGAAATATTGCTTGAATGGATCACGCTAAATCCAAAGAAGGCCTGCCTGTATTAAAGTTGGGGCCTGGATGGAGTTTTGGTTCCTATACCCCAAATTTTATCTTTGATAACTTCAGCTACTGCTTAACTCTACAAATACCTACTTTCACTAGGTGCTTCAACTCTTAACATCAAAAAATCCTATTTAAACACTCTTAAAGTTCTGTATCTACACACGCTTACTAGTACTTCAGTGTTCGTAGGTCAGAGAAGTGCAACTTCTACCCCACATTGAAGGTCAGTGGAGATCCAGTCACAAAACATTTCTTCTCTCTGCCCTTCCCTCCCTTCCCCTGTTGGGCTGGATGATGATGCCTGCTGGGTTTTTTTTTCTCCCTCAAAGCAACAGTGACAATGACGATGATCCTGTGTTTTCACACAAGAGCTTGGCACTTGCGACAGTCTTCCCAGGGTATACATTAGATGCCAAAAAGTAAGTGACAGTCTTAAACATGGTTAAGTCCATTAGGGCTTCTTCCATCCTAACCAAGGGGAGTGCTGTCCTGCTCTCATTTCATATTTCTAAGGTACTGGGAAGATGGACATAATTCCCTTCCAAAGGGCTTGAAATTCACATTTCCCACCTCCCTAGAAAATGTTATGATGATCAGGAGAGACTCTGGGGTGGGACATTTCTCCTCTTGTAGGTCTTCCAGCAGGGAAGGGAAAGAAAATCGGATTCACTATGTCAGAGAGAGGAAGAGTGGTTGTGGCTATGATGCCTCCTGGCTAGGGCACTCGCTAGCCAGCACCTTGGCTTCCTTGTCCCACCTCAGGATTGCTTCTGCATTTTGCACGAAGCGGCTATTGCATGAAGTACCTAAACTTCCCTGAGATCAGCACCTGGAGCTCAGGATGTTCCTTACCACCTGAGTGGAAACTAAACAGTTACGCATTTTCCTTCTGGTCCAGCTCATGTCTAATTATTTTTGGGGGGAGGGAGGTAGGAAAAGGCAATAGCAAGGCATCACTGCATTTCACACTTTTGGCCAGTTACACCTGCTAAGATACCACGTACATGAATTATGTGATGTGACAGTGGCCATGTGACTGTGCACTACATGTGCACATAGACGAGAGCTGTGTCTGTCTCTGCCTCCTGGGAGGTTTGAATCTCCTCAGGGTCCTGCCTTCTGCTCCATGGGGCTGAAAATTCAATATCACAAAGCCTGGTCCTACAGCGACAAAGTTCCTCTTTTGGACCCAGCAAGTATAGTGTGGGTGTGAAGCCTAATTATAGTTTGGTACCATTCAATCCTCGGTCTTTAGGCGATACTGCCAGTAATAACTGCAGTGATGGGCATTTAGTTATGGCAGTGATATTTTGTTATGGGAGCTCCCATCCACTGCCCGCTGAACTCAGCTCACAGGGGTCACATTGCAAAGGCAAGTGAGCAGTTCCTCAGTAGTAAAAGCTTTGGATGGCTCTTGTGCACAGACAGGTGTAAAAACAGGGAAAGGTCTTACAGACCCCATTACTGGTCAACAGAGCCACTGATTCCTGAAGTATGGCCAGCACACAAATATAAAAGTAGATGTGATGTGGTGCATAGTCTTCTTAAGGACGGGACTTTGGAACTACCCATACAGACGTGGGCTGTGTCTCCTCCTTGTACGTACTGCAGGGGAAATGGAAGATGAGAAACACCAAGGGTGGGAATTAAGGCTGTGTTTTCATTTCCTCTTTCTTGTTTGTTACTTGGTCCTTCTGTAGTAAAAGAAAAAAAAACCCCGACAACAAAAAACCCAGCTGCACCTGGCTTTTTACATAAATGTTCTCTTGCACTTCAACTCGTTCACCTCCTGGCAACACTGAACTCCAGAAAATACGGCTCACTCTCTCTTTAAGAAAGACTGCTCCCTGCCCAGCTGTTGACTTGCCTGAAGGTGAGACCTCTGCTTAAATTCATGGCTCCAGCTGTCAAAAGCAAAGAAAAGCAGCTTTTCCTTGGCGGCTCTCTGCTTTGGGTAGAATTTGACATCTTCCTCAGTCAGCAGAATTTAATCAGCATCAAGTGCCCACAGCCGCTCAGCTCCACCACCGCTGGGCTGGGGCTGGGGCTGGGAAGCCAGACCTGCGGAGGAGAAGAGGGGGAGAGTCGGCAACACAGCAGGCACAAACAGACACAGGCACAGTCGCCCTTTTCTGTAGGAAATGCAAGGCTTGTCACCATCTAAGGAGAGCCTCATTATACCCTTTGACTTAAGAATTACTGTTATCACACAGTAACCTTACCCAGCTCAGTCTCTGCTGTGTCCCCGAGCAGCTGAGAGCAGTAAATGGAGTCAGTTATTGACACCTGACAACGATACTGATTTCCAAAAGAAAGCTGGTGAAATGGGCTCAGGGCTATGGTTTCCCGGACTTGAGCGAACAAGCAAAGCCAAGGGAGCAACTTCTGAGATCGCCATGCCCTGCTTGCCTTCCTCCTAGGGAAGACCGTGCTTTCAGTTATTATCACACAGATCTCAACAAACTAAGTGATCCAGCTCATGTAGCAAAAGTGTTAAGCCAAGTGCCTAACCTGTAAAGCCCAGCATTTGATGAATTCACGAACCTGAAATGGTCAGATAGGACCGGCACGTGCAGACGTGGGTACATGCAGATGTAGGTACGTGCAGACTTGCGTATGGACCTGCCACAGCAGGAGGGCATTTGCTTTTCCCCAGTACTGCCGCCTCCTTCCTGCAGCCAAGCCCCCAAATCCCGCAGCGAGAAACGCACTGGGGAGAGATCGGGGCAGGGTCGCAGGCAGGGAGGTGGTGGTGGCAGTTCCCGTTCCAGGTTTGAGCCCTGCGATGATGTGTGCGGGGGGGCTGAGCCGTGCCCTTGCTGGGGAGCCAGCCTGGCTGCCCCGAGACCCTCGCACGGGGGGACTCGGTCAGGGCAAGACGGCTGCTGTTACAGCAGTGCGAGCAGGGTGTTTTCTCAAGGAGACTTGGTACTAGTGCTTACCCGTTTAAAATAACCTATTCACTGTAAATATTATCTGCCTATGTGTTTTCAACACACAAACTCCAGACGTTCCTATACACATAGTTAATTTCTAGCACCTGCAGCTGTTACCCATTTCCTGACAATACCATCGTGCCCATTGAGGAGAGGAAGGACATGTTGGGTTGTTGGGTTTTGGTTGGTTTTTTTTTTTTTAATGTTTACCTCTCCCACCTGTTTGCTATTAGCCTGCGTAATGGCAGAGAGTTAAAGCAAAGGAGGCGGCTGCTGGGAGCAAACAGGAAATGAAGCAACACCCACCCGAGGTAAGGGAGGCTGTGAAGAAACAAGTGTGTGGGGGTATTAACTGGTGAATACCCACTTGCCTCTAAGTAGAGGGGTGTTTTAGTTCTCCCCAGGTCCAAGCTAGGTAGCAGAGGGACGCTAAAGCCCTGAATGCCCCCAGCTAGAAGAGAAGAGGGGTGCGAAAGGAGAGGTGTGAGGGGGGAGATGCTGGGAATGGAGGTGGGAGTGCAGGTAAAGGCTTGCTGCTGGGGGAGCGGGGGAGAGCTTGCAGGTGCATTGCAGCCCAGGAGCTTGACAGTGATCAATGTAGAGTTCAGGCTGTGAACTGTGTACGCTCACAGCCTGTAGCCATGAATGTGGTGGGGTTTTTTTTCCCCCTGTTCCTTTGTATTTGGGGAATGAACTTCATAAAACCTGCATTCATAGTTTCTGCTCAGCCACATGACAAACTTCTACTGAACTGTGTCCTGGAGGGGTGACACAGCCACAATAACAAGATCCCTCCTGCTCCCGTCATTAAAAACACTGCATTTCTCATTTCACAGTGCTGGGGGAGGGGACCGAGAGCAGCCGAGGAAGCAAATCCCACTGAGGATACTGTTACAGTATGAAAGAGACCATTAACCCAGGGCATTTACCTACAGAACTTATCAACAAATGTCCTACCAAAAGACATACTTCTAATCTTACCCTAGTATTGCTCATCTTTCTCAATATTTACCTTCAAAAAAGCTGTTACTGATAAGCAAAATTACAATCTTGCTTCCCTTCTTAAACCTATCTATTTAAAACTTCACAGTGCTAAAAGGCACAATGCTGATCTTGTATAGTGTCTGGAGTCTCTTCTTCTGAGATGATATCCCCCTTGTATGAACAGCTAACTGAAGACATCTGTTAGATGCAATTATCTGAGTGCTGCACACTTGTTTTATGCATATTGTTTTCTATATTACTTGGGGATAATGTATATAATTATGTTTTTCTGACAGTGATATTATTTGTGAAGGTGGTTTTCTACTGTCAGCTAAGCTCAGTGAGTGGTCAAATATTGTTTGTCAGATTTCTATTAAGTTTTGTTATCAATTAATGATGTAGATGTGCATGTTTATGTATTTTAATAATTCTTCCCTGCCTTCTGCAACTAGAAGAGGTGAAATGCACACTCACGTACAGATCCTTAGCTTTTATTCACTATAACATGGTTTCATGGCAGGAGGTGAACTCTGTTACAAGTTTTACATCTGTAGGATTACCTGCTGTACAGCACTCTGCTTGTGGGAAGTGGGCCAACTAATAATGTTGGATTAAAGAATAGATGGAAATGACTGAAACATATTTTCTTTTGGAGTAAAATATTTTGCTAGAAGTTCTAAAATTTGCATTACACTTTGTGACAGCAACTTGCATTATTTTATAAAGTACTAGGGAAAACACTTTTAGCAAATGTCTGCAGAAAGCTTTTCTTCTACCAACTCCACTTTATCTGTTTTCTAAAAAAAGGCCCTATAGACTCTGACACAGCCAAGTTGCTGTGGCTTGCTAAAATACCAGTGTTAGCTGAACCCTGGTAATTGTACAAACACATGCTTTTAGCTGGAGTAAATACAAGATAAATGACATTAACTTTTCTCTTGGGTATAAACTAACATGTTTCACCTCTCAAGAGGAGACGTGACTGCAGGTCAGGCAGTGCAGCTCAGCTGATGGGCAGTAAGTTGCTAACTGAGGTTAGCCTGAAGATCCATCTCAGCTTGGTGTGAAGCCCTGGACCTTCCCAACAAGGACAACAAAGGTCCTCCCCTCGTGCCCGACCTGGTAAGCACAGAAGGAAAGCATATTATTAGTGTTATTTAATTTGCATTACTGTGATACTTAAGAGCTCCGGTTTGGATTAGAACTCTGTTGTGCTAGGCACTGTGTAAACATGCGTGAAAGCATGACACTGTCCTCAAGAGCTGCCTGCCTTGTACAAACACACGTGGGAGCTGGGTATGCTTTCACACTGAGCTCGGGCTTTGTCTTCCTTAGTGCCTTGTGCTGTGCCAAGCATGTTGTCAGCTCTTGCAAATCCTCTGTATCTAATAGCCCACACCTCAGCCTACTCTTTGCTGAATTGGTAATTTGGCAAGTTCCTGTGTTTGTGTAGCGTGCAGTAGGTTACCCAGAAGGATACTTGAGGCTGAGCTGGGACAGACCATGTGAGTCTGTTTTAAGGGCAGTTACGAAAAGACCCCACGTATTGCAGTTCTGAGAGGAGAGAGCTTGAACTGGCTGAGCATGGAAAAACAAGTGCCTAGCACTAGGCAACACGGAGGCCAGGAGGAGACAGAGCTGAGCCAGCATGGGGAGTGCTGCGAGGCTTGTTGGGTCTGCTACATGCTTGAGCCATGCAGGACCACTGAGCAGCCTGAAGGGCTGCAAGGCTCGTCGTCCCATGGGAAGCATCTCCCCATCAGCTCTGAGGCAGGCTGTTAATAAACAATAACAAAATTGTCTTTGTATACCTCGGAGGCAGTGACTAAAGCAGGACCAGTGAGAAGCAGTTAGTTTACTGCTTTAGTATTACTCTGTGAGAAATGTTTATTAATTTTCCCTGTAGGCTGTTAATAAGGCTTCTGGCTTTAGCAGAAGAAATCCCACCTTGTTCCCTAAAACTTGCTCAATAAATATGAGTCATAAGCCATGTCTGTGTTTTGAAGCAGCGATCCTTCCTTCACCCTGTATAGGAATGGTGAGGTGACTCCCAAAAAGTCTGGATAGAAACCTGTTTGGATAATACCCTGTGTTCAGTGGCTTGTAGTGATAGTCTTATAGTGGTGTGTATCCGAACGGTGCTTGGGATTTCTCATTTTCAAAAAGTAAGTAAAGAGCTGTCCATGCAGTAATCTTCCAATTTCCCCTCTCCCTCTCAACATTAAAGATCTGACTACATTAATCCTTCAAAACTTATTTAGAAAACCTACATTGCTTTTTATAGATAGCCAGTAAGTTCACTTGTGTTCAAGACCTTCTGTGCAGAGTGCCCTTCCAGACAGAGTTCACCAGTATGGCTATAGCATCATTTACACATATGTTGTATGGATATGTGGTGTGCTGCTTTCAACTGCAGCATCTTGTGGGTTGAACAAGTGAAGCGGGCAGATTGAGTCAGGGAAAGTGTTCACATATCAAAAGTTGTAAGAATTCTCAAAACTGGTATAAACCTAATAAACAAGTCTCATCAGGTGGTGTTCAAGGTGGTTTGGTTTTGTTTGGAAGTAAGAATGCAATGCAGTCAAGGTGTTGCAGTCTGACTGATAAAGCAGTTCTGGTCAAGACGGGGCACAAAGCCTACACCATTTAGCTAACCTCACAGCAGAAGTGAAGCATCTTGCCTTTGTTTTAACATATTGCACTCTGGCTCACTCGTGATCAGTCACTCCCTGTTAAAAATACACATTTTTACGCTTGTAGACAAAATGCATAAACATTTGACCCCTGGAAATATGATATACAACTAAAGACAGCCTTTGAAAAAGCTGGAGTATGTAAGTGCATTATAAATTCCCCCTATCTCACAGGACCAGCATAGTAGAAAAAAAGATAATTGGTTGTGTCTCTTCATCTCCCTTTCCACCCCACTCTCTCATCTCCCTTGCGCTCCCCCTCCCTTTTGCTGTGGGATGTGCCAGCACTTGCCTTGGCAAAAGCCAGTCTTGGATCTTAGAACTGAAGGAAACTCCAGCGTGTTTGCGACTAGCTCAGCCTTTACCAGGCCTCCTCTCCTCCCGCCCCAGCCTGCACTGCGAGAGGACTACGTGGTGGTGGTGTGCTCTGGGGAGATGCAAGAGAGGGGCATCCACGGCCAGCACCACGTGGCTGCCTTGCAAGCACATAGTTCACGCTCTCATAAATCAGTGCCCAGCAATGGGAAGTGTGTGTAAATGCATGTGCCCCACAGGCAGGTCATGGCAGACACCACCAACTGTGGGACAGTAAGAGGGCACTGCCCCTTGGTCTCATCCTGGTCTGTGTTTTCAGTGGGGCAGTCGTAGGGACCTCAGTCCTTCTCTGTACCCAGGGCAGGTAACATCAGCTGATGGCTGTATGACTTCCACCCACTACCCTCCGCTGTGTCGCACCCAGCTACTGGCTTGTTTGCTCTCCCTGTCCAGGCAATCTTTGGCATTTCTAGAAAGATCACCTGCAAAAACTTGCCACCATCACCGCTTTTGGCAGTGGTGATTTCATGACACAGAAAACTGGCCATTAGGAGTTGCCCAGCAGCTCATTTTCCAAAGAAGCTACCAACCAACAGTCGGGTGATAAAGCACTAATTCTCCTTCAGCCACACTCAGCCTGGTCTGGATTTCAACCAGGGACTGAGATATGACAGGTTTCAGTTCTCATCCCCAGTACCTCACAGTGTCTTGGCCTGACCATTAAAAATTAAATCACCCCATGAGTAAACACCCATGCTGTTCTTAATGCATATGCATCTATAAAGTCCATGCCAGGACTTTGCATGAGAAAAGGGTCTGACAGGGCCTTCCACATCATAAAACATTGTTAATAATTTGTGAAGCTCCATCCTAAGCTTGCTCTCTATTTTCCCCTTGTTAAATTTAATGGAAATTTTTTATATAAGCTTGTTCCTCTAGTCATTATTTTATACCATCTTGTTCTTGTGTTAAGGTTATGCTTTTGTTTAAATAATTATTTCTCTCTCCCTGATGTTTTGTCCTCTGACATATTTAAAAGATCCTGTCCTTGCTCATCCATTCTTGTTGTTTTGTTGCTATATAAATCAGTTTCTTTTATGGTCTTCTAAGACAGACTCTTCATTTCTCTGATCATCAGTTGTTCTGGTCTATCTTTTTTGTAAATATGGGTGACAAGCACTGTATATGTTGTTCTGGATGATGTTTTGGTACTGCCTTACACAATGGCGGTAATGCTTTTCTAAATAGCTAAAGTATCTTGTCTAATACATCCTGTGACTGCATTTACCTCTTCCATGGCTGTGTCACACTGGTGGCTGAGTTACCCTGTAATGGATGACTACACTTCGGTCTCTTTCCACCACTGTTTCTTCCAAATGCTGTGTTCCTGTCTTTACAGCAGGAATTCCTGCTGCCTAGGTGTATGACCCTTTGCGCTGTGAATTTCTGAAGTCATCAGATTTTTTCCTGATATTCTACTCGTCCTGTTGATGAGACATCTTCAGTAAAATTCATTAGCACATTATTATTATTATTATTATTACTTTTATGCCTCCATCAGCCCTGCTTAAGACAAATGATAATAAAAGCTCCTTAACTTTTGTCTTATGCTGTTCCTGGTGGGAACCTAATTCCTTAAGTTATAACATGAAACTTCTGTTGCAACTCCTTTTCATCAGTGGCAGAAGCTATGCATGCACCTTTGCCCATCTATTTCTGCCGGATGCTTTTCTCCAGTGCAAGAAAGGCAAGATGAAAGCAAACTTCTTAACCACGCAGCAGAGAACAGAAACGTGCTGTGATATGATCACCCTTGAGCAGAGCCAAGGGCGGGATCCCTAGATGTACTTGGCAAAGCAGTTGACATACCTATGGAGGGGGACAGAAAAGGATTTCTGCTACTCGTACGTTCTTCCCAAATGTGCTTTGGGAGCTGTTGTGGAGGCATGTTTTACCGGGGTTCAGCAATATCTAGCTGTGCCCTTTACTCCAAGCACAGAAGAGGCTAGGAAAAAAAAAACCCAACCCAGTCTCGAGTTTGTGTGGCAGTTCATCGTCTTCAGTCTGGTCAGCTCCATGGGGGAAGTCTCAGGGCTTTGAGTGCAGCGTTTCCAAACATTGAGAACAAACCCTAAGCATCTGTAAAAACCGCAAAGCATACAGTTAATACACCCAGATGTGCTGTCAGCCCCACAGCACTGCATAGGAGTGGATGGAGTGTGTAAATCTTGGAAAGGTTAAAGCTGAGAGACCAGTGATATGCATAAAGACTCGTGTTCCTTCCAGGAGGAGGAGGGGGGTGAGGTGTTATCATTCTCCATTAATCACTTACATCTCCAACCTGCCTAAATCCTCTGAAAAGAACCAGCAAAGAAAACACCAGCTGCTGTAGCTCCTACTTTTTCCTCCGTACCCACCAGTCTCCCTCCCTCCTCCCTGCCTTCCCCAGACTGTGTTTATTTTTACTGCTCGTGAATCAGCCAGGAACTTGCTCCTTGCAACAGGATCAGCTGAGAACAAGCTGCAGATTGAATGTTCCCTGAAATCCTGGGTTTGTTTTGTAGCTTACGACCAGCAGCAAAACAGTGGAGAAAAGGAGAGAAAGTGATAGATGCCTTCTTCCTCACCCGGGGAGATGGGACTTTCATTCTGCAGAGAGCGGGACTTCCCCAACTCCCTCTTTGAATGCATGGCAGCTTTCACTAGAGATTTTGAACATGCTTAGCTTATGAAGGTCACTCAAACTGCGAGGGCTTTGGGAAAGGAACCATTGTTTTATACAGGCGTGCCTAACTCCTACAGTAACCCAGACCCACTGCACCAAAACACCACACCGCACCATAAGCAGCACAACAGCTTTCCCTTCAGCAAGGGCTTTTTCCTCTCATGTTGCTGCAATGTAAGAACTGTCCTGTCTTGAACAGCAAAAAGATTCCCCTTCCAAGCTTGATGGTGCCACGGCTACCCCAGCTCTGGCATTAGTGCCATGGCCCGCACCGGGGGGCAGGGGCTGGTGAGCCCCCATGTTAGCGAAGTCACCGCCCTGATTAGCAAAAACCATCCCGGGTGACAGCCAGGAACACGACAGGGGATAGCAAAGAATGGCAACTGGTGACAGAGAAGTGAGTGATGGGGAGGAGAGAGATGAGAGACAGGGGAACAAGAGGGAAAAAATCGAAGTAAAAAGGAATTGAAACACACCCCCAGAAAAGTGTATGTGGGAAAACAGAAAAAGAAAAGACAAAATTATTCTTGGGAGAACGAGCATCTTCCTCAGCCGGGGCAGGGTTGTCTCGCTGTTGCCTCTCTGGACCTGCACTGTCTAACCAGAGCACCCATGAGCACAAGACCTGTCCCAGGGTGCATTTTCCTGCCACGCTGCAGTCGCGGTCCCTAGGAGGATCACGCTACTGATCCCTAGGCAGTGTGAATTTAGGGAACCAGTTTTGGAGTCCTGTCCTCCTTGGAGCAGGAAAATCCTTATTTACAGAGCCACCAAAATATTAGCTTTCTCCAGACTCTTGTGTTCAAACTGTCCAAAGGCCAGCCCGACATTGGCCAGCCTGACATTTGCCATCCGACAAATCATATCATCCCATTTAAATCCAGCATTTCAATTTGTATGCCTTTGAAAGGCATGAAGTGCTACCCTTGTCACCAAGCTGATGGAAAAGCACTCGACTTGTGGAGAGGGGTGCGTCCCCCGTGCAGTGCTCTGCCACGGCACGCACCGAGAGGCTGACTTGTCACTTTGGCACTGGCCCGGTGCAGAACCGCTAATCTCTTTCAGATTGAGGAGGCTGTTTGCTGCCAAGACTTCTCTGCCAAAAGATAACTTTATAATACTGATAATCAGGTGCCCTGTGATGATAAAATGCCTGTTGCTTGCCTGTGTGTGAAGAGTTTCTTGCTGACAAGCTGCTTATTATGGCAAACCATTTGTGTTATGGAAAAAGCAGAGCCTTTTACTGAAAAGTAGCAAAAAAATCTTATCTTAGCCTAGAAGTGGAGAAAGTGCAATTAATTAATTTGTTTCTGAGTCTGACCTCTAGACATAATAGATTTTATAGCACAGCTATATATTGTAATTACAGGATAGAGCAAGCCTATACTGTAGCTTGTAGTTGAGTGAGTAATGAGGAGTGAAAGATTGATGTTCAGTGTGGTCAGATGACTAATACACTGGTAACAACTGAACTGGTCGAGCAAGAGTAACAGGCACCCGAGATAGTGTTTGATGTCTTGCTGAATAATGATGTTGTTTCCTATGTTGATTATCTTTCTCTAACCTGGTAATTAACTTGTCCGAACAGCACCGAGTGCAACACAACGTTCAAGACACCGCTGTTCCATGTGTAGCTGGTGTCATGCCACTGCTCATCCCTGTGCTCTTCATCCTCCCTCAAGAGCACTATGGGATTTTCCCAGACTGCACACAGTAGGCATGGATACATAAACACGTATGACAGATGATAGATGCCTTCTGAGAAACTTGCGTTAATGATACTCTTGTCTGGGAAAACAAAGAAAGGAAAGATGAAGGTGAGAGAACATCATACCTTGATTGCAAAATAAAGTTAGGTAAACCTTTAGGGTAGATGAAGCCAGTTTCATTCTAGGATTTGCGGGAGTGTTTTTTTGGTCTTCAACACATCCTTTTTGTGATGTTCTTCATAAAGACCTAGAGCAATCTTCCTCCAATGGATTTCTAGCTCTCCTGTTGTATTCAGAGGATGATAAAACACCATTGAGTCATTATAGGGTTTAAGCACAATAGATGCCCTACCTTACTATGTCTCGCTGACTGAGCTCTATGCAAAACTCCACTGTGTGCTTGGCAGTTTAAGTCCTGGAAAATTTCCTGCTTTTTACTGGCACTATAACCCAATCACAACTTGTCTGAAAAAAAACCCCCAAACCAAAACCAACAGGTGGGTTTCTTAGGTGAATTTTCCCTTTAAAAAGAAAAAAAAAAACCCAACTAACTAACAAAAGAATTCCTTCGATACGGAGGTTTCTGGCACACTACTCTGTAAACCTCGTGCAATACTTGCATGCCATATCTTCAAGCAATGGCACTCCTGAACTTTAAAAGCTGTAGGACTCAGTTGTCACAGGTTTTTAAGGCTACAGTGAATAACAAAGGAATTACCTTTATAATACCTGCATTGCTTCTGAGAATTTCCTTGGCAGGGTTGCATTTAAGTCTCTGTGAGCTTGATTGGCAATGGCTGGGTTACCTGCTACTGCAAGCAGGGGTGACTCACCTGGGATTTCTATAGCCTGAGCACTAACAAAGAGCCTGTGACGTGTAATCTGCCTGGGGCTCCTGTCTGCTGCTCTGTGTGCCTTTGAAGACAATGTATTCAGAAACAGAGAGGGGGAGGCAGAAATAAAGGGAGAGGGATAGCAACAAACTCAGATTTCAGTTTGGGTACCTGCGTTTCCTGTTTCTGAGCGACTCCAGTTGCAGTTACAATGCTTAGTTTAATCCGTTTTACAGAGCTACCCCCTACAACCTTTAATCTCCGAAGATGCTTTTGAAAAACAAGGCCAGCAAGCGAGGTAGGATTTGGATATGGACGGGAATCACGAGAGCCAAACTCTGGCATGGTAGCAAGGGATGCTGCCTGAGTGTGTAGGCAGTAGGAGGAGAGTAGGAAAGTAAGAGCACGCTGTGAGCTGATAAGAGTGGATTAAGGATTTGGCACTGAGCTAACCATTAGAGAAGGACATTGTTCAGAAAGGCAGAGTGAGGAATCTCTGCCAATTCTGTTCCCGCCCTAATGAACTGACCACTGCTGGAAATGGTTATCTCAGGACGGTGCTGAAAACCATCTACTAGGATGGACGAGATGTTTTAGCTGTTGTAAGAAGCCATGAGCGACTCTTGCTGACACTGGTGCTCCAGAAGGGCTGCACGTGGATCTCATTTTCTCTCTCACCGGAGGCAGGAGGAAAGACACAAACTAGTCATATTCAGCCTGCTGTTTCAGACCCGCTGCCGAGGGGTCCAGGCCGTTTATACGGCAGAGATGCCTTCGAGCCCTCGTTACCTCAGCCTTGAGTGCCTCTGCCCCCTCTCCTCCGCTGCCGTCCACTGGCCGGGGTGGGCGCACGAGATGGGGGGCGGCCGGGGCAGAGCGGGGAGGCAGGCGGGCAGCTCGTGTCGCAAACAGTTTTGCAACGCTTAGAGCCTGCAGTTTTTTCTTTCCCCCTATTGTTAAGTGGCATTGAGCACCAGCAAAACAGGAAACTGCTTCCTCCAGCCGCTGACCCAGCGAACCCAGGGCAGCTGCTGGCTGCGCAGCGTGGCTCCCCACGCCACCCTGTTCCTAGAAAGTGTCTGAACATTTGAAGGAGCATTAGGGAAGAGCAAGAAATACCAGTAAAGCTTGAATAAGCAGGTACACTTGGCAGCTCTTATGAGAAGGGAGTCATACTGGAAATGTCTGGTGGTAACGGTCAAAACTGTCTGTTTTTCCAAAATTGGGGCTTATGGAAGGGAGAGCAATAATGTCTAAGCCAACGTCTGTCACCTCACGCATCTGGTAACTAACTTAATTGTCTCTTTGTTGTGCCGTGCAGCTCTTGTATCAGACATCCTCACTCGAGCTGTGAAGAAACTATTGTTTCACAGGCACTGCAGCTTGTGTTGTGATCCTTAAATCTCAGAAGTCCAGCCAGGTCTCGCTTCGCTGGGTGGCCTCAGCAGAGGCAGGAAACAGTGCTGGTGAGGTGGAAGGTGACCCTGTTCTTCCTGAGACAGCAACACCCCATGGTATCAAAAGAATATACGCTGCTTGGGTTTCTGTCCTTCTGAGGAGACTGCAAATGGAGAATAGCAAAGACCTTGTGGCTCCTTTTCTAATTACACATCCCCTGGTGTTCTGTGATATCAAGGACAATGTTGTCCTCCCTGGTGACATTCTGCTGACCTAGAATTCCCATTCACTTGCTTTGGTTTTTTTTAACATGGTGTGATATTCTTCATTCTGTCTCTTAAATACTTACGTAGAAAAAAAATAATCCTGTAACCTCTCTGGGAACGTCTGGTGGAAATTTTTCACAACTGCATTGCTGTGTTTCTGAAAGTAGGACACATCGATGTGAAAGAAATGATGCTCAACCCAATCTCTGTCACCTCATTACTCTTGAGCTCCAACTTAATTACCTCCCTGATGCTTTACACAGCTCTTAACCAGACATTGTGTGTCTGCTTAGAAATCTGCCATACAAAATGAAGTGATGACTATATACCCTCTTCCTGCTGGAGAGATGAGTTGTGAGGTTTGGTAAATATCTTTTCTAGAGCACCCAGAAGGTGCATCATACTGTACAGGCCTGATCCTGCACCACTGGAGTTCACAGGTGACTTACAAAGACCCACTGAAACCACACTGAAAGCTCATACCACAAAATTGGTTTAAAGGTAATAGCAAAGTTTTAACCCCAATGAATTTGTGGTTTATAGTTTACAGCTCCAAAGACAGAGTTACTGTAACAGCTTCCAAATTCAGACCTCCTGGATACCACTATGGCTGCACTGATGCCAGTGGGATTCCAAGGAAGAAGAATTTGATGGTTTATTTTCAGAAAATCTTTGAGTCTCTTGTGTGGAAGTTCATACTCCAAAGTAGAGGGAACATACCTGAACGCCTTGCAAAACTTACTCTGGGTTCAAACACAGACCAAGGTCTACCATTTGAGTAGCCCTGTAACCCTCAAAAAATGTGAGGTGTACAATGAAAATTAATTTCACATCCCTAAAAATTTAAAATACATTAGTTTTAAGAGTAACAAATACTATGAGGTATAACTACCAAGATACTATAATTTTGGCCACGGAGAAGATAAACAGGGAGTTCAACCCCAGTAGACATCTCTGGGTTGCAAGGCTATGAGCGCATTCTGATACATTTTTGTTTGTTTCTATGTGAGTGCCTCATTAATGTGGACTCAAACCCGATGCTATCGCTAAGTCACTTCCAAAGACTCGTTCCGCCGGGCGGTACAGCGCTCTGGGCCGCGCAGTCTCCAGTTCAGGCGTGTGTGCACAGCGCGGTGTCTCTTCCCAGCGGCCCCAGCAGGCAGCCACCCACCCAGAACGCGGGAGAGCGGCCGGGGGACGGGATGGGCCGGGACGGGGCAGCTCAGCTGCGGCACCTCGCAGGCGCGCTCCTGCAGAACAGCCTGTTCTTACACCTCCCTCTGCTCTGCTCACGACTGAAAGTTAACGGGACGAATGTACCCTCAAAACACAGCGTGGATGCCCATGATGCAGCTCTCTGTTTTTATCTGACTTGTGTTGTACTGCAGTGTTTTGCATTGGTTTTGGAGGTCTGCGAGACTGTGTTTTGTTTGCCCTGTCCTTCAAAAGTAAACACATATGGTGACATGGTGCTGCTTCTCCCTAGGCCCTTCCTCATACTCTGGGAGTTAGCTGAATTGCCTCTTCAATTTCACTGTTCCCAGACGTGTGTCGTGCGCTACAGCATTATTAATGGATTCATTGCATCCATGCCATCGCAGGGATGCACTCTCTCTGCTGCATCGTCCCCAGGGTGAGCTGTGCCACAGGGTTTCCCTAGAGAGCACAGATGACACCATCAGTTGTACGGATGACCAGTTCCGCATCGGGGCTGCCTTTCTTTTGGCCTTTTTTCCCCATTTTTTTGTGAGATGGGTGCTTGTCACAAAACCATTTTGAGCATGTGAGAGACACTTAACAATACGGTAAATATACATCCCTTATCTCCCCTGACAGAGCAGCTTTCTAAAATCTGGACGGTACTTCAAAACCATGAAGCCCTTTTCCAACAAACAATCTTTTTGTGTCTCACTCCAGATGGGCTTTGGTTTGCACTACAATAGTAATGTGGTGCATTAGAGTTTTAAGAAACATATCTATATCTATTTCCTGGTCTCCCTCACAAAATATAAATCACCGCTAACATTGCTATTACACAACGAAAGTCAGTGCCTGTTGAACTCAAGGTTACACTTAACCTATCTTTGAAACTCATTTTGTGTAAATAAAACATAATATTAAGTAAAATAGGAGGAACTCACTAAGATGAACAGACATGGTTAGGAAAGAGCTCAGGGTACATGAACTGGTTCCTAAGACATGAAAGAACACCTCCTGTTTCTTGTGGAGAGCTTCTCTCTGGAAGTTGGCCTTCTCACCAGCTTTATGGTGGCATATCCTGGTCTCAGAAAGATCTTTCAGAAACGCCTTGTTAGTTCTCTGTCTGAATCTATAAGGCATTCAGAATCTCTCTCTTTTTCATGGTTACTGGCCGATCAGGCAAATAACACCGCTTTGTGCCTCTATATCTATCTTGTTCAACAGCCCTCTGATCATTGTGCCCTTGCACGTCCTATGTTTCTTTTCACAGGGGCCACTTATAAAGAAGGTTAAGAGCCGATCTTGGGACTGACGTTCACCTGTACCCATGTAACCTGCTAATAGCTTTGTTGGAAATCCACCTAGCACTGAAAAAAAAGAATAACTGTTCATTGCTCTTGTTAAAACTTTTCTTCTTTACTTCCCTGGCACCGAGCTTGGGGACATTTTGGTAGCTATTCCAGGGTTAATAGTCTTTCTGCCGAAGCAGCCGCTGTTAAATGTTGGCTCTCGAAGGCTTTTCCTTTGCCCATTAATCTCAGATCTGGTGAGGCCAGTAAGGCAGTGAGGTGTGCATCTCTGTTTTTACAGTGCTAATGATAGACTTGTAAAAGGGGGGGAGGCTGTTGCTGGGGTTTTGCTGTAACACTGACTCTTTCTCCTGTGCATAGCTATACTTTGACGTGGTATGCTTGAACTTACAGATCAAAGAGAATTACCAGAATGATCCACTTGTGAATTGTGGGCCATTATCTGTTATTAACTCATCTTGAGCACTGTGGTGAGCAAACTGTAATTTACAGTATGTTATTACATTTCTGCTCACTGTGGTGTGCAGCAGCTGAGTGTGTGTGTGTGGTAGTCCATAACGAGAAGTAATCTCTTCTAGCTAATTGAAATAGATCTTTGCCAACCTCTACTAAGATCAAGAATTTAATTTACTTCTAATAATTTTGTTTTTCTGCTTCCTGCCCCTCCCACCACATTTAGGAGAGGAGAAGGTTTCACCTTCTCCGTTTCTCTTCAGTACATGCTTGCTTCCAGGAAAACTTGGAAGCGCAGCAACAACCTCCTCCAGTTCTCTGCCAGATTTCCTTCAGGATTTAATGATTCAGGTGGCTTCATTTGCTAAATTTTTGCCAAAAAAAAGTAGTTCTCTACTGACACCATATAATAAAGTTGAGCAAACAGGAGGGCTGGTAGGAGACTTATTTTTATTGCCTGGCTCTAGTCACATGACAGATCAGGTTACAAAATACTAATACCCCTGCCAACTCTCAGGATCTACCAATTCCTCTTGCTACTGTTTTAATCCAACCTGTTTTTTCTTTGTTTTTTTCTTCCCCCCCCCCCTTTTTTTTTTCTGAGGGCAGGGGGTGAGGGGGAAGGCATTAGACTGGGGCAGGAGATAGAGTGAAAAGCAAGTATATCATGATTGGGAGTATCCCTTTAGCTCCTTCAGTGTTTGTTCAGCACTTTTTCGCCAGCTGAATAGCTTATTCCCTCTGAGTGTTGGCAGCCTTTGGCAAAAGTAAAGCAATGTCAGCATTCCCCTGTTCCATCTATTTTTTGGAAAAGAATCGTTAAAAATATTCCATTTTCACCTTGTTTGCAAGTTGTGATGAAGGCTTCTCCCCCAGTTAAATTGTGACATTCTGGCTTGAAAAACAACTTCAAGATCAGGAAGATAAGCTAACACACACACACACACACTCCTCCTTCTTTCTTATGGAACGAAATTCAGCAATTCAGTGGAGGCACTTCTTTTTTAAGCAGTGAGACAAATACATTTTCAGAAAAATTTCTGATAAAACAACAGATTTGAAAAATGTAAACTTTATGCAACTTTCTAGAGTTCTTCACAGTGATTTCCCCTTTGTCCCTTCTTCCAGCATACAGCAGAACCGGCAGCTTGGTATTACAGGTATCACGACTATGTCCACGCTGTACCGAAGGCACACCTCAGCAATGCAAGTAGCTCCTAATAGTGGATTGAGATTTTTGTGCAAAAGGGGAAAAAAATCTCCATGGTGCTCATCCCATGGGCACTGATGCTTTTTGTTGCATAAAAGCTATAGGGAATAACTACGTATCTTTCTCCACCTTTATGAAAGAAGAGCTGTGGTACAGGGAAGTTAGGAGACCGGTTCAAGGCAACACAAGACTTCCCCGGTGAGTTCAAGAGTCAGAATTCAGGTGAGAGTTTAGTCCCTGTGTTTCAGCTATGAGACCACCCATCTTCTCCTTTGGCAAGCATGAGTGGAAATGCACTCCTTCTGCCTTCCAGTGTCCGTGACCATGGTAGTTTCCAAGGGGGATTATGTTGCAATTGTTTTAGTTTTTCCATTTCTGCTCTTCTTTCACAAGTTGCCTATAAAAATCTGCAATGCTGTTGCATCCTGCTCATTCAGAGCTCTCTTGAAAACACGACCCTACTCTGATTTCTGACAAAACAACCTCTTGTAATTAGGAGTTTATTATGACCGCTGCTGCAACCGGGCAGGGTTAGAGGAAGTACGTGTCAGCAATGAATCCCTGCATCCACCTGTCCTCACTTGTGGACACTGACTGAGCTTTCAGGGGCAGGGACCATCACTTTCCACAGCTGTACGAGGCTTTGGACTGTCAGTGCTTCTGACCACAGCACTGGCGACGCCCCCTTAGGATGCCTGTTTTCAGAAGACTTAAATAAGATATATTCCTCGCTTCAGTTTTTATGAGATTTGTAATGCCACGAGAAACAATGAAGTTTATTTTCCTGAAGTCTTTCCTCCTCAACTGCAAATAATACTAGTGCAAAAACATCAGGAGGGTAATACCATCCACAGTTAGGGAAAGGCAGCGTTGGATCTCTACACTTCCTTTGACTCCAAGATAATGGAGTTTATTAAATCAACTGATAGATTTTGATAAACCACGGCCGTGTTGTGATGACCTGCTTCTCGAGTATTTGTTTCCTCTCCAGGCAGTTTCATTTCTGTGTGTGCGATCACAGCACCCTCTACTGCCTCTTGCTTAACCTGCAAAGGGACGGCAAATGATTGTAAACTCTAAAAAGGACTTCGGGAGTCACTAGACTCTCTGACTACGAAGTGTTGGTTTATATATGAAACAACACCCCCTCGATGAGCATGATAACGCTAGAAGGTGTTTCAGTTCTCTCTAGAATGCGGTCCTGAGCTCCTAAATGAACAGCAGGAATTCCTCAGAGGCTCAAGCACCTACCAGCCCGAGAGCAGTTTTTCCCGTTTGTCTGGGTGTAAGGCGTTATCTTCCACTTTTGTCAGGTCCACGGAGGAAGAAACAAATCCATTTTCCTAGTGAGAAACGTGAAAAGGCGCTAGACCACATGCTACTTCTGTGTGTCCCCAGCCCAAGTCGCCCGGGGGGGACAGAAAACTCCCCTTTCCCAGAATCCGCCCCCCGGGCCCTCTCGCCCACCCAGCTGCTGTTTCCCCGAGCTGTTCCTCGCACCCATCTCGGGCTCTGGCTCCTTCGTCAGTCTCAAATCCCGCCCTTCACCCTCCCGAGCCTCCCGCCCGTCACGCTCGCCGGGACCCTTTCTCGGCGCCAGCCAGCCCGGCCGTTCCCGCACCCCACGGGAGGCCACGGCCAGCGGCAGCTCCGCCTTCCCACGTGAAGCTGACCTGGCGGCTCGGGGGGACGCGGAGCCGCAGGCGACGCAACACACCGGCTCCCATCGACGGGGAGTCGGTCGGTCAGTCAGTCAGTCCGTCCGCCAGAGCTGGCCT
>JAVJGG010000032.1:13896630-13970894 GCA_035590195.1 Aviceda cuculoides | reverse complement strand
CGGCCTGGCGGGGGTTAGACCTCCCGTTCCGCAGCCGCGACCTGGGGCTGGGCCGCCCCTGGCTGCCGCCTGGGGTCCTGCCGCCCCGGCGTGGGGCAGAGCGGGAGTTCTCCCCTCCTTGGCCCGGACTGCCGCCGAATCGGTGGAGCCCGGCCCGTGGTAACGGCGCCGCCGGAGCGAGGCGGGGGCCGCGCCCCGGGCAGCCGGTCGCCGGGCTGCACGGGGAGAGGAGGTGGAGGCCCATGCGGCGGCCTCCGGCCAAGGATGGGATGGGGTCTCTTTCTCTTGCAGTTCCTGACGGAGCTCACCAGGCTCTTTCAAAAGTGCAGAACTTCGGGGAGCGTTTTCATAACGCTGAAGAAATGTAAGTTTTAAGTCCGTTACTAGATTAAAGAGGCGTTCATCTAAATCGAATTTAGTGTTGTTAGCCTGTATTTTAAAAGATACAGTTGTAGTTCAGAGTATTGGAAAACAAGAGTAAGTCATAGGGACAAATCGGTCATCTTAGCTGCTGCAGTGCTAATAACCTTGAAGTCAGAAAGACTGTATTTCAAACTGCAGGAAATATCAGGACTTTCTAATTATTGAAGAATAATTGGAAATCCTGAAGTGTCTATAGAAGGAGAATTCCAGCGTTGCTTCTGTATCTTTCGCTGTTTTCTGGCTAGCTGGCGCTACTTGAGAAGTCGAGTGTCCTAGGCTGCAGTCTGACATGCATTTAAGACATACCGCTGCTGAAGCAGGCAGTTCATACAGTGTGTCAGGGCGAGGATTTACTTTTTTTTTTTTTCTTTTTTTCCTGGCAGATGTAGTTTATGGAACAGATCCTTCTGGGTTTACAGAGGAAGGGGTCTGTGAACAATTTGGCAGCAATGTCAGTTCAGATGGCCTTGAATTCCAAGGTGTTCTCCTTGGAGATCTCCTTGTGAGCAGCTTTTAACACCTCTTGTCAGGAGGCATCCGGTGATTTTAGTGGGATACGAACAAACATTCTCTGTCTTTCAATACAGATGATGGCCGAACAAAACCAGTCCCACGCAAAGGCCACGTAGAAAGTTTTGAACCAGCAGACAATAAGTGTCTTCTAAGAGCAACTGATGGAAAGAAGAAAATTAGCACAGTGGTAAGCGGCAACGTTTGGTTAGAAAGATTAGTGGCCCTACTTGTCTTTTAGTTAATGACTCATATTTTAAGTGGTTTGTCTTTACATGAATTTCATGAGAGCTACCCTCTTCGTTCCAGAGAAACCATATGGTAGCTAAACACATAGCTGAAGTTGGGATGCTGATGTGTTACACTTACCTGAAGTCTTAATGCTCACACTGAGCTTTACAGATGGGGCAGTAGTTTATAGTTTTGCTCTGTGTGCTGGATTTTGCTTCAGAATGGTATTGCAGGATAGCAGAAAGGGACTCTGCCTGCTTTCAGCAACCTTGGCTGTTGTGTTTTGAGTCTCACTTGACTCAGTTGTTTGGAGGGAAGGGGGAAACTCCTTCTAGAGGTATGGGCAGAAGGACACAGGGCAGGTGTGGAACCTGCAGTGTGAGGACAAATGGTGTGGCTCCAAGAAGAAAGGTCTTGCACACCTACAGTCAAGCCTCAGGCGACAAAGAGGTTGTTTCCCATAGGCCTCGATGGACTTACCAAAGGTTCTTACAACTTGGGAAATAACTGAATATTCCTAGACTGAAACAGTAGGAAAGGGACCTTTTTTTCCTGGCAAGAATGTGTGAGCATGGGTACACTTTTCTGAGCCTTAATCTTGCTTAGCATACCTGTTTTTTTCCTCATTTAAAGAACTATTTGTATTTCAGGCAGTGTTAACTAGAAGCTGAAAACCTGATGTGTGTTTACTTTGAATGAGAGATTGGGAAAGGCTTTAGCTGACTTTAGCTCTCCTCTGTGATGTAATCCAAGGAAAAATGTTACTTTGAGAAATAGCTGAGAGAATCTGGGCTGCAACGTATTTGTATGGCCCTACAAGTAAACAAAACCTTCCTTAGAATGTTTCTTCACATTCTTCCCATTTGAAAACACACAGATTTGGGATGAATGGCCTCCAGAGGATTTTGTTAATTGAGTAAGGAGTGTTTTCAGTTTTCTAAATCAGTGAAGTCCTACGACATGTCAGTACAGCCTACCTACCGCTGAATGTGATGAGCTGATCCAACTGCTGCTAAAAAGAGTAGATGGTCACTGCTGGGTAAACATGTACTGATACTTGGTTTGTAACAGAAGCCACTGCTTTCTTGGTTAACCTCCAGTGTTACTTTTGTAGGTGAGCTCAAAGGAAGTAAATAAATTCCAGATGGTAAGTTATGCCTTTTATCTTCATTTGCTGTAGGTATCGGGGATTGGTCAGTAGGAAGCACTGGACAGCTATGAATGGGTTGGTTCAGTGCTGAACTGCCACACATATTAACTTTAGACTACCTATCTGTTTGCATTTGTTTAAAAAAGAAAAAAACCCCAAAACCTGTTGTATTTTATCTAACTCTGCATTGGTTTAGGAACAATAGTTTCCTAGCGTAGGGTGTAAGAGCGTGATTCTTTGAGAAAATGCAGATACCTATTCATTAGCAATATCTAAAATGTTACCTCTAGTATATTGTCACTTATTTGTTCTTTTAATGGTTCCAATTGTTGTTCCAGGCATATTCAAATTTGCTGAGAGCTAATATGGATGGCTTGAAGAAAAAAGACAAGAAAAGCAAAAACAAGAAGAGTAAAGCAACACAGTGATGGAACAGTGTCCTGCCATCACTATGTAACAGACTCAAGCCTTGCTCAAAGCAAAGTCCATTTCTTTTTGAGTTACCGCTTGTCTTTGGCTTTCCTTCCAGCAGGATACTGGGATGCAATCAGTACTTTTGTTTAATCTGAGAGCAGAAGGTGCTTTCTATGCATTGTTGTATGGCAGGAGTATTTACAGGGTTATACTGAAATAGCTTTACACTCAGCTGCCAACTAGTTTTGTACTTATACTACTGCTTGTTTTGTTATTATACAAGTGGGCAGTGTAAAACCTGTTGTGGGGGGCGGGTAACACAGGGTGAAGAGAATGTACCGTACCAGGAGCAAAGTAAGACTGGAGCAGGAGTCTCAGTGACAGATGCCCAGTTTTATAGAAAACCCTCAGTAGTACTAGGGAAAGTGGGTGCCAACATATTATCAGAAACACAGCTTTACTGTTTCTGTCTTATTTTGAGGACATGTCTACATGATGCAGTGCAGATATCCCTAAGGCAGCCAGCACAGTGCTTGAGCTCTTAGCAGAGCCAGGCAGCTGTACCTTTGATCCATGCTGATCCAGCTGTGCTGACCCTGGCTCGGGGGGGGCGGCAGGACTCTGCATCATGTTCCCTTCAGACATGGCTTAAAAATGCTCATGTCACCTAAACTTTTTTTTAAAGCTTCATCCTTCAGTATATTCAGGGATCTGAATTTCCCCATGTTCCACATCTTAAAGTAGCTCCTTCATATTAGCAGATGTAAAAGATGAATACTTAATTGTTCCTATTAAACACAATGAGAAATGGATTTGGTTGTAATGACTGCTGACTTGTCTTGATGAATTGCTAGGAATGGTATGGTTATCTGTGCCTTTAGGACTGATTCCCTTGATCCTTTGTGTGGTGCTGTTACAACTTTCACAGTTTTCAGAAGTTCTTGGGTTTGTCTCTCAAGTTACCTATCTACCTATTTTAACTTTGCCCTCCTCTTTACTACACAAAAAGGGCAGAAAAAAGTAAGTAGGTCTTCTTAATGCAATGAGCCTGCAATGCTCAAAGCCATCATTTGAGTTAAAGAAACAGGGGTAGGCTGTTTAAACAGAAGGTACCAGGTGGGGGGAGAGGGTAAACACCAGTATCCCAGTATCTTTCCAGAAATCCCTAACTTTTTTGCATATTCACTCCAGTATTACAAGTAGTTTGATGTAAAATATAATGCATAGTTAACTATGGCTGCTGTAACTCATCTTCAGCTTTGCACAGCTTCACTTTCCTGATGGCGTTGTGTTACAGTTTAGCTTCAAGAAGATAATTACAAGATTCCCATCATTACTATGACACTAACTTCAAACTTAATCTGACAACCCATGTGAAGAAAGCTAGTTCAAAACTTTGGTTATGTCTTTAGCACAGGCAGGTTACTGTTTCTCTTAAGAGTCTTAGGTTTAGGTCCTTTAGGTCTGAAACAAGTTTTTTCTCCATTGGGTCTTATTTCATCTCCCAGGAAGCTGCTGCTTGGTTTGAATGCGAAAGTACAGGCATGAGAAGTATAGGCAGCCAGGCTTGCAACAACTCTCACAGCTTGAAATCTACCATCTTTTCTACAGAAATTAAAACAGCAGGTTAAAAAAAACAAACCAACCCACAAAAAGTTTGTAATACATATTTCAAGAAGCAACCTTTTATTACATTAAAAAACCTTCTTCAAAAGTAGTTTAAAAGAGTTGAAGATAATTCATCTTCTCTAATGCTTGAACTGAGTTTCTCATTTCAGTACTACTATTGCATGTTGACATAAAAGGCATTCCGAAACTGCATTTAAAAAAAAAATTTTTACACCTGCACAGCTGGTATCTTTTGTGGCATAAGGGACAAGAATTACATGATAATACATATCTGTGGCTGTAGTCAGACTTGCTCCTTAACTGCCTATAAAACATTTATTTCCACTTTTGGACATAAATTTACAGTTTTATATTACACATTAAATTCAATCTGGACACATAAAAAGGCCTTGGTTGCCTGTCTTGCATTATTACAGCTTTTTGAAATTCCTTTTGACAAAACACGGTTGTCTGTTAGTAAAAGCATCCCATAAAAGATGCTTTAAGCATTAAAACAAAACCTTGTATTCATCTCTGTAACTGTACAGGATAAGCGCTGGAACCCTGCAGAGGAAAGGAAAAGAGAGAATTTTTAAACTTTGAAACTGCAGGTTCAAAAGCTGTTATTACCCATGGCAAATCTTAGCAATATGCTAACAGCAAAGATTCAGGAGAAAAGCAGTAAGTTGTTCCTTTGGCTGCGACTGCAGTTTTCCCCTTAATTCCCTTTCCATTTATGTAGCCTGTTCAGTTTTCATTCAGTGATCGGAAGGCTTATGGCTAAGCAGTATTCCGTGTGGAGGCACCAAATGGGAAAGGAAGGCTTCGTCAGGGACTGCATTACCGTCCCACCCACTGTTGTATGGAATATTACTTGTATGTAGTAATTGTGTTCTGTTGCTCACAGCCTTGCAAGCCACAGGAAGAAAAAAAAATGTTTTACTTGATGTTTAGTTGCCTTAGTTAACATTAGCAAACCTGAAGCAATTTTGGTGCATCTCTGAGAAAAAGGAAAGTCAATTTTTAGTCTCAAGCTGAACCTTCAAGCTGAACATAGGTATAAGAAAATATAATCTAAAGGAAACCCACAACAGGACATACCCTGTGAGACCTAACTGTACCAGTACATGCAACAGCTGAAAAACTGAGGCTTAGAACTAGATGTGCCCAGACTATCTGTTTCAGCCTTGCCAGAATCCAACAAGGAAGCTATGAGTTGAAAATGTTTTTATGCTTAGAAAACAGAAATGGGCTTTACTGTACATGTTGGGAAAGCATGCATTATGTTTGCTTAAAGCTGGGCAGTCACTATCAGCTCTGCCAGATTCCCATTGTATTCCTTTAAAGCAGGAGGAATTAAATGTGCTTGTGAGTTTTAAAAGGCAAGCCCAGTCTCTCCCATGAGAACAGACAGCTACTATGTAGTAGAATAGCAGTATACCTGAATGTATATAGTTGTTTGCTATTCCATTTTATGAACAAAGTAGCACATGAGATAACAGCAAGAATACATTTTTGAAAAGGCTTATAAAAATGAAGAATGTGCATGGCCAAGAATTTACATTTTGCCACAAGTGAGGATTAGATAACCAATAAACTCTTCCCATAGTACTCCAGGAACTACACACATTTCCTGAATATTTCTTTTTTCCTCAGGGAGAGGGAAAGGAAAAGACAAATTAAAAGCAGCTTATTTAGTAAAGTTAGAATGCAGAAATAATTGAGACGTTTTATGTACCTGTAAGAGCTTAACAAATTTACCTCTTTTCCATTTTGATACTGTAAATTTCATCACAAATTGCTTGTAAATATGAACATCTCTGTTTTGGCCATCGCGACATCAGTTGTCTCACGGTAGCATCAAAAGCTTGTCTATCTCCATAAAACTAAGAAAAAGAAAATTGACAAGGAAGTATGATACAGTCTTACATTCTCTCATGAAGGAAATACTTCTGATCAGATTCAGTCTTCTGAACATTGTGTAATGTCAATGCTCCTTAATTAAACAGGTTTCAAACAAAATTCATATAAACATGTGCAACTTGATTTTTTAATTTTTTTTTTTTTAAGAAAACGTATTAAGAACTTGGTGATCAGCTTCTTAATACATACTTTAGTGATAAAAAGGCATAAGCAATGAAAGGGGCTCTATCAGTTTCACAATGCTGGACAGAATATGAGAACTGTGGTGTAAGGGTGGTCAAAAGTGAATGATGCAGGCTGATCATGTACTTTTTTTTTTAAAAGTAAAAGGTGATAAACTATCTCCATGATTTGGACAGACTGGATGAACTTAAGTATTTGAAAATATATTCAAATGTTTTACTCAGGTCTAATTACCAGACAAGCCCTGCTTCAGAGCAGTAGATGAAAAGTATGAAAGTACTAAATCCACTTCCAGGCGGGATGCCGGCCCCAGAGCAGTTTCTAAGTTGTTAAGAGGTGTCAGCGTAATACTTATACATGCCCTTTTTATCTTGGCTTCACTAAGAGATGTTTCAGCTACTGTACTTGGAACAATTGCATCTGTATTTTGGATCCTCCTTCATTAACAGCTTCAAGGAACATCTTTGTTGAAACTGCTGTTAATGCTTATTGGTTTCTCAAAATGAGCAGTGAGACTTAATTTCAGTTAACTATTCTTGCGGAAAAAAACCCCAGAGCTTTGGATTAGGACTTCCTAATGGTGCCTTGTGTAACAGGTGTTTGACAAAAAAAGATTTTTCTAGCCTCAGTCAAGTTCCTTGGGTAAAAAAATCCAAAAAATTCAAGTTTTAAAACCTAATTCAAACTTCTTGGAAGGAGAAAAACTACACTGGATGAATTTTACATTCCACTTCATTAGGAACAGAATTTATCATCTGTTGTTCAATTGGAGTTTTAACAACAATACTTGATTGCTTACCTCTAATGATAAGAAGTGTATCACAGTTGCTTTTGGCAGATCTACCTGTAAAAATATCATCAAGAAACCAATACTTAACAGTTCTTCTGTTATCAGTTTGCCAACTAGAGATTAGCTATACTGAAGGGAGTCAAGACTTTTTTGATTTCCGAAGAAGCACTCGTGCTGACAGAAGTGGGAATTTGCCAAGGTTTTAAGCATTTTAAACAAACTGTTCATGACAGATTTTGTTATGGAAAGTTCCAAACAGATGTCGGCAAATAGGCAGTATGTTTCCCGAAAAGCATATACCATTTTAAAGTCCTTTGTGACATGGTCAGCAAAGTCTAAAAGCTATATACAAACAAAAGCTATGTTGGTTTAGATGTAAGAGCAAATCTAGCAAGTTACCAAATCTACAGTAGTTAGCATAAGTACAGCTTAAGAATCTACAACTAAATACTTGTTAGGTTTTGTTCTATGCAACTCTCCAATACACACAGTTTGAGATACTTTTCAAGTATTAAGGAACCATGCCATAGGTCTTATTTAACCAGAAGTTTGGTTCATTTGGTATCTCTAAAGTGAGGCTACTGGCAGTAGTTTGTTCCAGATAGCAACTGCATAATCCAATTCAATTAAGAGATTTGAAATTAATTCAGGCTTCTGCCAAATACTTACTGCTAAAATCTCGATCTCGCTTGTTTTCTGTTGCAGGCTAGAAATGAATGTCTGAAGTCTTGTTTGCACCTGGCAACAAAAGATGGGCAAATGTAAAATACACTGCTTCTGTGACACACGTTAGGAACACGTATTTTCTACTTCACAGATGATGAGAACAGAAGAGGCTGCTTCTAACACAAGATGTAGAACTACATCATATTAAAACTAAAATTCACATTTAACAGAATTTTCAGTAACAATTCCACAAATAATCCTTGATGAGGAGATGGGGTCTAAGCCACTCTTGCAGGAATGATAAAGATTTGGTAATACTGGTACTGTACTAAAGCAGACAGAACTGCATGTTACAGTGTTAATTCTCACATATGTAGGAAAAACTACCTTTCTGTTTCTGGGCGTTAGGTAACTTTTCAGAGGAACGTGAGAACCTGTGACTGGATACAGTGAATCATCTCTAGCTGAAGAAGGATGACTGATTTGAAAGCCAAACCAAAGTACGGGTCATGCCTTAACACTTTTTTGCAGAGCAAGCTAGTAATCCTGCAAAGGTAGCACTTTTACAAACATAGTTTCAGCCTTGCATTATGTTGTCTTTTGTATCTTGCAAAGATGCTTTCATATATTAAAAACCTGAAAACAGCAAGTCTGTTTAGCTCACCACTCAGAGAATAACATCCAGTTCTTTATTTGGGTTCTGAGAACTATTTACAGGCCCAATTTTTTTGTTGCACACCCAAATTTGGACTGAAAAGGGGTAAGACTACAGTTCTGTTTTACCATGTACTCTAAATATCTTGAAGCCAATAATCCTAAATGAGCAAACTCTGACATTTGTTGCTAGCATAATTTCATCTTTTCTATATTATTATAATATCACATTTTAGGCAGGGTTGTAGGTTGGTTTTTTTTTTTTTTTAAATCTGCAATTTTTTCTTAGGCCTTTAGTGTGAGACAACATAATGAAATACAAAGATTATCTGTTACAAAGTTATTGCAAATTAAAAGTATGCTGAACTTGCACATTTAACACACTTCAGCATTTATATATAAAAAGGAAAATTCCAGAACCATAGTCCCTACTAAAATAAGATTTCTAATACGTATGTACAATGATGGCTGAGCCACAATGTCACAGATAATCCCCAAGATCCAAAATGTTAAAAACCAGTAGTCTTTGCCTTCAAACTTTTGTGGTGTTCATCGTCTGTTTTATGAATAAAGAACAAACAGTGATAGGTGATAGTGAAAATATGAATTCTACCATTCCTTAACTTTTAAGGATCACTTCTTAATACTTATTTGATGTGTGTGTACCTGTACTTCTTGACGACGCCTGGCACTGGCAGATAATTTTTCAGGAGCTATAATGCTAACATTAGGCACAAGAGTTCCATGTGATTCAAATACACCTAAAATGCAAACATATAGTTTTAGATTATATTCTTTCTTTATACAAGTAGCAAGAAACAGAAAATTTACAAATATTAATAAGCTAAGATCTGTACAGTGTAGGTTTTGAAAAGCTGCTAAAAAAACCCAAAGTCAGTCAAGTAAATAGGACAGTGAAACATGTGCATGTAAATTCTCAAATGCTTACTTATGATTTTGAAGGACTGGTTGGTAAGACTAAGAAATTCAGTATTTTGCATCAGTGTTCCCTGAAACTAATACAGGAATGTAGCATATGTAACACCAAAAAAAAAGAAAAGCTGTTACAAGAATGAGGCAACTATTTAATGCTCTGTCCCATAGCAGAGTTAATGGCAAAACAAACAATAAACCCCAGCTCCCCAAATAACAATAAATTTTGAAATGGCTTATTTTGAAATCCAAATTGCCACTTCTGGTAAGCACACACACACACAAAAAACCCAAACCAAGGTAAGCATGGCCACCTCTCTCCCTCACTGTTAGACAAGGGTGGGGGGAAGTGTTTCTTTAAAAACAATGACCACTGCTACCACACACTGTATCAGTACCTCCTCAAAATAATTATCAAAAATGCCAAACTTTATCCACACAACAAGTACTTAATATTATTCTTTATATGCAAACTTCTATTATCAGACTCAGGAGTGCAAATCTGTAGCTAGAAATGTAAGGGCATTTTCATTTGAATAAAGAAAATCTTAGCAGAACAGTAGGTCAATGTACATGGGTCTTAACACTGTAACAATCACAGGTCATGTCATTTTTTGTCAAGATGACATTTAATTTCTCCTCAGCTAGGAAATGTTCATGGTTTTTGTTTTTTCCCCCACCCTGAATCACTGCATCAATGAATGCTTGTATGGGGAATATTCTGTCTGTTGGTCTGAGCACTCATTTTGTTAGTTTGGAGAAAATTTCAGTTTTAAATCACTTGGAACAAGATTTGAGATTAGGAGGAAGTGTCTCTAACCAGAGGCACTGCTAGAAAATATTTTCTTGCTCTGACTCTGGTAATGCTTTTAAAATGTATGTTCCAGCAATATTTTCTTATAAAACAGTTTTTAAGCAGAAAGAGAAATGGTTTGTATATTCTATAACTACAAATTAAATACCTGAAATATTAGTAAATGATCCCTTTTGATTTGGTACTGAAAGATTATCTGAGGTTTCTCTAAAAATAAACAGAGACAGTTAGGGAAACAAATTTACAGTAACAAAGAAATACTGTAATAAGACATGGTTTCAGATTATCATACAAACACACTTATTTCATTCCAACAGATAAAGAAATTTATGGATACTTCCCAGCACATATCTGCAGGTTAAATTCTATTCTGGAACAGACAGGAAATCATACAACATTACATTACAAAATCAGATCCAGAAGCAATCTTTGTGTGTCCTACGGATAAAAAACAAATGTGCTCCCCATCACGCAAGAGTGATTTAGATCCTAATGCCAGAAGATATTATGAGAATATTCTCTCTAAATTATTAATTTAATCTACAACTTCTTACAGGTTTTTGTGAGATAATACTAAAGTATCAAAGTAATATTTATACTTAAGATCACACCTACTCAAAGAAGCTTTCAGTAATTAGTTTGGATCCCTTTACTTTCCACATTCAGGATTCATTAACAAATAAATTTGCCAGTGTTAATAAATACAATCATAGTTACTGCATTTCTCTGTTTAGTATTACCAAATACGGGTTTTTCTATAATCTGTTCTCAGGATCTAAAAATAAGGTAACTTTTAGAAAGAATGATTTTCTTTCACAGCTTCTGGTAGATCCTGTAGATTTGTCACAAAACATGAAAATCAGGTTAGTTGCGAAGTTAAATGCCAAGACTGGCTGAGGCCAGAAAAAGGAGAAGCGAGAGGTGGGTAGAAGTCAACCACCTGCACAAACTACTGCTCGAGTTAAGCACTTCCAAGCTTAACTATTTCCTTTATTGTTAACTCGATTCAGAAATACTACAGATGTCGAATCTGTTAGTTTCTGAACTCTAGTTTGTGTGACTAAACCATGTGTGTTCCTGCTTCCAGTACATACATACGTATGTACACACATATAAATATATATAGATATGTGTATAATTATACATTTACAAAGGGATATATGTGAATAACAGCTATTGCACACAGGTGTGACTGTAGCCTCTCCTGTGATTTCTGTACTGACTTCTATTAGTGACGATAAATAGTAATTTCAACAAAGATAGGATGACGCGGTGTTGCTGTGTACCCTGAGTCTCTGCCAGGTGTTACTTTCATTTGTGCTAGCCAAAGTGTACATACACGGGTGCTACAATTATACCTTCATTTTTACCGTATCGACACTGCCTTAGAATGAAAGGGATTTGCTAGTTTAATTCTTTGATTACACAGTACATCAATGTAATGGACTTCTGGTCAGTATCAGGGACTTCCAGGCAGTCCTGCCATACAAACTATACTGGTGTTCTAGTAGCATTTGAGCTGGATAACCACATGGCCTTTTAATTTATGAAGCACTACGGATGTTTGAATGTAACAGCAGCTAGGGAAATCAGTCTCTTAGTCTCACTAAAATTCTATAACCAAGCCCTTTGCTTTCTTTTCCCCTCAAAAGGGGATTCAGCAAAGCTCTTACTCTTTATCAAATAAAAATCAAGGTTTAACTGAGTATGTCTTAAAATTATTTAATTAAAACAAACATACATTCACTTCTGATTTTGACTATTCACATTGACATGTTATGCTACTTACCTACTACATCTTTCGTCACAGATTTTAATTTTCAGTTTCTGGATCAGGTGATCTATTAAGTCAGATTCTAAAATCCTTTTCTCCGTCTGTCTGTCTTTCTCAAAGGATTTCACCTATGATGTAGTTCAGTGGTTCTTAAGATTGTTGATTCTTAAAATGGCATATGAATAAACTTATCAAATTTGATCAAAACCAAACTGGATTATTCACCCGTTAAAGGTGAAGCAGTCAAAGGCAGGAAGCGATCATCACTACCAATCAATCACTGTCAATTAAATCTTTGATTAGATTTTTGGGGTTTTTTTCCAACCAGCTAATTTCCTCTGCATTCCCAAAGCTTAAACTAGCTTGGCTACTTGTATTTAATATATGATAATTAATTTTTTAACAGAATGGTTTATAGGTGCAAATACCATATTAATAATAGCTTATTTGGTTTGGGGCTTTTTTTTAAGGTAAGGAATTGTGTTAGAATAAGGCTTACCTTTCAGTTTGTAAAAGTTAGACTCAAACATTCAAAACTTAGAGTATCTGCTCCATCTTTACTGGGAAGAGATTAATCAGTAACAACACCATTCACCTCATTAGCATGTTCTTTGTTGGTTTTGCTTCAATAAAGCATGTTTAAAAGAATACTCTATAATAGTCTTGTGGAAGACATTGATATATCACATTCTCATCATCCAAATCTACTTGTTCATACAGCTATTGCACAGTTATTTGCTATCTGTGTTACAATGACAAGGGAAGTTATTAACAAGTGAAAAACATTTCAGTAATGCACATTGGCTAGGTAACATGGCCATGCTAGATGCTGTCGAATGGTTATTTTCCAAAGAATATTTATTGAAAGAATAATGATCTTTTTCCTTATGATCCAGAATCAAGAATATTTTAAAACTTCTAACTTCTAAAAAGGTACCAGAACCACAGGCTGCAGAGCACAGAAGGTTGTAATTCATGTTGTGACACAGCCTAGTCTTTAAATCTTAACCTTAGCTTACTTACAGAGATGAGTGTGGTTCAGACTCTGCCTGTTTGAATTATGTGGATTTTTTTAGATTTAAGTTTTAGTTATATTTGTTTTGTAACATGGAAAGCTGCCAACTGGAAAGATCACTGAGTCATCTAATTCCTTTTGTAGATTCAAAGAAATCAGAGACAACAGAAACCTTTTTCCATGTAAAGACACCCATTACTCAAAGTCAAGCAATGTTTGCACTAATTTCTAGACTACTCCTAGAGGAAAGGAGGTCTGTAAATAACAGTGTTACAGAGGGATAAGAAGTAGGCTGCTTCTTCAGAACTTGCTACTACTTAGCAACTGAAACTGTATTTACCTGAATTCCATCTACTTAAATAAACTACTTCATTAAAAATAATCATCATCTTAAAAAACAAAGAAATGTAGAACAACAGATTATAAATCTGAAATACCATCAAGCATCCTCTGGTCCCACGCTTACCTTCACATGACTTCCTTCTTTATCTGACACAAGAGCCACATATGTAATCCCAGAGCATCTGCAATATTCCTGCAGTTCTTCCTGGGACTATAATGAACAGAGGAAGGGGAATGGGACAGAAATTTGACAGATTATAAAATGATGACTTAAGTAATCAAAGTCTCCTGCCCTTAATTAAAATAACTTGATATGCAGCAGTTACAATGATTATATTGCTTCTGAGAGAACTTTATTAACAACTCCAGGAGGTAAATTGAAATCTAGGTCTACACTAGATAGAGAGAATTCTTAGGCCCTGCAGTCCTAGTTCCCACATGGAAGGGCTAGCTGGATCTAGAATTGCAGGGTCTACATAACTGTAAAAATGTGCAATGTAACATCAATCAAACAGTTACCACCCCACGGACTGCAACTTTCGGTTGCAGCTCAGTCCTGCATGACTGGTACTCTTGTCACGAAAGCTGACTCCAGCTGGGTTTCATGTAAGCCTGAGGCTGACTTGCATCATTCTCAGTGCTGAGCTTACTGAAGGGCTTGCTATGCTGACTTAGCAGTGGGTTGCAGGACAGCATTACACAGAGGTAAGAACCACCCAAAGCTTCTTTCCTTAAGAATCTCAAAAAGAAGAGAAGCCAGGGTGATCATATAAAAAGCATAATGATCCGTATTTTTTTTCGATTCTGAGGGATTCAAACCATGAGAAATGTTATGGCAGAAGTTTACAAAAAAGTCACGCAATTAAGTGAGTGAGCTCAAAACTGCCTGCTCTGCAGCATATAACTCAGAATAGGCAAGTGCACAGTGTTTCTTTTGTTAGTCACCAACTACCATACTTGAAAGGTGAACCAGACTCATAATCCTCAGATAACTGCCACCACTGTTGAAAGGGACTTCAGCATTGCCGTGCAGCTCACTACTCCAGTGAGGCAGTAGTGGCTAAAGTGTCTGCTTGGTTTCAACGAGACAAAAAAGGGCACAATTCAGGTTGCCGCTTTCTCTCCCTCCTACACACATCTCTCCAGGAACTACAGGGGGACCCCATAGCATATCTAGTAGCTCAGTTTACTAAACTGTTTTGCTAACAGTAGCATGATGTCAATATTCTCTCTGTACCTGATAGTCTTCAGCCATTTGGATATATTTAAAAGTTGATGCTACTGTTCTGTTCCAGACATGCCCTTTATTAAAGATTAACTCATTAATTCAGGGATCCTACCTGCAGCCCTCATTGAAAGGAAAATTCATTGCCATCACTGGTACAAAATACACTTCTGCTTGGAAGCATCCTCACTTCACTTAATTGGAGCTGACTGGCCTCATTTAAAATTCATTATGTGACTTTCCCCCTTGATTTCAATAGGCCTTGGACTCCACACTCAGTGTATAATCGGGGAAGGTAACTTTATTCCTCTGTGCTCTGAGGAGCACATAAAGATCCTTCATCACACTTTTTAAATACTCTGGGAGATAGAGAGGAAGCATGCTGCAAGGCCGGTGAGACTTTAACATCATTGTATCTGAATAGCACCCTACACACTCAGTTTTATGAGTCTGTAACTCAATAAAAACTGGAAAAAACTGAAAAGGGATTGTCTCAGGCTGCACTAATCTTAAAGAACAACAATATAGTTAGCACACAAGAGACAGAAATTCTACCTGGGACCAGTCATACATTATTTCAGCTGGAATTCCTACAGTCCAGAGCTTCTGAACAATATTGACAGCTCTACCCATTGACATCTGACCAATGCTTACAACCAGCAGGTCACATGAGCTGACAGAAACCTGAAGGGAAAGTAAAAACAAGGGTGACAGTGTTAGCCACAAGACCACCTTTTCCCTTTCGTAACGCGGTTGAAGTAACAAGGATAAACATACTAATTAAGCTGAACAAAAGGGGTTAGATCCACCTCTTTTTAGAGCCACGATCTACCTAAGCATGTTTCAAAGTCACTGAAGCTCAATCGTTGATG
Source organism: Aviceda cuculoides (assembly GCA_035590195.1). NCBI lineage: Eukaryota > Metazoa > Chordata > Aves > Accipitriformes > Accipitridae > Aviceda > Aviceda cuculoides. The sequence continues at coordinate 13,955,367 of JAVJGG010000032.1, read as the reverse complement.
AAAAGCATCTGCACAGCCTCAGCTTGCGAAGTATCCTAGCCTGTTCTGTTCTTGACTTCCCACTCTGCTTAGCAATGTTAATTTATTCCTATAAACGAAAAGTTAATACACATTCCACAACCAAGTGAAATTGTGTGACAGTGTACAAAGTAGTCCATTTTCTTAAGTTTTTTATTTTACTAAATAATTTTATGTAGAGAAACACAGAAGAAAACAGGTCATCTTGATGACCACTGTCTATTTCAGTATGGTATTATTTTGGAACACATCTGAACATCTCATTTTTTGCCCATCTGTGGCTACAATTAGGTTACTGAACTGTCAGGAGTAAACGAATTACTATCACCCCCCACCCCCCCGCCAAAAAAAAACCCCAACAAAAAACCAAAACCAAAAACCAAACCAGACTTACAGAATCCTCCACACTGGAAACAGCAGCAGTTATTTTATCTATAGCTATGCTGACTCCGACAGCTGAAGGAATTGGTCCTACTGTCTGTGGCCCTCTAAATTGTGGAATCTCAAAACAAGACAAAAACAAAATGTGAGACCCAAATAGTTATCTTCGCAAAATTTCAAAAAGGTTTTTAATTTTTTCATGGTTTTAAAAAAAAAAAATCTGAATTCATTAAGAGATAAGCACATACCAGATGATCATATCTGCCCCCTGCAGCAAGAATTTCAGGCACAGTTCTTTGTCTTCTTTTGATGTATGCTATAAACTGAAAGATAATACCATTGTGCTGCTGTATTTTGTAAACTAGTCCCAGATTTATAGAAACCTGTAAAATAAAAATGAGTATATGTACAAGACCTTTACCAATATTACTGGTTAATATAATTAATTTCCTATTAGCAGTATGGATTGAAAACACTGTTCTCGCATAAGGAAGACATACGGAAACACTCCTTATCTCCAAAAATTTAAAATACAATTAAAAATAAGGAAACGATGCTTTAATCTTAAAGCATCCCAAGAGACTTACAGCATAAAACCCAAACAGCAAGCCTCAAGGAAGGAGGAAGAGAGGTATTTAGTAGTCATCAGCTTTCTGTATTTAAATATTTATAGTTTGTTTCAAAACTTTAAAAAAAAAAAATTCCTTTATGCTCTAGGTAATGCCTTCAATCTTGGTTGGGGAAAAAAAAAAAAGTCTGTGTGTCATTGGATAGAAATTAAGCCAGAGACTTCTGATCAGAAGAGGTCTTATTCTTAAAAAGAGTCTTAAAAAAAAAAAAAAAAAAAAAAAAAAAAAAGCGCACCAGTATTACTACTTGCTGTCAAAAGACACTTTGCTGTGCTTTTCTATTCTAAAATATCGTTACTTTGTTTCCTGGCAAATTACATGGCCCAGCAGCCTATAAATCCATTAATTTATTAGCAGATTATTTTACAAACCTGAAGTTTTATTCCAAGTTGCTTTAACAGACCAATGATTTCCTCTAAATCCTTCATGCCGTGCTTCAACAGCTGAGTGACACCTGGCTTTTGTTTTATCATTGTGTTTAAAAATGGAAATACATTACTTGCTTCTCCCTTCTGCTCAATGAATCTGTAGAGTCGAGAAAGCTAAAAACAAAAATAAAATAAAAAACATAGGTAGCACCACTGGTAGTGCTCATAATAGGTCACATCTAAAAAACAAAAAAAAATTGACTTAGTGCGAGTAAAATATCTGCCTCTTTTTCTCATTTTGCCCAGCAGTCTGTTTTTACCTAGTGAGCTGAGGAAAGGAATGGACAGGCACAAGTCTCATGAGGGCGTCCAGAAGGTAACCTCAACTCTTTATGCACATTCATCACTATTTGCGGACAATTTTTTTTTTAAGTTTCTCTCAGTTTGTTTTACTAAATACCACTGTACGGTATTCCATTTACCCTTTTATTGTTTCCACAGTCTGAAAATTATGTTTAGAAGAAAAAAAAAACTTGGATAGTTGCAATATGGACTTCCAGAGAGAACAGAGAACAAAATCAGACCACTTCCAAAGAGACTGATCTATTCTGAACAGCAGATATAACAGTTTATTTTTCTTACTTTGGTTGATTAAACTGCAAAGTAATTAAATGTTACTGACTTATGGCAAGTTACAAGGAAATTAACATTGAATTAAAATTACTTACACTATTCGATGTGAGAGAAAGATTACAGAATTTGGCTTCTACTTCTCTTTTAGTTAGCTTTTCAGTCTACAAGAGAAACAGATTCAAACATATTCAAGAACCGAGTTAGCAATAGTAATATTTTTTTGGTAAGAATTAAAAAACAACTTCCCAATACCTTTAATTAAAGGTTGCATTTACAAACTGCAATAATAGAAGGAAAACAATAACACATTTTCCACCAATCTTGTATTGAGGCCACATTTGGCTTGGTTTCAAGCAGCAACAAAAGTATAACAATACCAACTTTGCCGAAAAGCACTTCTGCACAGACATTGAAATGCTTATGTAAATTAATAAACAACAAAAAAGAAAAAAGGAAATAAAAATGGCATTTTGGTGGAACTTAAACACTACCTTAATTATTCAAATGAATTTAATCTATTTTCTCTGCTGATAAGGTAGAAAAGACCGACATGGTATCAAGATACATTGTAAAGTAATTTTTATTGAGTACCCTACCAGTTCTTAATTATACAGGTGAATAATTCTCTCATAAATACACATTTAAAAAACATCTTAAAACATCCCAATCCAGTAGTAACAGAAAAGTAATTTATCTGAGTTTACAGCCCAAAGATAGTCAGCCTTTTTATATATCAACAGGATATTCTCTGCTATGCTGGCAATGGGCTGTTTCTCATTTTTAGAGAAAGCTCCACAAAATAAGATACTCTACAGTGATGATGACAGAGATTAGATTAATAACTAGTATCTTACCACAGCATCATACAGAATGATATAGACTTGATTAAGTTTATCCTCTGGTATCCCACAGTGCAGAAGTATAGCTTTCAGTAAGGCAGTGTGGTTCAAGTAAATACTGTACTTTCTTTCCTAATGAAGGGTAAAGAAAAAAGAAAGGGGGGGGAAGTTTTACTTGCATTCCATTTTGCTAAAAAAAAAAAAAAGAAAAAAGAAAAAAAGAAAAAAAATATTTCCTAATAGTTCAAAAATAACTTCAGACCTCTCCTTCCACCACCTTACCTTCCCTCTATGACTAAAGAATGGCAAGGCTTGCCCCATTCTACAATAATGACTTTGCCTGACAGAAGGAAGATGTTATTTTAATGGCACTGTAAGGATTCAATTAATACTTCCTTTGCACACAAACCTATGCTTCATTTTAAGTTTACCTATGAAACATATTTTTTATTGAAATGACAGTGTTCTGTAACTGACTATAGATAAAGTGTGAAAACAGTTCTGTACATGTTAAGGTTAAGGAACTATCCTTTTAAAATACATTAGGCTAAAGATTTACTTAAATTCACATTTTAGGATGGAAAAGAGAGCAAAAGGGATGATTAGAGAATCTACCTGTAGCACTGAAAACTCTTGAATGATTTCTGAAATGGCATAAATTGTTTCTGCTATAGGCAAAAAGCTATTTCCAGTAGATGTAATGATGTCAAATGCACATTCTAGGAGTTCTTTGGGATGACAGCGGTCTAACTTTCGAGGTCTGAAAACTCGCTCTATACAGTATCTAAAGGAAACATTGAAGAACAAATCAGCATCTTCAGTGGTTACTGTCATAAAGCGTGGCATCTGTGCAAAACATCATCTCTAGGTCCCTTACCTTTTCAAGTTTGATATGTTATTTCTAGCTACAAATCTTGCAAAAGGAATCTGCAAAACAAAATACACGAACACTGTTGAAACAAAAGATTCAGTCTGACTAGGCTCTGAAACTGGAGATTAATTACTACTGTGCAGTAACACTTGTACTCTCACATGTTATAATACCTTAAGTATTTGCCATAGCCAAGTAATATTAATCTAATCATCCTTGCCGCAAGTTTTAAATAAAAACATCTCCCCCCCACGAAGTTTCTAGAAGAGCTTGGAGGGGGACACAAGGACATTTCTTAAATTACCCTAATGCATGCAAAATGCATCATAAATCAACTATGAGCATACTAAAATGTATAAGCAGGTATTTTGGTGTTTACATAAAGACATAAAGGAGTCTTTTTCAATAAATCTTTGGTCAACACATTTTCCAAAACAAGTAATTCCAATGGAAAGATCAATTTTGTAGATCCTGCACAAATCCTTAACTGTGAATCATATTGTATAGCTTGATGTTATAAATGCAAAGGAAGGGTGAGTCAAACTGACCTTAAATTAATGAAATGGAATATAAAAAGTCAGGTTCTTTAACTGTCAATAATGAACAAAAGATAACACTTAAGCATTTATGCATTAAATTAAGTGCAAGGTAATTAGGCCAACGTTGCATATAATTGGGTATTACTGAGGAATCCCAGACAGTAAAATCTGAACTGTGCAAACAGCAATTCCTCTCAAGAGTAGAATGATCTTTGACAACATCTGTTTGAGGAACATAAAACTGGACAGACTGTTACCCACATTCTCTATAAAGACATATAAATAAGAAAGGGATGAGAATACTGGAATTTTCACTGGTCACTGGAAAAGTCTTGTCTCTTATATGTGCAAGAAAAAAAAAAAACAACACAAAAAAACCCAAACCAGCAGTGACATCTAAAACGTTTATAATATGGCATTATTTTCACCTATTTTTAAAAAAAAAAGTCTATTTCTCCTCTCTGTGGTCAGGACTCCAGCTGTCAAGACCAGGAGTACAGCACTAAGGCATACAGGAACAGACACTGAAAGATACACTCCTTCAACAGTCAGAAGTAGTATAAGCCTAAACCAAATTTATCACTAATGAATCAAAGGTATCTACAGACACTACCACCACTCTTCAAACCCAGCTTTGCCTACAGAGATGATACTACTTACTCTGAGGTCATAAGGAAGCATTACCAGCATCCCACTCTGATCCATGAAATATGAAGCTTCATTATGTTCATATAGTTTTTTATTTCTGGGCAGTAGCAACGGAGTATGCAGCTTGATGGCTCCTGCACAAAACCAGTAAAATACTATTATCTCCCATTTCAGAAGTAACATCTGCTTTTTACAAGCTCATGAACACCCTTCTGGGGCATGATAATCTCAACTAACATCTTTTAAAAATTACATTATTTTAAGCATCCTTGATAGACTTTCCTCTTCCACTGTTCAAAGCGAGCCATCAAACAAACTTTGATGTTCTATCTTGCATGCTTTTTGGGCTCAGCAGGCAGACCACAGAGAAACAAACTGCGAATTCCACGGCTCCAGCAGAATCCTCACCTTGTCCTCCCTCTTTAAACACCACCTTTCACAAAAGCATGCACACAAAACAGATGAGAAACTCTACAGATACAAGTAGTACTGTTTCGGTCTAGACGCACTTCCAAAGAGAACAAATATTGTTCAGATGTGTTGCATCCTGTGTCTCAAAAATGAACTGGAAGTGTTTATGGTTTGCTTTAAAACCTCATAAATACCTTCTTTTTCTGGCTGTTTTGCAACCATCTATCTGTATGAATTCAATCTTCATTGAAACCTTACTATTAACAATAGTATCACTAATCACTGAAAAATACTTTCCTGTTTTAAACTCTCTACTGATTCTCATACAGCTCTTGTTATAGACTCATGTCTTCAATTAGATTTCAACATAAATATTTAAATCAGGAGAAAAAGTCTCAAAAACAAGGAAATGCTTTTAACCATTACAGACAACAGATACAATCTAATGGAAAAAATATATATCCAACCCCCAACAGTTTTTTTTTCCAAAAGAATGAAAAAATTTCTAATCTCTAAAATGCTGACAAACACTTTCCAAAGTCTGACAAGCTTTACATGGGGGGTGTGTGTGTGAGGAAGTAACCTCCTTACTCGACTTCACGTTTCTCATTTTCTCATTTTTTTGTATTGCCAAACCCTGATCATGCTTAATCAGATTATGATGTATTAGGAAATCTCCCTGTTTCTATTTTAAAATTCCCTATTTTTATGTAAAATAGTATCATGAATGCCTCTAAAACAATACAATGTGTAACATTTCAAATGTGACAGTGTGTGCATAAATTTTCTTCCTCTCTTAAAAACTAATTTTAAGCAAATACTATTACTAATGACTGGATAGAGTCCTGGAAAGAAAAACCCTCAAAGACTGTTAAACACCGTGACACCAGCTCTGGCTCAGGAAGTTCCTGAACAGCAAATCATTGCTAAGAGCAGTATCACTGAAAGTACCACTATACACTTGCTCTGCTTCCATGCTCTTTCTTAGGCCATTCCCATTCTGGCTATGTTCAAAGAGAGGTTACTGTGCAACATGGATGCTTGGTCTTTCACTAAAGAGCTATCCCTATATTCAGATCTAGATATTATGTAACACTCCCTACTTCTAGAAAGGTCATATAGACTTATGAGAACAACCAAATACATTTGAAGGTATAACTTTTCTTTCTGTAGAAAATTAAAATAGTTCAGATTTGAAGTTAACAGCTATTACTGGATGCCGAAATAACAGCAAAAAATAATGTAAAGCTTCAAATGATATGCAACTACTGAATGTACTTTTTGACTCATGTGATAGCAGTAAAACTACTCCATTCTCTTAAATCCATTCAATCATGAAAAAGGAAATGAATGACTTTTGTCAACACACCCACCGTGTCTTTTAAATATCCGGCTGACAATCTCACATACATGCTGCTGTATCTTGGCTGCCCAAATAGAAAAACTACCCTGAAACCATCACAAATAAAAAGTACATATATAATTCATATGCCATGAACACTCCATGTAATATAGGTAATAAGCATTCTGCTATCTCGTCCCACTATAAAAAAATGTAATTGCTTACATAATAAAAAATAACTACAGCTACAGAAAGCATTACTGTACTGTGTTACCTTGTATTTCTTTAGATTTAGGAAAATTTTAGAGTTGAGAAACTGAGGATTACTTTGCCATGATTAGAAAGAGAAGAAAACATTCAGAGGCAACACATTCTGTTGGCAATCAGATGCAAGTACCATTAGTTTGACAGAAGTTCAGAGTAAAGAAAGTAATCATCTGGACATAAGCTTAAAAACTTTAGCTGCTACAATCAAATACTGCTCGTTTCTTCATTGAAGAATGAACCTAAGGTTCAAATGGCAAGTGGTTATTCAAGCGCACATAGTAAGTCTGTAGCTTTAAATGGGAACTAATGTGACAATCAATCTTAAGAGATAACACAATTCCCTCAAACATGTTAGAGTTCACCTGTACAAACTTTTTTTTTTTTTTTTTTAAATCCAACACAGGAATAAAAACCCCACACATCCCTGTAACACCTACAAACCTTCAGCATATCACTGTCATAAGTATAGTCTATAGCTGGAGATATACGCTGTGAAAATATCTGACTCATCATAGTCCGGTAGGCCTTTCCATCCACGTTTGCTAAGGTATGGTGGAGTACTTCATGGAGTTCAGACTCTTCCATTTGTGGTGGTGGAAGATGTTCACTTTTTAACAGCTCCACAGCTGTTGGTCGTGCTGCAGGATCATGGTTCAGGAGCCATGTGATAACCAATCTCTACAAATTAAATAAAAATTTTATAGTTTAGAAGAATTTTATATACTAGCAGTATTTACAACAAACTTCTTAGTCACATCACATTAATAAAAAAATTATGAGACTCTACAAGGGACAAAAAAAGTAGGATCTGAATCTTTGGGGTGGATATTATTTGCTTATTAAATTCTAATTATCTTTTACTGTGTTATCTGAATAAAATTTACTAACACAAAAATTATTAGAAATGTGCCTCCTGGGATGACAAAGTATGTAGTATCCTTTGTTGTTCTGTTTTATGCTAGCACTGGCATCACTTTATCAACAAAGTTAAGAGAAAGCAGAATCATATGCGTAAGAACAAAGATTTGACAGTTACATATATTAAAGAAGGGGGAATCTTCCTGGCATATTACAGTAAACCATACAAGACGGAAACATTTTTATGGTACTAGTAAAAGGCAGATTGCTGTTTCATAGGCATAACAGACAAAAAGCTAATGCTAATGTTCAAGAAAAGAGTCTACTAGCACAAGGAAAAAGTTATCTAGACGGTCCAGACAAAATTATACTGCTCCTTATCACTTCATTTCTTTGCCATGGAGGCATCTAGAACAGCTCTTGGCAGCTCTTTCCAAACTCAGAGTGGTCAAATTAGCTTGCACACCTCGTTCTGTTCTGTTCTGTGTCACAGATTTTTCTCAAAAGCTTAAGTTTAGAGTTAAACAATATAGCTGCCATTTGTCTGAGCCTAAAAAGTTGAAATTGTCTCTCAGATCTTAAAAGGTATGCCAGTGAATTCTGCATTTCTTTATGACTGTGCTCAGGGAACTTTGTGGGTAAAGTATATTTCTATGTCAACTTAGTATATTGAGATTTTTTTTTTCCTTACTTTGTTCTAATGTCATGTAATAAGAACTTGGCAGAGATTACTAATTTAAAGTTACATGGGAAAAATTATAATTAACATTTCTTGACAGGGAACACATAATAGTTAAAATGGCTTCAAAATTACCTGCTTTGCATGCTTGACTTCATCAAAATCTTTAGGAAATACGATAGTGGGCTATAAAAAAAAAAAAAAAAAAAAAAAACCACAAAAAAACGAAAACCACATTTGAATTAAAAAAGGGAGTCCAACTTGCTCAGGCTATTATTATTTTTAAGTTCTACATATTTAAACAGAGAAACTAAGCATTTTTATTGCCCATGGGGGAAAAAAAAAAAAAAAAAGAAACCCCAACACCAAAACCCAGAAAAAAAACCCATGGCAAATTTAGTTTGAAGAGCTAAAAGGAAAAAGAATGTAGCTGAAATGCTTTTGTGATGTTTTGTATAATGAAGATAAAATCCATACCACAAGCATTTACCAACTACAAATAGCAACTGGTTCCTGAGAGACACCCACCAGGTCTAAACCTACGTCTACTAAAGCCATGATGTCTTTATCTGACATTTACACCTCTAATGTTTTGCACTATAAAAATTAATTTCACAGATAGAACACTAACTGATGTTAATACCATTAGGGAATACACAATGCATTAACAGAATGTCAGTACCAGCTCCAGTTTTATTCTTCACTTTTCATTATATATGTTATAAACTTTTTTTTTTGTAAAAGCACTCCATGTGGAAACATTTTTGCTATGTTTTGCATCCTTTTACTTCTCTTAATAAACTATTTGATGCACAGAACTATTATCTTTTATATCCGTGTACTTACCAGTCTTAGCTGACCAAGAACAAAGATCCTTTCTGATGCAGTACTCATAGGATGGTAAGACATTTCAAAGAATATTATACCCAGACTGAACAGGTCCACTTTCTAAGGAAGAAAAAACCAGAAATTTAAATATAATACCCGTGAATTCTCTGCAGAAGAAACAGCAATATTTTGGTTAAATTTTGGTTAAATTTCACAGTATATTACAGCAAGAGAGGAGGGTGGATTTTTTTGTGGTTTTGACTTGGTTGGGTTGGTTTGTTTGGTTTTTTGGGGGTTGGTTTGTTTTTTTTTTTGGGGGGGGGGGAAGGGTGGTCTGTTAAATGAGACAATCCATTAAGATTTGGTAGATTTCAATGCCTTCTATCATCACAGCACTGCCATGACATAAAGGACTCCCACTCTGAAAACATTCTTGCTTTGAAATTCAGCTCGTCTCTGCATATAAACAGGATCCTCTTTGATCAAAAAATACACCCCCACCTCCCCAAAATCACAGTCTAGGAATCCAGAAAAGCAATATATACTTCTGATGATGACATTTTACCTTTACTCTTAATTTATAAAGGTCCTCCATGATTACCCACTTTCAACTTGAAGTTGCTTGCACCTAGTCATGGTCACAGCACAAGCAGAAAAACTGACTTGCCCACATCCTTCCACCCTTGGCCTCCTCTCAAAGGAGGAGATTGCCTTGCTTATCACAGCAGTCCCACCACACCCTGTTCCACCTTGAATTCACCTTTGTTGAGCAGGAATGACCTAAATTGTATCTGGTCCCTTAGATTCCATGCTACCTTTTTATTAAGTCTACTCTAATCATACCTGATTGTATGTAGACTTAGTGCTTCCTTGGACCTCTGGGCTGACATACAGCGCGGTGCCAACCATCCCTGTCAAATTACCTATGTGGCAAAAGATGAGAGTACTAGTTTCAAGAAGTGGGAGAGAAACACAGCATCAAAGTCAAGAAAAAACTCACTCATCTTCTGTCCTCATTTTTTCCAGGTTGGAATGCAGTCCTTATTGAGAGAGACCCGGTTGAGAGCAGTTTGCAAAACAGACAGTTCTTAACCTTCACATGGCAAGTATCTGTGTCAATCTATAGTAGCTAAACCCACCTACTGCTTTACAGAATTGTGGTAGGTCAGCACACAAATAATACAACTAAATTTCACTTCCATTACACTCATCTTAAGACACAGAATGTATGAAAGTTTTCTCAAAACACAAAATTCAGCCTGTTATGGAAGGTGTCAAAAAAACCGCAACCACACAAAAATCCCTTATGTCTTGAAATTGTCCTGTACAGGCAAGAGAACAGAAGTGCAGATGGAACAGATACACAGATCTCTATATACCTCACCATGAGAAAAGCACTGATCTACGGCAGAAGGCTAGCAGTAGAAGCAAATCATTTTTAGATAACAGTCAAAACTGCCAGATTACATGTAACGTATCTACCCAAAAGTTGGTGTTTGTGTTTTTTTCCCCCAATAAAAAGGGTTTTATTTTCAAAGAACGAATGGAAGTTCTAAGAATATACAAGACTGCAGAATATAAGTGTTTGCTTAAAATCATTTAGAACAAGTTACTATGTAAACTAACCTGATGGGTCAGACATAGCAGAACTATCAGAGCGATTTTCTTCTTGTTTAGAGGCCACCTGAAATCAGGAAAACAGACATGCTGTAAATGGCACTTGAAATGCTTCTGTTGGCTTTTCTTGCCACTTTGGTTGGCAGTACATGGTTTAATTCTAGAACTTCAGAAATAAAAAAGTTCATGGCATTCACAATATAAAGTCCAATGAGCACTATGCTTTTCTGGTTTATTTTCATCTTTCATGTTATTACAACACCACATTCAAGGTTTTTTTCATTCACTTTCAGCTGTACTTACTGCATTTGCTGGATGATCTGTAGCTAAACCAAAATCACCAATTTTGACGTGATCATCTGAATCTAAAAAAATGTTCACAGGTTTCAAGTCTCTGTGGATCATTCCCTGTTACAGCAGGACAACGAAAAAAAGACCCACAGAATATTAGAAAATAAACACAATTCAAAATAAAACTCTCTTTATAATACACTGGAAAATTGTATTACATACTTTTATTACAGTGGGAAATCTACAGCATTAAGTCACTGACAATTAATTTGGAAGACTATAGTCCGCAGCCCGAAGCAATTTTCAGGTTTCTGTAGTACTAACAAAATGTTTTTAAAGGTGGTCAATTTTTGTGACAAAGGGAAAAATCTGAAGTAGTTCATTATAAAATTCAAGCTTATGATAAAATATTCTAACCCCCTAGAACCAATTAATAATTGAAAGCACAAGGAATGAACCTTGCTAATAAACACCCCAAAATGAATAATATGAAGAAACCTATACAGGAAGAGGCATAACATAGATATTATGGACAGGTTATAACTGTCATATCTACTAACCTTTTCATGGATGTAAGCTAACCCATCTAAAATTTCTCGGAAAAGCCTCCAAAGCCGACTGGTGTCTTCATATAATCCTTGGTCAATAGTATCCCTTAATGTGCTCTTTTCACAATACTCCATCTTCAGTTGTGCGTATGTAGGGGACAGAGGGAAGAAAGAGTAGTTTTGTCAATAAGAGACCATCAGAAACTTGTACCTGTGTGCGTATTAATGCCTGGTTCTGTAACACACAGTTCAGGAGCAAATAGTATCACCAAAACATTCAGCTGTTTGGAATCTTCCCCAAGAGCTGTGTTTTAGCTAGAAAACATGCATTTATGGGTCCTAGCCCATTTTCTGGGACAACAGTATGAGCTTGTAGAGTAGTATATTCTCCAACATTCATGTCAAAACCAAGGCAAAACCAGCCAAAGCCATAATGTATGTTTATAAGCCAAACTTTAAAGAATCTCTGGCTTTATTTTACTTGGCATCTTAACTGCTTATATGATGATTATACATAACACATGCAAACAAGCTTATTAAAATCTAATTCCATCTAATTGTACCTTCCTTCCAGACAAGCTCTAGCATTAAGTGCATTACAAAAAATAGCACATCACCACAGAACAGTTACTTATGACAGTCAACTCCTCCCAGAAACAGTCTAACTCCGAACACAAAAGAGCCTGAAGTTGCAAACCTACAGGAATTTTATTCTGTGCCTACTGTTAGGGCCATACAATTAGTTTGCAGATTACTGTTTTCTGTTAAAAGAAAATGCATACACAATATAGTGCCTTTGAAGAGAATGAGGAAATTTTCACATCTGTGAAATACAGCTTTACCCCCAGAAGTTAACACAGTACACTTCAACTCCACATTGGGAATTAATACCACAACCAAACTCAAGAACACCAACACCAGTGTTAGGGGATATTCTAAACAAATAACAACCACAAGGCAAAACAACGCTTTGGAAGCCACGGACTCAAAAAGGTTGCTTGGTTGGGTTGTTCTAAGGTTAGGTCAGGAGCTGCCAACTTTTACTTGTACACAAGCAATAACAGTGACCTCATTACACAGTATGGCACTACAGAACTTGGCTCTCTCCAGGAACAGCTACAGAGCCCCAAAAGATGTAACAAGCCGTGTGTGCTGCACAGTGCCTTCCGCCAGCCAAGCCTTTCAGAAAACCAGTCTATTGCAAAGCCAACATGGAACTTAGTCTCATTTGCATTTTTTAAAGGTCATTACTTTTCTCAAGAAAATCAGAAATTAATTTCTGCACATTGGAATAAACAGTACCCTTTTATCTGAAAATGCAAGCATGTTTGTACCTGAATGTACAGGTAATGCACTGTCTGAATGACTGGTGTACTGTCTTCTCCTCCATGGCCATTCTTTTCATTGGGTTCTTCATCCTTTATCACAATAAAAGTAACAGAACAGTTAGCTGCAGGAAGCCATCCAGAGGTTTTTTTGTGCATACTACTGTTCTTTAATGGCTGGAACACACTGATGAGAACTCAACATCTACAGCTAGGCTTGAGTAACAGCAAAATAACACACTGACATTTTTTAAATACCACTGCTTCTAAATAAACTAGAAAAACAGGTGTGACCCAACTCTCATTTTCAAAAGCGAGAACAAGTAAGATTCTGCCATTGTTAAGACAGTGGAGGAAAAACATTCCAGAAGATCTGGATGAAACCTAAATCTCAAAGCGTGTCACATTTAAAAAAAAATAAAATCTACAAAGCTTACTTTATAATAGAGTTAATAATGCAACCCTCGCCCCAACCAACAATTTGGGTGTATAGTTTATATATAGATATAGTGACCAACAAATGCACTGCCGTATTATTAAATTAAATATGGAAAAATCTTTCATGCCAATGTACATTAAAACAGAAAGAGGAAGGAGATGAAGCATTTTACAGATCAGGATTGGCAATGACAGATTCTAGATGCTGTATGAAACTGTGCCTTAGCTTTCTGACAAAAAACTTAAAATTAGCTAAACCCTTACATGTTATTCCGACTTCCCATCTCTTTTTGACTGCTAGCAATATGTATTGTCACCACTTTCAAAAAGTGGCTAGTACGAGCAAATATATTGGTTTATATCATCTAAAAGCAAAAAACAGAATTTCAACTTTCAGATGATGTAAGGCAAACCATATGGTTAACTGATAAATCATATACAAAATGAAGTGTTAAACTTGCAATAACCAGGCTCATGACTATAAAGCGCAACTTGCATTTAGCTCAATGAACACTATGGGTAACAGAATCCAGATTAGCTGCATCAGACTGATTTCTACAGAACGCACAACATTTACTCTGATGGAACATCACCTTACATGGTTCTGTACTTACACCAGAAGTGAAACAAAACTTCCCAACGGACCTGTTTGCTTGTCAAAGACTATTTTATGATCTTTTCATTTTCACTAGCTTTATCTTTGTACTTACTGGAGGATTACTGTTTTCATCCTCGTTATCAAAAATGATGTCACTTTCAGAATCCGTGGTTGGCCTGTTTAAAAAACAGAAAGAAAAAAAAAAATCCAGAAGTTTTGGATACCAAGAAATATTTACTAAGAAATCTGGAAACTTTGCAGAAAAAAAAAGAAAGTCTAAGCTTCTGTTGCAGACCTTCTATATGCCTTAAACAAAAAACCCAAAACTAACCAAAATCCCAAAAAGTATCTTGCTTGCAAAGCAACACTTCCTTTGACAGCCCAGTTGCATAAAGGGAAGGTATAATTTGCATGAGTAAAATTCAATTTCTATATTCAATAAGCAAAACTGAGATAAGTTTACTTACTTGTTTAAACAAAAGAACACCATAAGTGAAAGAACTACTCCATACACAGAGGCAGGTATGGAATATGTTAATAAAAATCAAAGCAAAAAGAAAGGACAAGTAAGGTATTTTTCAGGATTTGTAATACTTCTCTGTTATTAAAAACTTTACTCTCAAGGTTGGAGAATACAGTCCAACATAAAGTAAACAGTCATGCATTCTGATACAAACAATATAAAACTTTTAGAAGCCTAAACCAAAAATTTCCTCATACACTCACAGCTTTTAGCTAGAAATTTTCATCTCCCTGGCTATGTGACTGCTGGCAAATACACTCTTTTTGAGCCAGAGGACAGAACAAAAACGCAGTGAACTACCTCTGATAACAGAAGTGAGAATGATAAAAGACACAAACTTGGAAAAAACAAATCTGCTCATGTTCCCTATAGAGCCAATACTGAAGCCTACTTACAAAAATGAATGTGAGAACACCCCATCACCATCATCATCGTCATCACTGGACTCCTGATCAGCTCCACTGAATTTGTTGCTGGAGGATCTTTCACATGAAGTACTCCACTCAACTGAACTTGTCAAAACTGGAGGAGGAGCATTAGCTTCCACATCATTTGTCTCCTCAGTGGTAAGGACGAAGAGACCAGACTTGGTGGGCATTCTCTTCTCTTCGGTTGTTTCAGATGATGACACAGTGGGAACAGGACTTTCATGTTTTTCTATCCAAGCATTGTAATACCTCACAATATTCTCATGGTTCAAGCGGGAAAGTAATGTTACTTCCCCCTTAATCCTCCGAAATTGCTTGCTGGCAGGGTTTATGCGGATACGTTTCACAGCATAATAGCAACCATCAAGCTTATTTCTCACCTGCAAAATTCAAATAAATCTAAAGTCAAATGCTTACAAACGCCTTACCAAGTAGAGCCAGAAGTAGAATAATTTCGTGGAAGAGGAAGTTTTCCTTCCACCTGAAAAATGACTACAATTCAAATGCAAGCTTCCCCATACTGACAGGCTTCTCTCCAGACTCACAGTAACCTCTTGTAAAATTTATCAATTCCAGAAAAAAAACCCCACACAGCACAGGCACAGCATACTAGAAGATAATACATAAAACCATGTAAACATTGAGTATATTGTTTTGCTTCAGAGAAAACAAACACATCCCCAAAAAGGATTCCACACAGGGAAATAATTTTTATACCATACCTTGACAACTGCTCCAAAAGCTCCTTTGCCAAGTAATTTTAGCTCTTCGAACTCATTGTAGTAGCGCGAAAATTGTCTCTGTGTTTCTGTGAAGAATGAAGCGCTGGATATCTGACTGCTGGGTACAACTGTCTCAATGCAATCTATACCTGCTGAATCTGTAATAGGATATCAGAGTTACCACCGTGGATGGCATGGGGATAAGGCACAAGGGACTGTCAAATAAGCATCAGGAAGAAGACAAAACCTAAATAATTTCAAGTGCAACTAAAACCTGAAATACAGAAGTGCTCTGCTGTGTAAGCTCTGGTACAAGCATAAACCTTAATACAGTTTTTAATTACTAACATTACTTATACTGGTCAAAGGAACTGATTTTAACAAGAACATAATGAGGGAAGAAGTCTCATTGCAACAGCGTCTTCCAAGGTCAAAGTTAAGTGTGACATGTATGCCATGCACGAGGTGGATGAATTTACAGGTTTAATTAAAGCACCAGCTTCTTCTTCTGATGAGACAACAGCAGTCAGTCCACCCCAGCTAGTCATCAATATAGATGTTAAAGACCACACTAGCCTCTAAGTTAGTTAATGTAAAAAACTTGCGCAGTCTTGTGAAGCTCTAGCACAGCTTAATTCTTCTGTTACTGCATGCATGTAGTCCATTTATTTAGCAGAACATGGAAAGCACCAAGTTTCTTACCATCTAGATTTTCTTCAGCTACAGGTATTTTCATTCGTGGAATGTTTATAAAACTATGTTGTAACAACTGCTGAGGAGTCCATCTTTCCTTATCTTCCAAGCAAACACATCTGTTAGCAAACCAAGAAGAGAACTGTTCAAGGACCCATCCTATATCGGGCCTAAATGTTCAGAGAGGTCTCCTTATATTTAAGAAATTATCACCTTTATCATTCAGATGGGAATCAGAAGCAAAAAACAGACTAAATGACTTATCCACAGTGACACACAAAGTTGGTGGCAGGGCAAAGAAGAGAGCACCACGCCTGTTCTCCCAAATCCCAGATTAGCAGCCTGAGCCATGAGGGAACAATCACCTCTTCTCTAAAAACCATAACTAGCGACACAAGGGGATTTAGCTATTCTTTCAAAAAAACCTGTTCAAGACTTTAAAAAAAATAAAAATAAAAATAAAAAAATCAAAGACAAAGAGATACAGGAATGCAACAAACATACTTTTCCAGAAAGTCTTGGAAGTCAGGAGGTAAATTGGTAGGAACAGCAACTGGATATTCCTTGGTTACTTGGCCCTGGCTGAGTGAAAGCAGAAGCAAGCCCAGACTCCACACATCTCCTTTTTTTCCAGGTTTGCTGGGAAGACCATCCTCACTAAAACGAACTTTGGTTTGCTCAAAAACGTCTGCTTTGCAGATATCAGCTAAGCGCTTGGAAATGCTGTAGTCTGTCACCTTGATGTTTCCTTCAGCATCTACCAGGATACTGGAAGCACAGAGAACTTTGTGCACTACTGAATTATTGTGCAAGTAGTCAAGAGCTGACAAGATTTGGGTCACATAATGGCGCAACTGCTCAACTGGAACTGGAGTCTCTTTGTGCAAGTATGTAGAAAGGCTGCAACCACTTATGTGCTCCACTAAAATGTCCACCACAATTGAATCATCCCGTTCTTTAAGGTTCATACATTTATAATGTACTATGTTTGGGTGACTTAGCTTCGTCAGTGAGCTGAACTCTGTTTCTGCACCCTGAAGCTGTTAGAGAAACACAACATAACATGCATTGTGTCATATCTCACAAACACACCACTACTAATATATATATATAACATATGTAAAACACATAAAATATGTGACATTCTCACCCTTTTCTGAAAAGGAAGTATTGTACACAAGGGGCAAGAACAACTTTGGTTCCTGCCAGGTAAGCTTCATTTCCCTCTTTCTTCAGAATATTATTTTATTTATGCATACTTGCAAGTACACTTTATGGCACTTATATTATTTTAAATGAAATCCTTAATACCCCAATACACCCATCTTCTTCTGTGGTGCAGATACTCTAAATGCTAGCATTTTCAAGCTCATCACCACCCTCTGAAGTTTTATATAAACTAGCAGCCTCAAGAAAAGCACTAAACCCCACCTAACCTTTATTAAGCCAAATGCAAAATATGAGCATTACCTGTTTCTTACACTTCTCAATCTTTTCTATTTCATGCGTTGTAAGAAACCTTCCCATCTTTTTTTGCCAGTGCAGAACCCACTCATATATTAAAACAAAGTCTCCACTGCGAATTTCCAAGGCATTGTAGACTGATTTACCAAGCTGTTCATCCTTGCCTGTACATAAAGAGAGAGAAGAGGAACAGGGCTGCTTCTGTTTCTAAGGTCCTAACAAGAGCTTCTGCAAATGCTAAATGAACACCAGTAAGCCTGCTTTCTACAATTTCAGAAACACAAAGCTACTTACAACTAAACAAGATCCATACCTATATGGCAGGTATGGAAAATATCAGGTGTGATAAGACTGAATCCTATGTAGCAGGAGTCAAATTAAAGCAATAACACATTGGCAAAAAATTACCACACATTTTAAAGAATTTCAGGTTTTCATAAATGAACACTCTTCCTGCCGATTAAATGCTGAGCTCGACACACAGTAACATTAATTGTTCATCCTCAAACTGCAAAATAATAAAGTTCTTTGTTCCAGAGACTTTCAGGCTGTTCATCCTACCACCAAGGAAGTGCTATGTTGAAAACGAAAAATGAAAACATTTGATGTTCCATTCATATGGGCACTTCATGGAGGCCTTTTGGCTCTGAAAGTCTCCTATCGTTGCCTATATTTATATTTTCACTAAACCCACTGATTTTATGCCATTGCTATCAGCAGCAATGGAAGGAGAGTAACTATGCATTTCTAACCCTGTGCTTATCACTGGTTTGACATGTTACTGAAAGCTAAATGACTTCTTGCTTGGTAGCCATGTGTATCTGACAAGCTAGCTATTTAAGTTTAAAAGCAAATAGTTTTTAGTATTATTTTAGTTATGCAGAGAATATAAAATGTTGAGAAAGTGGGGTTTTCTTATGGTATGGCTATTCAGTTATGTAATTGTATCTGCAGAAGCAAATTTTTACTTAAATTAGTCCTAAAAAAATATAAAATATTTACCACAGAGTAAACTTTCCTATTACTCTCTCCCACTCTTTTGACTGTGAGATTTCACAATCAACAACAATATTCTCTCCACCCTTGCTGCTTGTACCTGTTAACATTGTTTAAGTTCTCCCTAAAAAAACCCACCACCACCCCCAGCCCAAAACCCAGTATTTCAAGCTGCAATTGTAATTTTGCTTACCTAGACATTTTCCTTTATGTACAATAAGTTGTCCAGCACCACTCGTGCTGAAGTTCAAAACTTCGTAATTTCCAGGGGACTCTTCGTTACTACTAACAGAAAGCTGGCGTTCTCGTCTGCAATGTGAACAGAATGTTTTTCTCCAACTCAAAGACAGTATTATTGCAGTCCCTAAAGATATCAATTCTGCAAGAGGATTAGCTTTCAGAGACTTCTGTATCCAATCTTAATATCCATTAATTTCAAAGATACTGAGTTAGGGCAAAGATACATCTCTGATTAGAAATCCAGCATTTCAGCAGCAACATCATGCTGCACTAGGTCTCTATATTCAAAGCCAGAAATTGAATCCAAACCTGAAAACTTCTGCATCTTAGGATGACACTCCCAGTTCGGGCTGGGCTGGGGGTGTTAAAAAAAAAAACAACAAAACAAAAAAAAAACCAACCAAACAAAAAGAAGTAAACATGCTACAGGCTCTGGAAAAAAAAAAAAATTTAAAAAAAAAATCGAAGTTTGACTTGATTTGCATTCTCTTTCAAAACATTACGAAAAGCAAATATATGCAATTCTGGAACTTCATCCCAGCTTTAGCTTAATTATTTTCCCTGACTTAAAATGGGTTTTCCATTTGCCTCCTTTACTACTCTAAACTCCTCCTCCAAGAAAAGGGAAGTTTTTCAAAAACTTTAAAAGCAAGTATGATTAGGGTATTTCTTCTCACATGCATGCACAGAGCTCCATGTGAGATCAGAAAGAACTCAAGACCACTAACCCAAATCAACCTCCATTACTTCTTGGTACAATCTATTTCAAAATTAATAGAAATACCACCACTGCAAAAGTATTCTCCACATCAATGCAATCATGTATATTGATCACAGGAGTGTATGAAGGGTAATGTAGAAGCTCTTTCAAAATATTTGATTTATTTAAAAAATTAAAAAAAAAAACGGTAAACGCTACATAGAAAGGAGATGCCACAGGGAACTTCTTAAAAGTGCTGTATAAAGAAAGATAAACAAAGGAAGCATCTGGCTTTCTGAATTCAAATACATTTTATAAATGAAATTACTTTACATTTTAATAATCATCCAAAAGTTTGTGTCCCAACAGCCAAAAATTCAGGCTTCATAAACAGATAAAAATACAGCACCACTCTTCTTGTGAAAAGAAACTCAGAAAACTAAACATGTCTAGCTTTTGCTTAACTCTACAAACATGGCATCATCAGAAGTCTCAATGTTTCAAAATCCTTTTTGATTATTTTGATTATTTTCAACATTGTTAAAATAAGTAACTCTGCCTTTTTGGTGGTTTTTTTTTTGTTTTCGTTTGGATTTTTTTTTTTTCAGATAAGAACATAAAATGTAAGAATTTGTGTGGAAAGTTAATATAAGAGTCCATTTTATGTGTTCCACATTAAAGCATAGTAACAAACTTTTGAGAATTTTCTTGTTCCACAAGCACAGATAGTGTCTCATTTTGTTACGCTAAGATTAGCAAGAAGACAGGGACACAGATTTATGAACTATCAAACACTATACATAAGCAACTGCCAAATATGACTTGGGATAGGCAAAGGGAAGAGATAGCAGCAGGAGTCAAAGTAGGATAGATCAAAGAACTTCTGCATCAGGTATCTATCAGGGTTGCTGATAAATAACATGAAAACAATTTTGAGGCCTACAGACAAGAGAAAACCAGGAATACACTATTTACATCAAAACAACAGGCCAAATAACAAGTCATTGGCACAATCTGAATCAAAACCAGGAAAATTAATACCAGGGTATCTCCACTGTCCTTGATAGTTACAATCAGCTATGAACACAGGAAAGGGTGGGAAAAAAAAGAAAATAAAAAAAAAAAGAAAACCAAAAACCCCAACATACCTATATCGTCACCAATCCTAACCTAGATGAATTACATACCAGCATAAGAACCCTCCAATAACTCTAATCTTCCATCTAATAAGTTGCTCTGCAAATGCAATCAGCATTATCCAATTCTCCAACAGGGAGCTTTACACCAGCATATCTTTACAGCAAATGTTTTGAGATGAATATAAGCTTTAATTTATTGCGCTAATCGAAAACCTGCATTAACCGATTTAAAATAATTTTCTTCTGCAATTGTCAACATACTGCATACTTCAAAGAAACTAAGTAAGCCCTGAATATATCTTCCAATGATTGCCAAATACCCTTCCAAGTTAAACTAAGAGCCAAACGGACTCTCTTAATTGGAAAGTTCCCAAGTTATCCATAGCACATGCATTAGTTAAACCATGCCAAATGAAGGGGAGGAAGGGGGGGCGGGGGCGGAAGAGACAGATCAAAACGAACAGCTGAGCAACACAGCACATT
Source organism: Aviceda cuculoides (assembly GCA_035590195.1). NCBI lineage: Eukaryota > Metazoa > Chordata > Aves > Accipitriformes > Accipitridae > Aviceda > Aviceda cuculoides. The sequence continues at coordinate 13,933,851 of JAVJGG010000032.1, read as the reverse complement.
ACTCTCTTGCCTTCAAATTTCACTTTGAAATCTAATGTTTTTTTGGGAAAACAAAAAAATCCACATGCAAACTGACACGCTTACTTTGAACGTCCAGCTGAATTTGGTCGGTGTTTATTATTCACTCCATGTTCCCAACAGCTTCCATTTAAACTGGAAGTAACTCTATATCCTGCAGTATCTCTCCTGTGAGAATTTTCTTGACTTGTCAGAGCAGCTATTTCCAAACGTTCCTATAAATCAGGAAAGACACCGAGTAAATACAGAAACTGCTCCTATCCTCAAAATATGTGAGTAATTGACTATTAGTCTATAAAGTCACCAAGATCACAGAAGGAATAGGTTTTCATAAGAAATGCACATATGAGGCTGAGGAAGAAGTGCTAAGATTCAGAAAGTACATTTCAGCACTGTCCGCAGGCGAGAATGCAAAGACTCTTTACAGTGAAACTGGAAACATTAACATACTAGCTTTTTTTCTATGTCTGACTGAAAATATCCATCTCAGTACACTTAAGATACTAATATATTAAACTATGTTCCCTTACAGTTGATTTTATTCCAGAAATAAACCCATATAATTAAGAACCTATTTTAGTCTAGATCTATTAGAAGCACAGGATGAGAAAAGATGTCCAGGACAATTCAGTCATGTAAATCTCCCAAATTTTTGTAAGCATATGCTACAGTACTGGGAAGAAGTTATTGCAATGGTTTTTGCATGCCTGCTTAGAAAGAATACCTGTTTGGCAATCTCTTTCTTTTTTCTTTCTTCTCTTTTCTCTTCCTCCCTTCTCTGAATCTCGTTCAGGATTTCACGTTGCTGAAATGAATTTTGGTGTTGTTAACTGATGCAACAGTATATGCAATGCAACTGCTAATCTTACTCTATTAAAAAAAAAAACCAAAAAAAAACCTATGATGATTTTTCAAGAGTGTTATAGAAGACTTATGGATCTCAAAAGAATAAAAAAACCAGAAGTCGTATTAGCTCTCCTGAGGAAGTTAACACCACCAATTGTATGATATAAAAGAACAGAGTTGTAGACAAAAGAAAATGACTTCTACTGACAGACCCGACAGTATGTTTTCATACACAGGAAAGACAGAGGAATAAGCTAAAACACTCTTTTAAAAAAAGAGCTAGTCTATCCATATTCCCACAGTGTGGAGACTCCACACTACTAGTCTCTGTGAGAGTTTGATGAATCCCCTTGTTTGTAGCGAAGAATGTACACAGGTCCAAGGTCTCTTTAGATTAAATTTATTGCACTCTAGAGAAGTCTGTCATACTGAATATTCCAGTCACCATAGGGGTGAAGGAAAGTATGATTACCTGTATGTCTCACTAATACTTCCTAGTTTAAGATGGAATGCACTTAATATATACATCTGCTTACACTTTGGTATAAGGTCCTCTTTATAAGTGATTTTCATAGGATCAAGAATCAACATTCAGGTTTGTTTCAGGCATAAATATTTCTCAGGGTTAAAAACACATTAAAATATTACAACTGCAGCAGCAGATAGTTCATAGTACATATTAATCAACTCATATGGACAGGTGTGACAAGTTAATAATTCACTAAACCCACTAAACCATCCTATGCAGGATGGTTTACAAAATCATGATTGTTTATGTTATTTTAAGAATACAGAGTTCTTCACACTTTAATTTCTCTTACCTCCTGCTCCTCTCTTCTCTTAACTTCTTGTGCCCTACGCAATTCCTCCTGAGCCAGTCTTTCTTGTTCTTTTTGATGATTTTTTAGCATTTCTTCATGAAACGACTTGGAAGGTGGTTTATTATACTCACTGAGAAATGACTGCACGTGGTTGGCAAGTTCAAATATCATCACCTGAAAGAAAAGAAATACGAATGACACGCAGAGTTCAAAGAACAAGTAGATCACATAGTAAAATGATACCAAACTCGAGAAAGCAATACAGCAGCAGCATGACTGCTGATTTTGTTACTTATCAGGAAGAATTTACCATATTTCAATATTTTTTGTCAGAACTACTTATTAATAAACTGCAACATGAAAAATCCCTGACCACAGTAGCAAAGATGGTAAAAATTACTGAAAGACAGCCAACTTCAATCATCTTTCTTCTAAAATAATAAATAAAAAAAATCCTTTTCTCATCTTCTTTTAGCCATATTTTTCTATTCGTAAAGATAAGTTTATGACATATGAGCTACAACAGAATAAATCCTTTGCAATTGTCTATTACTGTATCTACTGCTATGAAATAGTTACTTACTTCACTGCTGAAATGAAATCCAATCCTTCCTCTGCAAACAAGCCCCCCCAGTTAGAACTGTAAAGCCACTTAAGGCATTCCACATTCATATAACCACAACTACTAAAATAAGAACTGCACTGAAAACTCAGCTGAGTTCTGCTACACGGTTTGCGAGGCTGGAATCAATTTTCAGTTACTGTTTACTTGAAGTGGGTATGTACTGATGATCTATTGACCTGTCAGGACTTAAGCTTTCATCAGTTTAGTAGCAACCCTTTATTAATTCAAGAAATCCATAGTGCTAATAGACCATCGCATCTCCAAAATTAAAGAACAGTACATCAGAAAGATGCATCCCAGCAGTCAGCAGCACTGAGCAGGATTTGCATGTATAGGTGGGAGAACAGCCAAACTAAATTGTACCACCTGCCTGTAACAGGCTGACATTTATAAGATTCTTAAACATCGAATCCCCTGCTTGAAAGTAAGACCAAAGCCAGGAGGCAATTCAGAATAGAAAGAATAGCACAACATGCATATATCTTGACATGTGCAAACTAAAATATCTTTCCCAGATTACTATTCAGAGGGCAAGGTGATCATGCATGTACAAAAAAAAGGAGGACTCTCAATAATTAAAAAAATACAAATAATCTGCTGTTCAGTTTGACAGGTAACTGAGGTATTCTCTAGTTTTCCATATTGCAGAAGACACTTTATCAAAGAATACCTGTCAAGGCAGAAAGAACAGTTATCTCCCTTTTGCTGCAGAGAAAGAAATTCAGGACTGTACTGTGTATGTCATTCATCAAAAACATGTATCGTACATGTAACTCACAACTGTGTCTACACACTGCTGGAGCAAGCATGATTCTTGCTTTGGAAAATTAACATTAGGAAAACCTATGACACATTTGTAGCTCCTTTCAATGAGATCAGAAATCAAACTGGGATTTAAAGCCCTACAGGCCAATAGCCATCCTGAGGTCAGTTGTGAGCAGACTGAATATATATCACATGATTTAGTGGTTACTTAAGAGAATTTGAATCTTGTATTTCCTATCAATTGTCCATACCACAGTCATTTCAAAAAAGAAAAAACAATTACAGAACACACTGTTAAACTGGTAATTTCCAAAAATACTGAAAAAATTGAGGAAATCTTGGTTATTGAACAGAATGAACAAAATATCTGGCTAAAACCATTTTGAAAGTATCTGCAGAAAAATTGGCAATCAAAATAGAAGTATAGTATGCAAATGGAAAAAAGGCTTGATGCGGCAAGACTGAATGACAAGCAACCCCTGTCAAACCTGTAAAGCTGACAGGCTTAGGAAAATGAAAGCAGAATATTACCCCATTTCAGCATATAACTTGCACAGCTGTGTATTTCTCACTTTTAAAAAGGCAAAATGAGCAAATCAAATGTGTTCACTTTTAACATTTCCAAATAGTGAAGAAACATACTGCAAACTCTGCTTTCACAAAGAATTCAATGTTTGCTAGTAATTATTTGAATCATTTCAGTCCTCAGCAACAACAGAAAGCTACTGTTAATAACAAACATACCTGGGAACTTATAAAATCCCTTAAAAAAGATACAAGTTCTAAGCTTTGCATGTTTTTCCATCTTTTTTTTTCCTATTCGGGAGGAAGTCAAGTATCACTATTCCTACATACAGTAGAAAAAAAAGGCACAATGGCATGGAGTAACTGTGCTACATCCACAGAAGTCAACTGTTGAGCTGGTGTTATAACTAAGGTCTCTTGCCCTCCAGTTCAGCATTAGATGAACAAGATCACACTGAAATGCTCCCCATGTAATTGCTGTTTGCTGTAACAGGTATACCCACTTACAATATTCAAATTAATCTGAAAACTGCAGAAAGCTCTTATTTTTAGAGTCAATATTGCTTTTCATACTGTGAAATAACTCTGAGAATAACATGAACCTTTATATCTGCCTTTAAACAGGGATAAAGCTTGCACTATTTACACATGCACGGTATTTTAACAGTGTGCATAGTCTGAACTTTCATTAATTAGAAACATTCTTAAGAAAGAAAGTAAGTCTATCCTTCTTTAGGAGCAATGCAACTTATACTTCCAATGTGTATGTATTCCATTGTATTATACCACACATGTTTTTAGAACTATTTAGGTCCAGTGTATATTTCTCAAGGAAGTGAAAAGCTCTTACCTCTCCGCAGCGTTGTTTTGCCAGTTGACCTAGTCTGGATTTTAATTCATTTATTTTCTCCTTTGACAATCCTTTTGAATTTTTTAGTTGTATTTCAGGGACACTGGGGGACAGCAACAAAACATAAAAAAGTCCTCATCAGAAAAGACGAGTGTAAAAAGCAACAGAAGGTTGATAAGAATGGTGGGTGAGGGAAAAGGAATGGAATTCATAGTCGATTGGCAATTAGTCAATGCTCAAATAAGCAGTACATAAATATTACATATACAGTATAGAATAAAGCCAGAAATACTGTTTTATATTCCCTACCATCAAATTTTCTGGCTGCAGATTACCTGTCAGTTATACTTAACAGAAGAACTACCAAAGAAATCCTGCAGACTCTTATAATTCAGCTCTTAACCAGTAATTTACATAACAGTCCCTGAAAAATATTACTAGCATAACTTTTAGGTGTTTAAAATTTATTTATCACCACTAAGCAGGTTACACAAATCTATAGAAATATATGCAATAAATAAATAACAGCTAAATTTAAAGCATGTTTAAAATAAAGTAAAAAGTAAAATGTCTGTAGTTATGCTATCTTAAATTAAAAAAAAAAATTAGAGTAGCTGTTACGTCGTGTGCTACAGGGTGTAACCGAGCTATCACTTGGTAAGGAACAGCACTTCCCTTGTACACCACTCATGCCAAAGCACAAATGGATGGGCTAAAGGTAGTTACGCTTTGGACACAACCAGTGGCATAAGGACTGAACAAAATGGGGCACAGAGCAACACTTAACCCAGAAATTACTTGCCAACCCAAAATGCTGGGGGACTGATCACCTGCAATTCTTTTTACATTTTCTATGCAGCACTCTTCCAAAAGGCTAATCCAGCAGAAAACAGAAACAGCAGATACAACTAAGACAGCAGATTGCTTTAAAAATGAAGATTCAGTCCCTGCCTCAGCAGGTCATGAGCTGAAAAAGTTTAAAAAGGCCACTAAGATCGTAGCAGATACACCCGTGTTTACATCTCTCCAAGCTACAAATTGAGGCTGCAGTCTTGCACTGACAAATGCATCCTTACTATTCTCCATTGCACAAAAGACCACGTCCAATCCAGGTGCCAAATTTTATAGTTGCCTATTATAAAATACCACAGGCTTAACAAACAGAGATGCAGAAAACAAAAGTAAGAGTGATAAATAGAACTACATGTTTTTTAACTTACACTTTACTAAGGAAAACAGAGAAAAAATGGTTATATTTTAATGTTCACTCACGTGTCAGGGTAAGTATGTGGACACTTGACCCACAGATCAACTTTGGCATATACTTCATTATCACCAGTCAATCCCTGAGGACGCAGAACTAAATTAATTTCAGGTGGCTGTCGTACCTAAAACGGAAACCAAAACTCTTTATTTAAAAGGTGTTTTTTGTTTCATTTTAATGAAAGCACACAACTCTCACAACCTATATAGTGGCAGAATTCAGGTTAGACCATCCAAACTGTGAAAAAAATATATTAATGTATTGACATTGCTCAATGAGTGAACTGGTTCACTGATTATTACAGCTTATCCTATATATTTTTAGAACTTCTTCAGGTAAGTGTAGTTACAGTTATTAGAAAAAGAATTTAGACTGAGCAAAAAGGAGGATTTATAATAAAACTCTTGTATTCTCCTTACTGTAGACTAGTAGCAGGAAAACATTAAATAAATGTAACACATTATTTATGGAGTATCACGAATAAAAGCATTCATTACAATATTGTTTCTTTTGTGCTTGTTTTTAGATCACTAACAAACACCAGTCAATACATACTTTATTTTCTGACATGGCAACAGACTCAAACATCACATCTACATACACCCTGCGTGGCCAAACAAATAATAGACAGTATTTTTTTTATATTTCTGGTTTTGGCATAAAGAAGAATTTTAACAAGTATTGCCCTTCCCTCCCCATCCTGTTCAATTTGCCTACTCAAAAATCAGAATAAAGTAAAACATGCCCATATAAACATTCTAAACTCTTCCTTTTGAATTAGCAATTTTTATTTTTTTTAAAATAAAACAACCCAGACCTTAGTAACATGACAAACAGGGAGGGAAATAAGACCACACAGACTAAGAAATATGGAAACAGGTTAAAAGATGGTCACTATCCCCTCTTTTTCCCTTTGCATTTCCAGTAGGGAAAAGAACAGGTTAAGTCGAGAGGATGTCAGGTAAGAGTATAATAGGGAGTGAGGTCTGCAACACTTCTGAAAACCCAGCAAATTACTAACAGTGTTTGCATCAAATGCCATGAAAAAAAAGAAATAAATAAGTTCAGGTTTATAGCAGGAGCTATGATATATTTTGTAGAAACTAAAGACAAAAGAATGTAAAAAGAAACGACAGTAGCAGTGAACTTGGGGAACTGAAAAGAGTGATCAGTATCTCCAGGTACAGGAAAACAGTGCCACAGATGCAGCTGGAAAAAATTTATCAATTAGACATTGTGGACCCGAAAGAGATATGGAAAAAGAGTACTGAGTACTAGACCTGAGCGTTACTTAGTTGTAGTTAAAAACCAAAACCCAAACGATAAAAATTAAAGTATTAAGTTATCATGGAAAGAACCACGGTTTGCATAAACCGCAGCATATAATAAACATGCAAAGATCAGCAACATGTATACCGCTGGGATGAACCAATTAAGCAGGTATGTAACGAGTGGGCTAAGGGACGAATTAAGAGGCAATTTTTAAAAACTCCAACAACTAATTAAAACGCGAGTTACACGCACAGCACTAACTGCAGTGCGAACGCATCCACCTAGAGGATTAACTGCGAGGGCCGCCGGGCACGCAGCAAGAGGCCAGATGGGCCAGGCAACAAACCCAGGGACCCGCCGCCAGCCAGACGGCGATAAGGCGGCGGCGCCGGCAGCCACCCCGACCCGCCGGCAACACCAGGGCCCGCTCCGCTCCGCTCTGCCTGCGCGGGGCAGCCGGTCCCGGGCACCGCGGCCCCGCTAGCGGCTTTTCCAGCGGCTCCTCCTCCGCTCCGCCTGCCCCCGCCCGTCCTTCCCCCCATCGCTCGCCGTGCCCGCATCCCTCTGCGTCCGTCTCCCCGTGCCTCGGTCTGCGCTTTCTGGCCTCTCCCCGCCGCCCGGCTTTCCCCCTGCCCTCTCATCCCCTCTCGCCCCAGCTTTGGCGAGGGTGTCCCCTCCTCACGCCCCACCGTCCCGAGGAGCGCGGCTCCGGGCTGGGCGCGGGCTGCGGGCAGGCTGGGTAGGTCGCTCTTTAGGAGAGCAGAGAGCAGGACAAGCTTCGCTTGTTGGCAGTGACGACAGTATAGCTTTAGTCCTTTTGTCTGTTTTTCACGGTCCCCTTCGGACGTTCACTGTAATTTTTCAGGAATAAGCTCCGGCCCAGTTCCTCTCCTGATACGACACCCATTTTCCAGTGGCAAAGAAACCAAGGCATTGTAAAGTGCTTTAAATTACATTCAGGGACCTCAAAGTATCCTCTACACCAAGAAAGCACAACGTTTTTTTCTACAAAATGTTGGGAAAATGGGGCATTCTTTGCTTCCAATATTTTCCTTTAATTACTTTGTCAGGATGAATGAGAGGACATTTAAAATGGACCTGGTTTACAGGGGCTGGCTGGCCAGCCTGCATATAGCAAGTTACAATCCAGCCCAAGTTAGTTCTGACCAAGAAGCTGTCACCAGCTAATTGCTGCCTGGCATTCTGTGGAAAATGCTGGCTTTGTGGCAGAAGCCATTCACCTCAATAAGACAATTACTAATTGAAAGAAAAATCCCAACCCTTCATATAATTTGCATTATATAGCAGTCTCAGAAAAGAAACTTGTGTTGAAAGATACAAAGAATAAATTAGCATAGGAGTAGTCCTTCTGACTTTGAGTAGAAATGGTATATTTTTGATTCATGGAGAAATGTGTGCTGTTACATGCTTGTTTATGCTCTGTAAGTATAACATGCTTTTCAGAAATGACATCTTTTTTCAAAAACTCTGATCACCACGAAATAGTTGCTTTTGTTAGTTTACTTTCAAAATATTTTCAGACTGAAAAGGACAGCTTCCTGGGGAGGAAAACACAGTTTTTTGAAATTATTTCAGTGTTCTGAAAGCTAACATCAGAAATCATACAGGGCAAGTTTATAGAAGCAGTGGCTTCACATAAATCGTATTCAATGTGGTCTGTACTTTCTACGTTATTCTTGGCAAAATACTACTGACTGATAGACTCCTTTGGGAGTCTGCCTTTTATTCCTTTAAGAAGTAGGAGAAAATATTTCTGTTTTCTTTTTTTTAAAAGAATTATGGCATGTGATAATAACTAAAATTTTAAAACTTGGATGTCCTGTAGGCACCTGTATATACATTCAGGAGGTTCAACAGAATGATACACATCAAAGTATACTTGTTATGTATAGGAATATTTCTTGAACAGCAGTGTCTCACACTGTTGATATTGCAGGGGAGAGAACTGTTTGATCAGCAAGTAGCAAGAATTGGAGATGCCTTTGTAAGACCTATCAGTGGAACCAACGTTAAAAGGATGATTTCAAAAGGCACTATCCAGTTCTGTTATGACATGACATTAAAACAAATAATTTCAAGCGCTTCTCTGGCTACCGAGTTTCTGGTTTTTATGATACAATTTTTCTCCCTTCTCCCGACCTTCCTTTTCTCAGAAGAGACAGAAGTTCATCTCCAGCACTGTTCATCTCTGTGCTCATTGTGGTTTTCCCCTGATGTTTTCATACTTACTCAGCTAGTTGTCATGCCTGTTTATTGCCACTGTCTTGCTTTCTTATTTCCGCTTCCCCAAATGCCTGCAGCATTCATGGCCTGCATCTTTACAGAAATATGCTTCAAAGTCTTGTTTCCTTACAGTGACTTCCCTCCTTACTGCTGCTTCAGGACTAGGAGAGGTAAAGAGCCGCAGATTGCAAGAATAGGGGAGTCCTGGAAGGAAAGCAGCACCGAGCAGTTTCCTTCCACAAGAGCAACTTGCTGCTGCTCATGACTTGTCTGCTAAAATTCTACACTAACAAGGCCATGTGACTATAAATACCTGCAAATTCACCAGAAATACATTTACTACTTGCATTATTTGTCTAAATGTTAGCAGTTAAATATTGTCCAGGTTTTCTGTTGTCCTTCCTAACTTCATTTTTATGACCTGCCAAATATACTCAGTTCTTTCATGATAACAGGAATTATACTGAATTGTCATTGTTTAAGGAAAACATTTGGAGTTCTTTATCTTTAGGAAGTTTATTGGACTTTGATTTATATTGGCTTCACATGATTTCTATGAACTTTCACTGGAAACTTTTGCTATTTTCTTCATATTATTCTGTCCATAACCTTCATGCCCCATCCCTGGCAGTGTTCAAGGCCAGGCTGGATGGGGCTTGGAGCAACCTGATCTAGTGGAAGGTGTCCCGGCCCGTGGCAGGGGGGCTGGAATTAGATGACCTTTAAAGGTCCTTTCCAACCCAAACCTTTCTATGATTCTGTGATTCATTCGTTTCCTTTCGTTGTCAGATTTTCTCACATCATTTGGATGCTTTCCCTGATACTGCTATGGTATCACAAGTTTTTCAGCAAGAACATTTCAAAGTATGCCCTATCAAATTTATTGACATTCTAGTGTTGTCTTTTATTCATTTTGATTTATTCATTCTGTTGTTGTGGCAATCACCATTACAGAAAAACAGGTTTTCTTATGGTATTTTCCCAACTAGTTTTCATTTACAAGCCATTAAAATTGAAACTGACATTTTCAATTCAGATCTAAAAATGAGATTTTTTTATATTCAGTAAGCTTTTCTCAGATAACAACATTTCAAAAAGCAAACAGTATGAATATATTTGTTCTTTGGAATAGACCTATTTTGAACCAAACAGTAAAACATCGGAGGGTTTGATTGACACTACTGCATTTTTTAAAATTCAACCAGAACTTGCAAATATAATATTTGAGAGCTCAAATTATTTTTCTTACTATTTCCTTGCTCTGTTCAAAAACTGTGGATAAGTAACAGCTTCACTTAACACAACTTAGCTGTCTTGCTTTGCACCACTATTCCTGTATAAAATGTTAACAGGAATAGCAATACAATTGTACTGAGAACTCTCTTTGTAATGCTGTAGGTTTGCATTTAATTTTTTAAGTAGTGCCTGAGCACGTGTTTGACCATTCAAACATTCAATTGTACACTTTTAAGCAGTAAAAATTTTTGATAGACCCTTCAAAATATTTCTAATGTTGTTGGTTTAAATAAAAAGAAAAAATGCTGTATGAGAAACAAAGACAAGTACACAGTCTCCTCAAACACTACAAATACAAAAATCACAAACCTTTTCTATGAACACCTTTTCTTAAAATAATCTTGAAGCATGGCCTGAAGGTCGACAAAATCTAAGTTTCATTTCTCAGACTAAAGTGTTCCATTTGTGTGTCAAGAGCGCTCCATATAAACAGCACCATAAAGTTAGTGACTTAATGTTTTAAATCTGGGAAAGGACAGATTGATTACCCTAGAAAACCTGAATTACTGTCTCAGCCCATACAGTTATAGTGACCACAACATCATTCTGCACAGGCTTTTTGAGAACAGAGCTTAGAAGTTAAAAATAATGTGGGGGTTTTTCACAGTTAATCAATGCCTGGAAATTTTGTACTGTTATTGTTTAGGATATGATACAACCAAAAATGTGATTCACTTTTTATAAACAAAGAGGAAGAGAGACTATATGCTTCAAAGAGCTTATGAGCTTATGGGCAAAAAAAAAAAAAAGCAGCTTGTATAAGGAGAGGCTTAGAGGCTATAGGAGAGGCTCAGAGGCTTTTGCTTCTATCACAGAAATAACATTTTTGTAAAAAAAAAAAATTAGACCTCTGTAACTGCATTTTGCAATTCCAACACTGCAAAAAAACCCCAGGTTTTCAGCATGTAGTATAGAGGATAAAAAAAATAGTGTCGCCATGCAAATAACAGCACATTCTTGGTGTGTTACAGTTCTTGGAGATATGTACTTCTGTGGTTGCACCCCTAGTCTGTAAATATTTAGACTCATAGTTAGCATGCTGTATTTCACTTAAATTAGGATGCCAGCAGGCATTAAATATGCACTTCTCAGAGATCATAATTTTGAAGTACCAGCTAAGTCATGGAAGCACTTAACTTAAAGGGATGGGGTCTGATCGTAAATGTTCACTTCTGAGCCAGGTGATTAGGCTTCTCTAGTCAGGTAAGAGTCATAGGTATCTGTGGGGACAGTTCAATTCATCTTCTGGAGCTCTTCAGAGACACTTAATGTCTTCCTATTAAAGATAGAAAGGACTTCTGTGATCTCAAGCACTCTGATTAAGAGCCATGACTTTTTGCAGTGCAATGTCTAAGATCAATGCCTAACGTAAGGGGTCTGAACAAAGTCTTAAATCCTTAAAATGCATTTATCAATGTGCTCTACTACAATGATTAAAAATATTATTGGAATCATCGTTTTGGAAACTGCACTGTAAGCATACTTTTTTTTCCCCTAAGCAAGGGCATGCCACAATGTAATTACTCTCTGTGGTCTGTTATCAGGTGGTTTATATCTTAAGATAAATTATTAGATTAAAAAAAAAGCTGTCAAAATTGTTGGCTTACTAAATACAAGGGTGTCTTGAAACAAGTATAAATGCAAAAGGGATCTGCAAACAGCAAGGTATGCAGCAAAGAAAGTGAGCAATAAGCAATAGAGTTATACAAGGAGATGAGGGAAAGGAAGCTAATCACAGTGCACACGACATTATTTCTTGCTCTCAGATGCTGAAGTTGCCACAGGGATAATACTGATACGGGAGGTGAAGCGGGCTCTGAGACACATTTATCTTTGTAAATTGTCCAAAGCAGGGAAATAGATGGGTAGTGAGTTATATTCGTGAAAGTGATAGCTGCTGCTGGGACAGAGGTCATATATTTTACTTATTGTTCTTTGCCTGTTTATACTTCGGCTAACGCTCACTGAACTGCACAACAGAATTCACTTGTAGCTGAGAAAATAAGCAGGAGCATGAGAAGTGAGAAGAAAAGAGAAGTGTGATGCTTCCTGGTTTTATGCTCTACAGAGAATGTCATTGCTTTCTAGACGACATCCTCAAAAACCTTCTCAAATGTTTTGTCCTGTGGCTTTCAATGAATGCATCACCTCGAGGTGTCAAAGGGCACCTGCTGTGCATCCCTCAAGGTCTGCTAGGAGACCTTTACCCAAACCCATCGTCTTCCTCCAAGTAGCTTTGTTGCTGTATTGTCTAGCCTCAGGACAAAGAAATAAAGGTTGCTTTATGTAAAATGTGGTATTCAATTACCTGTATATATGAAATAATACATTTTTCATAGAAATATGTAAAGTGGCTGTATACAGACAATTGAAGGCAGTGCTGCTAGGTGGAATGAGATGGCTCCCAGCAGCTCAGCGTTCATCATAGTCAATGTGTTGCAGCCAGTCTTGTTTGCTGGCTGGAGACTAGGGAGTTGCAACCAGTGCTACTAAAGAGATGTTAGCATCTCTGAAGTTCAGAAAGAAGTAGTCAATAATTCGTCAGAAGTATTAAAACTAATATCCTGATTAAATTGTGAGTCTTAAATAATCATAGAAAAGAAGATAAAAACTGGATAGAACCTCAGGAGATTTACAAGTAAATTTGGAGATCCACATTGATGTGACAATGCTATTCAACACAAAGATAAAACGAGGCTTGAACCTAACTATGACGCTTTCTTAAGAGTTTGTAAGCTGGATGAAGTAGAGCTGACCTTGGAGTTGAGCTGCACCATAAGTGGAAGTAGGCATGATTTTCTTTTATGTTTGTGTAGCCTTTGCTGCCAACTTTACTCACAGTCTAATTTCCCACCAGGGACTTGGTTGACCCATGAAGTCTCAAAGTTGACTCTTCAGCCTTAGAATATTCACAAACTCCTCTGAATTTTCAGTTTCTTTTCATAACCTCAGGTTAAAGGCATATATTTGTTTTTATAAGAAATACAGTATTAATCCATTGTGTCATATTTAGCTATCCCAAAATTAATTGGAAAGGGCTAAATGGTGTCATATCAAGCATATAAAAAATAATCTGAGTTTCTTATTTTACTGTGTCCCATCACTGCTAGATAAAGACTAAAACATTGCTTAAAACTCCATCTTCTGTATAACAAATTTCCAGAGAGTTTCAGTTCTTATGGAATTCCGGTTAATTTTATTAACTCTCTCTCTTGTCATACGTGTTGTTCTGGGTCCAGCTCTGTCTACCTCCGTCTGACAAACCGTGCAGCTTCCCACAGGTGTACTCTAGGAAAGCAGAGAAGCCCAATGTACCTGCACCTAGCTACATGCTTCTTGCACAAGTGTTTGTGCAACAGGAGGTAGGGAGCAGTAAACTTTCTGTCTCAAAACAGTGGCGCAGGCAGGGTTAGGTTATACTCCAGAGTAGGCCGGTCGAAGCACTTGCGGAGACATGAGTGCCAACATTTGCCTGATTCAGCCTTATCTGGAATTTAAGTGGTCTGGGTGCCCAGGTGTGGGCATGTTGTTTTTTCACATTTCTGTAGATGAACTGACCTCAGTTAGATTACTCTTGGGTGGCAAGAGAGGGATCAAACCCAAAAGCTCTGATAAACTTCTATGTTAGAAAAATCATGTGAAGTCAATAACCATAATACTACTTAGAGCAAAAAAGGGCACTGCTTTGCATTGATGTCACCTGAGATCTAAATCTTCCTTTTTTTTCTTCTTTTGTTTTTGTTTGAATCAGGAGGTTTTTGGATTCTTCCTTTAATTTTATCCTTTATAATGCTGCCAACTAATGCCAAGTAATACCAATTACTGCCAACTAATACCAAATGCCACCAAATAATACCAGATGCCAAAAACTAATGCCAAGTAATACGAATTATTGCCAATTAATACCAAATAGCGTCAAGTAATACCAAATACCATCAAGTAATACCAATTATTGCCAACTAATAACAAATACCACCAAATAATGCCAACTGCCACCAACTAATACCAAACACTGCCAACTAATACCAACTAAATACCAAATGCCACCAAGTAATACGAATTATTGCCAACTAATACGAAATGCCACCAACTAATACCAAATACCATAAACTAATACCAGATGCTGCCAACTAATGCCAAGTAATACGAATTATTGCCAACTAATACCAAACACCACCAAGTAATACCAATTATTGCCAACTAATACCAAATACCACCAACTAATGCCAAGTAATACCAAACGCAACCAAGTAATACCAATAATTGCCAACTAATACCAAATACAACCAACAAATGCCAACTAACACCAAGTAATACTAAATACCACCAACTATTGCCAAGTAATACTGAATGACACCAACTAATGCTAAGTAATACCAAATGCCACCAAGCAATATCAATTATTGCCAACTAATATCAAATACCACCAACTAATGACAAGTAATACTAAATGGCACCAAGTAATACCAATTATTGCCAACTAATGCCAAATGCCACCAACTAATGCCAAGTAATACCAAATGCCAACAACTAATACCAAATGCCAACAACTAATGCCAAGTAATACTAAACGCCGCTAGGCTCTGGACTCTGCATTGAGTCTGTCATACTGGTTGTGTAAATAGGGTCTCCCTGGCACGCATCAGGTCTCAATAAGATACTTTAATTTAAACTTCCTGTTGTAACACCAATCTCCATTTGGCTTTTATTTGCTCTTTCTAGGACATACTGTTATCTTAAATTTGAGCCCAGAATGTAAAGACTAACTCTTAAGTCTTTCTTACTAAATTACTCATCATCATTAAATTCCTTACATCCAGAAATTACCCAGTTTTTCTTCATGGCTCCTTCACAAACAGATGCTGATTTCTCACAGTATTTTCTTTGATGAGTTCACCAATTTACTTGGTTAAAATACACTGAATTAAACAACAGCTAAATCAAGTTGTGCTGTAGTTACTCATTACTATGAGAACTTAAATTTGTTAGGACAGAATATAAGGAATTTGTATTGCATAATAGTTAATATCTTATCTACACATGAATAATTTTCTTGTTGAAAATAGATATGTCTCTGAAAAATCCATTTTCCTTAAAATTTATTAAAAACTGCATGTGCAACTATGGAACCTCTTGTGGGTGGATAGTAATTTTCTAGTTTCAACCATATATATAACTTTACATTGCTACCAAGCTTTCATCTAAACATCCTTTTGGTCTTTTTGTGTCATCATAAAATATAGTACTATAGCAAAATAGTTCTTCAAGTTTTTGTCAGTTTTGGAACAACTCTTCTCTTTCCCTCTGCTGTGTGTTGACATTCTTGGCTGGGTTTTGCAGATCATGTCTTACAGTGTTCTCTGTCTTTATATTTGATGGATCCAATTTTCTCACTGGATAAAATAATTTTAAATAATAACTTTTGATTTATACACTGCCATTTGAGGAAAACAGCTATCAAGAGGAAGATTTACTTTGCCTGTTTTCTAATTTTAAGAGTTTGGGGCAAAACAGTGTTTATGTCTTCAATTAATATTTCCAGAAATTAAATTAGTTTATTAATTATTAACCCTCCTCAATCTTCATCACTGGATGTGTGGTATAAGGGGAATGTAAGGAGGAGATAGGTGGCCTGCATTACTGCTGCACAGCAGAGTGAGAGTGTGCAGTTGAAAATGGCCGAGTTAGTTACCTGATTGAATTAAAACCGAATTATTATCCCACGGAGTGGCAAAGTAGTGTGTTTCCATAATTCATAGAGAGCAAGACAGATAAGCATGTGTGTGACAAATTTATCTGCATGGTAAAAAAGTTAGTATGGTGTATGTGGATTAGCTGTGAAGGGTCCATGAGTTAGGCAGTTCCGCAGAAGGAATGCTAAGGTGTGAAGCAAGATGCCCTGCGATGGTAAAAGTAAGCAAAGACCAAGGTAGAATCCTCCACCTTTTGAAAGTTGCAGTTCTGTCCAGATGATGTATGACAGTAAAATCTACTCCAAGTATTGCCAATTGTTTCTGAATTGACCAAGCATTATAGAACTGAAATATTAGACTCTGCATTTTGCATGAGATACCTGGATGCCATAGATCAGCACGGCTGCATTAGATCCAGTGAAGTTATTCGACTTAAAAGCTGGCAAGGGACCAATATTCTTTCATTCTCCCAGTTCTAAAGTCCCCTTAAAGCATGTTATTTAAGGATAATAAATGCCGGGTCATTGTTTCCCAAGAAGCCCAGAAGACACTCAAATTTGTACCTTTGGATCTGGACACTTGTCTTAGTAGTAAATTGCTCTCAAGGTGTCAGATGAAGCCAGTGCTTCACATTCGGCTGATCAAGAAGGGCTAAGTTACACCAAATTCTCGGGAAAGGAAGTATGACCCCATATTGAGAGCAGCAAAAAGATGGTCAAGGAACCCACAAGTAGAGATTTGCCATGCAAACATTCAATTTAAACCTCAGCAGATTTTAATTTATTACTATTAATAAATTAAATTATCACTATTCAATAAAGAAAAAGCCAGAGTGAAGCCACAAGCCTGCTAGGCACTGATTTGGACATGGGATATTAAACAACAGAAAGTGAAAGGAAGATATACCTGTGAGGCATGATGGCTGCTCAGCTTCTTAAGTGAATCAGAGCAAATTAAATTTCATCACTGAAATTTAACATTACTACATGCCCTTCATAAATGAAATAAATAGTGAAACTTGTATGGAATATGAAAAATAAGAGGTCACCACTTTAAGTAAAGAGGATTTTCTAAAAGATGAGAAGGCCATCTAAACTGAACTGGTATAAATTCTGGGCTGTTTAACAGATTGAGAAAATATTATATACTACAGACTAAAACCTTCAAGTTACACAAACTGTTTTTATGTTCACCTAAAATGACAATTTGAAGATGAGTCCCTTAACTAGACATGGAAAGATATAAAAGACCTGGTTCCTTCTGTTTTATACTAACTCCAAAGAAGCAAGTTTATTCACGTCGGTAAAGACCACAGACTTTCTAGTCTTTGATTCCGAGAAACTCTGGCTAAAATATTCCTTTGTCAAACAGCCTCATTAGTTCTGCTATCAGTTGCAGTTGCTGGTGTTGTGTTCGTCCCTAGAGGTGTCTGTCATTGATCCGAGCCCCCAGTTCTACGTTAAGTACTTAACAGAACAAAAAGTATCCTGAAAACCTCTGAAGAAAAAGAGATTCGGTTAATCTCATGTAAAACAAAAGATAAATGTTAAGATGATGGTGTAGTTTGTTGTATACAGAAATATAGATACATGTGAGGAAGATGTTCATTTAATCACAACCCCAGAAGCCTGCTGCAGCTGTTAATCACTCTGCCCTAAAATTAATCTCCAGATATGCTGGCTTTGAAATTCCGGCCATAAAGTATCTTTACAGGGATATTGTAGGGTGTCATTGTCTCATTACTTCTTCTGCCATCCTTAGGCTAAAAAATAATAGCTACATTTTCACTTTGAGGGGCCAGTGCACTCACAGGGAAATGTAATGACAAAAAAATTGCATACTGAGGTGCTATCTGTAGTGCTGTTTGCCATAAAATTAAAAAAAAAATATATTATCACTGGTCATGGAAAAACAGGTAAATGAGGTAGGAACCAGGTTACCAGAGGTGTCCCCAGAGCGGTGGCAGCGGGTGGCAGGAGGGATGAAGGAAGCGATGGGCAGAAAGCAGGAGGGCTGGCAGTGACACCAGTGCCGTCGGTACACTTGGGGCACCTGTGGGAGCCTCCGCTGCAGAGGCAGAAGCTTCGCTTTGTCGTAGCCTGTTCGTCCTATTCTTCTTCATCACTTATTCACAACAAATCTCACCTTAAGCCAGACTGCTTGATTTCTGCAACATTTCCAAAAAATAGACCACCAAAATCTGCTAACATTAGCATACAAATCTGAATAAACAGATTGGATATAAATTCTGTCTGAGATAGGGTGTAAGTGTGATTCCTAGTAGAATAGAATCAATAAATGAATAGGACACTTGTTCCAAGCTATTGGAAGTCACCAGAAAAAAGTGGAGGGGGATGTATTATTCCAATAGTAAAATATTCTTAATTTTATCTTTTTTATAAATTATACTATATAAACGTGTCTCTCATAATTTTATATACCATTTTATATAAATATATTAAACCTCCCCAAATTATTACTTTGGATTTAAGGAATGTTGCTACTACCCTGACTCTACCCAGTGATGTCCAAACTGTATCATTCCTCTCTGAGCTAATAGAAAATTTCCCTCCTAGTGCCAAATCCCAAATTCAGAATACATGAGCAATACATACCGATTGGATATGTTAAAATCTACTAGCAAAACAGGGAACATTTAAGGTTTAAAAATATAAACCAAGCTTTTCTTATTTGACTTTATATCTGTTCTTATATTTGTACATCTTTCTTATCAGTAAATGGCATCTTTTCCTTTAGTCTTTAACCCTAGGCTATATTGCATGACCATTCTGCCATGAGTTATACTTGCTCAATCTTTTTAGCATGTTTCCTTTCTGAGCTCACTCCTCTTTCTCTGGTCTTTCAAAACACAACGTTCAGTCCTGATTTTTAAGTAGTGAAAAGTGATCAACAGTGTATTTGTGTGAAGGTGCTGTATCACAACAGACTGAAAATAAAAAGCATGATAAGAAACTGATGCATTTAGTATGATGGTTATCTAAATGTCATCTGTATTCTGGAAAATGAAGTGCTGTGATTCCCAGGACAATATATGAAGTTGTTTACAAAACGCTTCTAATTGTCATGTGCCTAGTTATATTAACCCTTTTACAAGCAAATGGGGAAAATGAACATGACCAAAGCCACCATGTGTGATCCAAAAGAAAATCTGAATTGGAGCCAGAGCTCTGTGCTTTGGGCATCATTATGAAATCAAAGCAAAAGCAGTTTTTGAGTAAAGAAAGCATAAATACAAAATTAATCTTGAAACAGAAAATTGTACTGTTATATTTAGATGCCTCTTGTAGACTGATACATTTAACATGCTTTCTGTTACTAATGCCGGACTTTGCTCATCAGAAAAGGTTTCTCTCTCTGGTATAAACCTCAGTCAATAAATGTTCCAAAGCATTAGCAGTTGTTCAGAAAAGATTTGAAGAATGTTCTGTTTCACCAGAACATTAAAAAGCTTTCAAATTGTACAGCATGCAATTACCCAAATAAGAACCAGGTCACAGCACTAGAACTGCTGTCCTGACCCATGCAAAAGCAGCAGTTGTTTCTTTTCTTAAATTGTGACTGGTATTAAAGATGTGACATAGTGACTCAGTAGGTGTGTACACTGTGCAGGAGGGAGCTGGACAGGAGAATCAAAAGTCATTTTTAAGGAGAAAATTAAAAATGTGAATTAAGGCTTGCAGTTGTTTTTTTATATATTTATCACTCTCTGGCCCTGTACAATCAAGAATGGAAGAATTATGAGGACAAGGAGCAAGTAATCAAGAGGTAATTTAGTCTATCATAACAGCAAGGAAATGCAACAAAGAGAGCAGACTTGAAGTTTTTCCTTGTTTTCCTTTCAGTCTAGCGATGGCTCAGTGTAGACCGTGACCAAAACCCAAACTGAGTTTTGAATTTTCGACAGTTTGTGACAATGGTTTTTTCTTAGACCGACCTTATTATTTTGAAAAGACAAGAAATTAATCTCACTAGAAAGTACACTTTCTTATCAAAGGTGATTGTCTCAAAGTTGGTCTGAACAAAACCACATAAACTTTGTTGAAGGCTATAACTTCCTTTTCATTTTAAATGTTTCATGGTGTAAAGCCTTTGTTACAGCTCAACCACTTTAAGACGTGGGAAAGCAGCCTCTGGTTATGGAAACTCATAGACCAGTGATGATGTGGCAGGGGTCACAATACATGTTGAAAAAATATGTGTACTGTAATGGAAATTATTTTTCTTCCTTTTTGAGTGATTGTCTGAGTGGATTATTCTCATCTTAAAGATTCTTATATGTTTTATTCATCAGAAGAAAAAAAAAGAAAAAGGAGATCTGCCCAAACTGGTAGCAGGCCTGAAATCTTTTAACAAAACGTACTGGGAGTTGAGGGTGTAGACTAAGCTCCAGGAAATATCTGCACAAATCACAGAACCAGGAATATTCATTAAGTAAGATCTATTTGTTGAAATAATGAGTAGAAATATATTCTCTTTGACTGCCAAGGTCCTGAACAAACTGGAAAATTTTCTAAACGTCTTTGCTCTGTTCATACTAAAGGATGAATTCCCCATCAGAACTCATGTACAATTTCATTTCACCTGGACTGGAATAAATATTCATTAAAAAAACAGGAAGCTGCATTGATTAATTAAAACCAAAACCAAGGCTACTTCATCAAAAAAACATGAACGTCATGGTTCTCATGGGAGGTATTGCCCTTGAAGGAAGGACGGCCAACATCATCTTGGGCTGTATGAGAGTGTAGCCAGCAGGTGTAGGGACATGATCCTTCCCCTTGCCCTGGTGAGACACATCTGGAGTGCTGTGTCCAGTCCTGGCCTCCCCAGTACCAGTAAGACATGGATGTGCTAGTGGAGTCCACCAAACTAGTCAGGGGACTGGAACACAGAACATACAAGAAGAAACTGAGCAAGCCAAGTTTGTACAGCCTGGAAAAGAGAAAGCAAAGGGGAAATCTTATTGCTGTCTACAATTACCTGATCAGAGGATATCAAAAAGACAGAGTTAGTCTCTTCTTGGAGGTGCACAGCAATAGGAAGAGAGGCTACAGACACAAACTAGAACAAGAAGAATTCCAGTTTGTCTTTTTATTTTTTAAATACCAGAACAACTTGCTCTGAGAGGCTGTAGGTTCTCCATCCTTGGAGGTGTTCAAAACTCAACTGGACGAGTTCAGGGGCTTAGATTAGGTAGCCTCCACATGCGCCTTCCAACCTAAATTATTCTATGATTCTGGGGTTCTGTGACTGCCCTAGCACCTGACTGGTGGGGATGACTACTAGATACACTTAAATGGAGATAAATGAAAGCTTGTATTTCTTTAAAGTTATATTGTGTGTATATATAGCATATTTATACAGCTTATATATGTGAACATATAATACATATATTTAGGCCACGTATACAGATATATATGTTATAGGATAGGTAGAGTTGCAATATATTACAAAAGCAATTGCCACAGTATCACTCTGATGGAGAATTTCTTACAAAATGAGTCTCATGCCCACAGATTTCTGTTATTTCAGCTGAAGTGTTTCTGTGTCAAGTCCGCAGCATGAAGAATATCATCCAAGTTATCAGATAGAGGGAAATGTATCAGGCTATGGTGAAAGGCTGGTCAGCTGATCGGCCAAGATACACCTAACCTGTGGGGTCCAGAATGATCTTCCAGGTTGCTCTCTACATGCATCCTGAGTTCATGTCCGGAGGAGACTGTACCATGACTCACCTGTGCCCTTTTTTCTACTGGAGAGAATCAGGAATGTGGGCAGAGAGGGAGCCACGGCATGATTCAGAAACTAGGACTGGGAGGCATACCATGGCACGTTTCGATACAGTGCAGGGATTGTGAGTACAAGTGCCAGAAATGCTGGCTCTAAATCGGCACTAATAGACTTTTCTAACTAAAGTCATGGCTGGGCTTCCTGGTGATTTGGGGACTTAAGGAAATTGTGAGAAGATGTAAAATAACCCCAGAAACTTTACTTCACTTCAAAGTTTTATTAGGGTGCTTATGTTAGGTTTAATAATGGGGCAGAGTTTTAGTGTAGAATTCTATTCCCAATATTTTCACATTAGTATCTGCTGGTCCAGCCTCATTATTGTCATTCTGTGTGTCCTGAATTAGCCTAGTGTCTCCTTCATTGAACCTATACTCAATGATTCTCACCTATGTATCTCTCCAAAATGTGCCACAGCATTTAGGTACATTTGTAGAAGCTAAATTATTATTTGCTTTTGTGTCTTTGAAGCTAGCCAGTGGCTGTAGGAGCTTTTGATTGCTCCTTCGATTCTCTCCTCCCTGAAAAAGTAAGAAATAAAGTGCTTCTTTTGATTTTAAAAACATCTCCAAGTAAAAACGTGAATTAGAAATCCATTTTCAGCTATACATGTTGTATAGGGTTTGCTAGAAAAAGCAATATTCTATTTTCTGCCCAGAAACAAAATGTAAGTGTAGGGGTATATCTAATAGAGGAACACAAAGGAGAGGGAAGTTAGAACTCAAGATGTCACAGGGAAACAGATCTATCAATGCAAACCAGGAAGATCCTGTTCTTTCTGACATCACCGTGAATGGTGCTCAGTTAAATTCTGCTGGCTGTGTCTGGTTATTCAGGTGAGGCCCACTGGTCCGGTTTCACTCTGTATTGTTCGGAATCTGTGAGCCGTCCAGACGCTGAACATCCTTGTTCTGGAAGAATTAGGCCTCATGATAATATTGGCGGAGCTTTTTTTTCCTGCCTTGTTGAATGAGAAAAGGATCACCAGCCTTTGACATGAACTGGGAGTAAAGTTCACACCTCTTCCCTTTTCCAGAATGGAAAAGTGCTGGGAAAGTAAGAAATTAAAATTCTGTAATTAAGGTCCTGAGAAGAATTGGGCCACCAGATTAACAACAGTTGTGATTGATGAACCTGGGAGTTTGCAGAATTATTTATGACTATAAATCATACAGGGTGTTCTTCCTCATATTAATATTTCATTATTGTTTTTCTTTTTAAAAAGTCACACAGAAAATTCCAAGAGACATCCACTAAAAAGGTCTCTTAAGTATTAGGTTGAGATATTAGATTGAGAAACAGATGTTTGGGCAAAGAATTGAATACTATTGCTAAATAATAAGACTTTTTCAGAAATAGGCTCTCTGACATTATTTATGATTATTGCCTTTTTAATTTGCTTTGTATAAGTTACCTCCCAAAGAGAAGAAATATTATATGCATCTTTTCCTTTTTAATGCTTCTATTAAAGAGCCTTTTGTGGCTTAACAGGCAGTTTAGCTCTCCTTTCCCTTATTTTGCCAAAGGAAATATTTGGCATTTTTTTCTTCTTTTGCTTCTTCTTCATACAGGTGACCTGGTTTTGCTGTTGCACACTTCTCTAAGTCAAATTGTGCATTAGAGAACTGAGATTCTTTTAGCTTACAAGAGCACATGACAGAAGCCACCAGAAAAAAAAATATTTTTCACGGACTGAGACTGCACGTATAGAAGATCAGTAGACGTATTACTGAACAGGATGTGTTTTCGCCTTTATTAAATCTTGAGTTATCTGTAAGGACTTAAATGCCAACAGTAGAGAAAACATAAGGGGAGTATTAAGTTTTATGCAAACTGCTTTGCTTCAGTTGTCTCCATAAGACAGCTTACTTCTGAGAACTTCTGTCTGTGCCTCAGCTCCCGTGTAGCCAAAAAAGACCTTTTATTGCTAGAGATTTGCACAAAATATAATCTAATGTGCCAAATTCTGTCTGCTCTTCAAGATTCCAGAATGTGCAATATCAGCTAATGCACATTGTCCTCCAAAATTCCTCACTTATATATTCATCTTGTGAATGGTTAGACTTTCCAAAGCTTAGAGATAAAATGCTTTTGCAATATGCTATTTCCTTTATTCTGTTAGCTCCTTGAAAAATAACCTGGTTAGAACTGTAGGCAAAAATAATAAAACAAACAAACTGAATTATGGTCACGGTAGAAGCTGTGGAAATCATCAGTTCAACAAATGCTAACCATAGCTGGTTTTGCAGTCTGTCTACATGTGTGTAATTATGAGAATATGTAGGTGTTTTGAACAGTGAGAAGATAAAATGAGACTGTCAAGTTTTCCAGTTTTGAATCTGAGAAAGGTAAGTTGGGAGTCATTAAAAGTTATCTTTTTTTTCCATTTGTAGATCTGACCAAATAAAGGACCTGCTGCTTTCACCATCTTTTCCATAAGTCCCATCTGACTCATATCCTCTCATTTGGTAAGTGACACGATCCTGCTTAGTAGGTCTCTTATTACACGGGCTCAAAGCTTAAAAAGACTACCATGTGGCAAAACAATTATATGTGTTCTTACCCTTATCTCTCATTAGTTATAAAAGTAAGATTCAAGTATGCCAAAGACACACACTTTATGATCAATATGATATGTCCCTGCTTTGTTATTTCTTTTTCTGTATATTAATTTAGGGTTTTTATTTAAGGCTGATCTTATGCTTTTATTTTTTTAATATTTAAATATGCCGTTAGCCTTTGCATATTGTGCAGTGTGCTGTGAGCAGCAGCTAAAATGCTGCACAGCCATCCGTCAGATCTTCTAAGGATGGGACGTTCGGCTCACTTGTTATCCATGGGCAAGGGCAGAGGTGCAATACCAAGTGAGCGCAATTCTCTGTCTCGTGGAGCAGCCTGGTTCTGCAGGAGTACCACTAGTTCCATCAGCATGAAGCCCAAGGTCATAAGCCCTCCCGGGATTTTCCCGGTCCCACATAGGAATTACAGTTTTGGCAATTGAGTAGAAACAATGGGAGACTATCAGAGCCAAGGGAGGGGGACTTTAAGGCTTTGGGACACCTAGATATCCCTCTCTCCTGGGTGTCAGTAATATTAACTGGAAAAGCTCTGGCCTGTCTGCTCCTATTTCTTAATCCCTCAGAGCACTGCAAGGCCATGTGTGAGTCCACACAGCAATTAGTACTACACTGAAAAAAAAACCTGGCTTAATCTAGTTCTCTTGAATGTAAACAACATAAAAACACTGTAGTAAAGATCTAGCATACTCAACAGCACCTAGTAACTAACCTTGGCCATCTTGGCAGCTGTCACTGTCTTGTCTTCAGTATTATTGGCACGAGCTGGATAGGTTGTGCTGTTTTGATTATACCTGCATAACTTGTAGTGATAGCTCCATAAGCATGTACACAGAATGAACATATACACAAAGAATGGGTAGGTGCCCTTGCTCATTTTCACCAACCAGAAAAACAATATGCCCTTGTCTTATTCATATATGAGGGAAAATAAATGTTTAAGTATGGTTAAGTTTACAGTTTGGAGATCTTGGCAGGCTACACTTTGTGACTGGACTTTTCTGGGAAACCCTTATTCAATGAAATGTGTGAAGTACTTTCTAGGTCAAAAGATATGGTGTGTTTTCAGCTGCTGTATTAGAGCTGCTGTTTTCACTGTTTCTTGATGGCAACTTAGTCTGCCAAACTCGTTGGATCTGATAACAGTAGCTGAGAAATTGAATAAGACAGCTAGGTAGGAAATGAAGTTATAAATATTTGCAAGGTACGTATTTGCAAGTAAGAGCAATGCTGACTGGTTTGGAAGCGGGGTAGGCGATACACACACAATGAAGCATTCTGTTTTCTTATTGGAGCGTTGCACAGATAGAAATCAAATCACCCATCTCCACTTTACTATTTTTGCACCAATCTGCCCAGGTCACTTATATTTTCACTCTATTTTGAAAAGCAGAATGTAAGAAAACAGTATGATTGCTGTCAGGCTGCAGGTCATGCCTTCATCTGTGTCTGCCAGAACATCAGTATCATTCTGATGCTCCGCTCAGACCCATATGATCAAAATATTTAGTAGCATCAGAAGATATTTCTCAAATGTAAGTAGTGCTTTTATCTGAAAGCATCCCAAAAAGCATACTAAAAGCCCAAGCAGCTACAAACGCATTAAGTCCGTGTACAGACTCCATCACCACATACTGGTGTGCAACATCACCCTTTTGTGAATGTCCCCATATCAGGCTGCCCCTGTAATTCCCACGGTGTTTGCTTATTTATTTATTTAAGAGTTACGTTAATATCCAAATTTGAGCTGATGGGGTGTCTTGTACTTGTTTTCTTTTCTTTCTAGTGTCGGCCTGAGCAGGGGATCTGGTCCTGAGAGGGATCAAATCGTCTGTGCTTATAACTGATTAGGCTTCATTTTAGACAAATTTGCCTTCAGGTAGCTCTTTGAAATTGAGAAGGGCTTCCTCATATTACTTATTTTCTTACTTCACATGGTGCATTTGCTGGCTTGTGTATTGTTTCCTGGTGACAAATAAGTCCTATGCCATCCGCCACCTCCCATGGACAAACAATTCTATTTTATTTATTGTCATTCTTTGTTTCACTGTTCAGTCTTCCTGTGACCTTAGAAAAAGTTTTTACCTCCTCATTAACTGCTCCAATAAAAATACTGCTCCCATAAAGAACAGTAACAATTAGCATTTTTACATGTTAGTTTTCATAAACTGACGTTTCACGTTTGGAAAATGTGAAAACATGCCTGAATTTTGTAGAAGGGAAAATGGGGACAGGAGAGATTTGCAATTAGCTTTTTGCTACTAGTGGTAGTATCTGCCAAAGACAGAAAACTCCTGCTATAAGCAAGTTTGTTGCAGTCACTATAATTTTTGCCTCCCGCTACCTTCTTCTGAGTGGGTAAAAAAGTCTTTTTTTCCTTTCCTTCTTTCTCTTTTACCTGATCTTCTGGCTAGTGCTTTTCCCACCCAGCCAGACAGCCCTTTACAGGAGTAATTAGCAGCTGTCCCTCACTGCCTTTGGATTCAGTGGAATTTTTCAGACACTAATAATGATTTCCAAAACCTCAGGTATTCCAAGCAGGAAATGATAAGGAAAGTATGTGGGAAGAGAAAAGTATTTGAGAAGGTGGATCATAAATCTGACTGGGCTCTGGATTCTTTTAAAGACAGGGAACATTCTTTTTTTTCTTCTTTTTCCAACAGAGAAATGAAAGAGAAATGGTAGGGACCAAGGTAAAAACTGCAAAGTTTATGTTGCCTAATATTGGTAGGTATGTTGCTATCTGCCTCTTCTGTATATCTTTTTTCCTTTCAGGTCAGTTCTTGACATATGCCCTTTTGGGGTTGTGTCTGCACATAAACATGAGGGTTGTACGCACTGCTCGCACGTCACTATTTTCTCCATTTTATAACTGCGATCACATATTACTCCAACTAGTGTTGCAACATAAACAGAGGGTGATAGCACAGATGTTACTTGTTAATATAGAATCATAGAATCACAGAATCATGGAATGGGTTGGGTTGGAAGGGACCCCTGCAATGAGCAGGGACATCTTCCTCTAGATGGAAGTTGCTCAGGTTGCTCAGAGCCCCATCCAGCCTGACCTGGAAGGTTTCCAGGGATGGGGCATCGACCACCTCTCTGGGCAACCTGTGCCAGTGTCTCATCACCCTCATCATAAAAAAAGTCTTCCTTATTGTCTAGTCTGAACATATGTGTTATTTTATCAACAATATTAAAAGAAGTGCCACATAAAGGACATCCCTACTGCTGCCTACTGAGATGAATGGGTCTGTTGTACACGCACACTGGGGCAATGGGAGCTGGGCACGGCCTGGCTCCTGGCACCCGCCAGGAACGGGGGGAAAGCTGACAACAGTTACCACCTACATGGCACAAAAAAATCAGATCACTTTCTACGGAAGCAAATGTTATTCTAAGCAGTCTTTTCCTGCTTTTTGACATCCTCCTTGTCCACAGATCAGTGGTAACAGGCATCTTGCGATGCACTAAATATAAACCCGTTGTTTATACTTGGTGCCATCCAGGTAACATCTTTTGCCTAGCTGATGCCGTCATTTTTCAGAGGGTGAGGGAATTCCAAAACAACACCCAGAGTAAAGATAAATGCAAACTCTGCACTGACACTGTCCCAGTACTCTGCTGTCTGCTCAGAAGCCTGAATGTAACATTTGGTCTCTATCACTTGTGTACTTTTCCACTCGGCAGAGGAGTGAGCTGAAGCACTGGCCAAGCTGGCTTTGTTTCATTTGTGGGCTTGTTTATGCACTAACAACATAGATAATGTCAACACAGCTTTAAGAATAGTGTTTACTAACTTGTTCTGTCTCTGAAACTGCAGATTATAAAATACTGTAGCATTTTTCATAAACTTGTATTTCCTCATTCAACAACAGAGTGGGTATAGTGCTAACATTTTAAAAACAACAGGGACACTCCTCACTGAACCATAGCAGTGTTGAAGAAAACTTGGTTAATTGTCAAAATTAGACTGGGGGTCTATTTGAATCTTGGAATCTATGACTAGCTCATATATTGACTATGTTTTGTGAGCTAGATACAGTTACATCACTTTTGTTCACTCATTCCAGAATGCAAAAAAATACCAGCCCAAAGAGGACTGCAGGTAGGGAAAATGTGTATTTATCAATTGCAGGAGTTTGTGGGAAAAGGTGCTACTGAATTGCAAGATATTATTAATACTTAATTATTATCTGTGAAGAGTGTCAAGATATAATCATCTTAGGCCTCTATTGATAGTTGTCGTCTTTATGTTTTCACAGGACAGTAACATCTACATACCTTCTTTCATTACCTTGACCATGGCTGTTTATTGCATATATAATAACAGTGTAGTAAAACAGCCTTCGGCCAGCAAGGTAGGGAAACATTCCGTAAAATTAAACACACAGAGCAACACTGAAATTGGTTATCCTGGTTTTTTTTCTCCATTATCAAACTAAAGCAGGACCCTAGAAATAATTCATAATACACTAATTTTTGTTGTTGTTGTTTTAAAGTTTTGAGTGTTCTACGTTTATGTTGTCATTTTATGTGCTTTGCCTTACAGCAATTGTACATATATGTCACAAAACATATCAAGTGTCCTGATCAGTGTTGTGAATCAACAGCATGAATTAAGCCAAAGGACGATATTACTTGTATAAAGCAAAGAAGATCTTAAGGCTAGTCAGTTAAATGGTTTCAAGAGTGTTCAGAACTGCCAATTCCTTTTCTTTATTCTTTCTGATTAAATTCATTCAGAAATTAAAATTACCAGTTTTGGTATGATTTATAAGTAGAAAAAAAACCCAACAAAAACAAAACAACAAAAAGAGAAGGACATTCCTTTACAATTTTGGGGGAAAACACCTAGTCAATTTAAAATAGTTTGTTGTTTAAGTGTCACCAGCCTATTTAAACTGGGCATTTTGAAGTAGAGTCTGATTAACAGAGGCTGTGGAAATTTCCGGTAAGTGTGTATGCTGTGCATAAATTCTTACTGGCTAATGTGTATTGTACTAGCAGGAACATGATGAGCTAGTGGAAGATAATCTATAATTTGTTAATTTTACTCCAATTTGTTCATCCAACAAAACTATAGAAACTCTAAAACATAAACATAAACGTTTCAAAAACATAAGTTTCTAGATGGACAGTAATTTTATGGATGCACTCAGCTTAACCGAGCAGTCACTGGTCTATGTTTACTAATTTTCTCATGCGTCTGAGAGAACGGGGTGTTGGGATATGACTTTTGTCACACTCAATATAAGCGAGTGTAAATGCTTCATTTCTGAGGTAGAATGAGTATTCAGAACTTCTTCATTCTCACTAACGTAGTTTGTAACCGTCCAATATTCAGTATCGAGTCTTTGAGCACCATCGCCAATCAGTGTTTTAATAATTCACAGAGAAGTGACAGCCTGTACTTCTGAACGAGAGTCCACAAACTCTTCACACAGAACCAGTCCTGCTCTGGGCTGTTACCAGAACAAGCCAGTGAAAAAGCTGGGAGAGCGGTTGGGCAGAGGTGGTGATGGCACCCACGAGCTAGATGAACCATGGCCTGGTGGCATCTGAAGGGCATCCTAGTCTTCTGAGAAGGGTCCTGGTGGTGGGGCCAGGCTGGTGCAGAGGGTGAGGTGCAGTGTCTGGCTTTCATTTGCCATTTAACTGGGATGCAAACAGGGACCTGGCAGACGGTGTGGCGGTTCACGTGGCAGGGCACACGCTGCTTGGGCTGCTGTTGGCTGCTGGAACTTGCAGTTTCCTCAGCAGTCAGGGCACTGCTTCTGCATCTTCTTGGTCTTCTGGAGACTTTGGAGAACTTCTGGGAACAGTCCTAGGAACTTTGGGGTGTTCAGGGGAGGCCACCGAGATGGGGGCAGCTGGAGCACCTGCCCCATGAGGAGACACTGGGGAAACTGGGCATGGTCAGCCTGGAGCAGAGACGGCCTTGGGGACACCTAAGAGCAGCCTGCCAATACCAGAGAAGAGATTACCAAGAAGGCAGAGCCAGCCTCTTTACTCAAAGGCACAGTGGGCGAACAAGAGACAATGTTCTTAATGCAGCCAGGAGAGGTACAGACTGGGCATAAAGAAAACCTTTCACAAGGAGAATAGTTAAGCACTGGGACGGGTTGCCCAGCGAGTTTGTGCTGTCTGCATCCTCAAACGTTTTCAAGACCCGACTAGAAAAAGCTCTGAGCAACCTGGTTTGAATACGGTGCTAAACCAGCTTTGAGCCAGAGGTTGGACAAGAGACCTCCTAAGGCCCTTTCCAACCTGAATTATCCTATGGTCTTAAGAACAAGTCTTTTCTGAAATCTCACCAATACTGTTACAATTTTTCATGTATGTGTGGGCATAGTCATATTTCAGATGAGTCAGTACCACACCTAGTGTTTTCCTGGCCTAAGATCGGGGGCTGGGGGTGGGGGGAATGGAGTGGCTTTGCAGCTGAAAGTGGCAGTAGGTTCAAAAGGATGAAGCTGACAAAATACTTATTTTCCATTCAGAACACAACAATTTCAGACTTACAGGTGCTCAAGTAGTGTCATAGATGTAACACGAAAATCTGAATAAAAGTAGGCTGAAGAGACAGAACACAAGCTGGCTCAGACCGTATCCTATTATCCAGACCGCAGAGGGACGTTTGCAGGCTCAGCCCTGCATCGTTTGGAAAGAATTTCTATTTCCCTCTCAAGGAGCTGGAGCTATTGCCACAGCCAGGTTCTGGACTGAATGAACAGGTAATCTGAACTCCGAGGCAATTGCTGTGTTCCTGAAGCACTGAATGAGGTCTCAGGGACCCAGTGCAATATACTTTAGTAAATATAAATGATGTTGCTAGACCGCGGCATCCTTGTATTATCTCAGCGTGTTTGGATCAACGGCTACTATTACAGTGAATAGTAAACAACAAAGAATGTTGTAAAAATGTACAAATTTGCTTTGCAATCACATAAACTGAGTTGGCTGGGTTTTCTTCTGGTGTAAACTAACGTAATCTACTGACTTCTTGAAGAAAGCCCAGGTTGCATTTATGGTTTAGCCTTGGGTTTCCACATACTAGTCCTGCTTCTTGTCCAACTCCAAATCTGGCCACATTCCTAGCGTCTTTACATCCTCCCTATGACCTCCCCACTTGTGTACTTGATGGACACACCTCCTTTTTTTTCCAGGTCACTTCTCAAAACTAGCTTTTTCCATGATGTCTCTTCACAAACCAATAAACCTTAATATACTTGGAAGAAACTACATGCATTGTTTGCATACTATGCCTTTGATCTGTGGAGCTTGTGCTTTGGTAGTCTTCTGGGAGCTTAAACCCACTAACATGTGGACAGCATTCAGTAAATAATCCAGGTGGAAAGCTTCCAATTAATTACTTTACTCAGTGAAATATCAGCCTTGAATTGTAATCAATTTGGTTTTGGTTAGGGAAAAATACACCACATTTCAGTAATTTTCTGACATCAGATATTATTTTACTCTGGTCTCTAAATGTCATACTTCAGCTATGGTCTTGTATTTATTTAAGCATATATGTGAAGGACTACACACCATGTGCTTATTGAAGGATTAAGATACGGAATTTTTACTGTGCAAAAGGAACCTTTAATTTTATGTTGAATTCTGATTTGAAAGAATATTTATGTTGCTTGTGAAGTTACTCCAACTCATTTGTTACATAAAAACTATCTTGAAAGACTGTAAATGACATAAAACACTGGACAAAGCAATTTCTGTCTGTTTTCTTGTTTATAGGAGTATATGTAAAATCAGCCTTAGATTTCAGGTGGACATTTTAGTTATTAACTTGTATTCTATAACCAGAATAAATGATAGTGATAAAATTACAGGGTTTTTTCACTTGTGAAAATGAATAAATAATCTTCATCAAGCATGATTCAAATGCAAATTTCCTAGTACTATGTAATCTGCTGGCACATTATCTTGTACTAAAGAATCCTGCTTGTCTAACCTTGATTTAATTGTGCTGTGTGCATAAGCATTGACCTCACTTGGGTCATGAATTGCTGAATCAATGGAGCAAAAAGTACCACATTTGACCTTGCCATTAATGGCAAAGCCTTAGAGAGTGCTGTATTATGTTCTTTTATGTAATATGTATATTTTCCTGGCATTATAAGGCAGTTTTCATTTATAAAAAATAATTTAAAAAAAATACAAGTGACATTCTACATACTGCGCTCTCCCTCCCCTTTAGCCCAACAGGCAGTCCCTAAAAAAATTAAATTTCATTAATTAAGAGGTAGGATTTATTATATTAGTAAATTTTTGTTGGAGTGGTCATTGCAAAACTGTATGTATTAAGAGCTGTATTAGAAACAGAAGACAATGGCCATATAGCATATCTGAATTTGTAGTTAAAATTTTTAGTCTGTTCAGCAGTTTCACTAGAGTGGGATTATATAGACATTTAATGTGACTATAAAATCCAGTCTGCTGACAATGAGGCAACATGGGAATATTGCTGCTGCTGTGTTTGTCCCTTCAGAAATAAAATTATACTTTAATGTATAATATACCTTACTTTGACTTTGGTAGTTTCTTAATAAACACATTCAAATAAAAATTCTTTCTTACTTTTCATTTGTTCATTAGTAATAATTGATGTTTATTATCTCAAAGCTTAGATGTTGAGTACTGCAAGACAGTGGCTCATTATGGAGTTACATTATACCAAAGGCAAAGGAGCTGAAACAGATTTGAAAATTTTAATAAAAATACTAAGTAATAATTAAAAGATGACAGTACCTGTCTACTTAATTATTCAAAAATATGGGAGTTTGAGATCTACATTTTGAAAGATGCTATACTATTTAACTCTTAATAGAGTTCTATGTAATGGAAATAAATTTTTAATGAGTAATTAATATTTTTTTAAGTTTAATTTAGTTCCAGTCTGGAAAAAACCTGTCAGTTACATAAAGTGTACATAAATGAAATTGCCGAAACATTGAAGAAAAACTAGCTACTGGTTTTATCTTAATGAAAATGGAGAAATTTGACAAAATTGATATTGGATCATATTGCTTTGGCATTACATTATAACTAAAAATAAATTTTTAAATAAAACCTTAAATATTTTAAAACAAATTTAAACCTGAACAACATCTGTCTTTTTCCCAAAATATTGGGGTTTACTCCAGCCAAATTTTTAATAGAAATTGCAGATTAAGTCAACACAATTGGATGGAATTAAACTTTCCAAAGGAATGTTTTTCCACTGCAGTTTCTTCCATCGCTTTTAATAATTAAGCCTGATCTGATTCAGATGGTCCGGAAATTTCAATGGCTATTTCATTACTTAGGAAAAATCTAAAAACCAGTAGCAGAATCAGAACATTTCTCCACGCCCTTGAGATTCACAAAACATGATCTGGAAGTGCACACATAGGTGCAATGGGTTTGGGAAAGACATATAAGCACGTATTTTGTTCGTTCAAAAAAAACCCCCTATTTCAACACATTTTTGGTGCATTTTAGTCCACTTACTAATCCCAGGTCCAGAGGTAGTCAGAAGGGAACAGAGTGTGCTCAAATGTTTCTTTCTCTTCCAGAATTTGTTAGTTAATAATAATATGCTGGAGCATCAGTCATTCACAACTCAGATGCTATGGCAATATGTGGAAGCCTAGCAGTAACAACATAGCTAAAATCAGAGAAAAAATAATCAGAAGATCAAGATCTATCAAAATTAGGAAAGCATAGTATAACATACCAAAAAGTAATGGAAAATTCTCAAGTGAAGATAGTAGGCTTCCACACTAGGAGCTTCATCACTGACTCAAATTTGGGCTATATATGAATGTTTTTCCAGGTTTCTTTAATATGCAGGGAAACACAGGCGTTGCTGTGAAGGGGAACATCATCGCATCTGGTGGGTGAGTAAGCAGGTACACGTCAGTGAGCAAGTCCCGTGTCTTGCTCCTGCTAAAGCAGGATCTCATGTCTCTGCTCTTCTGGCATGCTAGAAGACCTACCATCTGTGGAAGATGGTCTAAGGGACTACGGGTTTGATACCCCGTGTATGGATTGTCTTTGGCTATAAACTTGTGTAGGTATAAAGGATTGCCTGCAGTGCTAGGCCAGGCATGATAGGCTTTGTTTATGCTGCAAAAACACCCGCTCCAGGTAGAAATTTTGCCTCTGGTAGAGAGGCGGACAGCGGTGCTTGTCCATGCTGTTGGGGGACAGCCGTAC
This sequence comes from Aviceda cuculoides, assembly GCA_035590195.1. Lineage (NCBI taxonomy): Eukaryota > Metazoa > Chordata > Aves > Accipitriformes > Accipitridae > Aviceda > Aviceda cuculoides. The sequence continues at coordinate 13,899,027 of JAVJGG010000032.1, read as the reverse complement.
TCGGGCGATGCAGCCGTGTCTATAGTGCATGCCGCCCGACCTCCGTCGCTGGCTTTCCTGAGGCATGCCAGGGGGTCTAAGACATCATTTTTGTTTGCTTGGTTTTTACAGTTCAAAGTACTTCATATTAATGTGAGAGTGGTTGTTTTGTATATTCTGACCCCGAGAACATGTCATGTGCCTTGGGCTATGGCATGAGAGCACATGAGGTGTCTGATGTGTTTGGATAAGGGTGGATGGCTCTCTAGGGGCAGACGGTGCCAAATCTGGAGCAGTCTGGTCTACACTATTGACAGGGGACAGCTGTCAGAGAGGAGTGCCCCTAAAACCACCCCGAGATTTTGCACCGGGGGAACTAAGAGTTCACCCTAAAAGAGACCCTGCAGTGTGCACGGTCAGAAGATCCAGCCCCAGAAACCAGCGTGGGAGTTAAGTTATTGAGCTGTACCTGTACCCAGCGTCTATCCTGCATCATGCTGGGGCATATTTTGCTTCATTTACCAGAGTCAGATGCAGGGCTGAAAGTAATAAAACAAAGTGTGTTGTGGTTGGTTTGCATTTATCTGATTACTTCAAGTTGCGTTTGTTATTTTGCTTTTGGATGACCCAGCAGTGTGTTTGGGAGCTGTGAGGACATTCAGGATGATGTGACAGTGACACAGCTGGTAGGAAGACATGCTGTGTAAGCATACCATTTCCTTTCAATATGCAGTTGATCAAAATTAATTCTCCTCCTGAATGTGAGTGGAGCTGTTTTTCTTTGACAGGACACAGAGAATGAAATTGTGTATTTTTTGCACTTCCATTTTGCAGGTGGACAAGGTCAGTGTCAAGTGACCCCCAAATGGATACCCAGCTGAGCAGCTTCAGAGACCTTCTCTGATTCTTATGCTGAAGCCCAGTAGGGAAAGTGATTTAGAGGCATTCAGTCATTGAGGGAATTCAAAGATCTCTCTTTCCTCTTGCAAGAGTTTGGTCTGTAGGCACAGTCTTCCACAGATACCCCAAACAGCAAAGGGTCTCAGCGCTGGGCATCCCCTGGGCTTCCTGTGTGTCATGGCTTGAACAAGGACTTCTCCTAAATTTTGTTTCCTTGTCAGGTGGTTGTTTCTAGTACCGTTCCACCCTGCCAATTTTATCAGCTGAAGTAGTTACGTTAAAATATTCGGACCAAAAATGGTAATAAAATAGCTCTCTGATTTTTGTCAGGATTTTTAGCCAGAGTGAGGTGCCATGTTATTTTATCTCTGTACCCATGCAGGACTTGGACAGCCCTCCGTGGTGAGCAGCCCATCTGAGAGAAGGTGCTCTCTCAGAATAACATTTTTGTGCCATGCCAAGAGAATGCATAGTTCTGACCAAATTAAAACCTATCAAGCTGAAAATGTACTGCTGAGAGGCAAGAAACAAGAAAGGTTTTCTTCCCCCTTTATTATTACAGAATATTAGCTGCTACAAAGGGTTCTTTGTAAGCATAATACCCCTAGCCCCTCTCTATTCCATCTTATCGCTTCAGAAGAGTGGAAATGAGTAGAATTTTTCTCCAGTAGTTATGGAGAACAGTTCTATTTTGAGGATTTTTACTGCCTTGTAGAGGTCATGCTGGCATTTGTAAGAGCTACTTCAGACTTCTCCAAAAATTTTTCATTATGTTGTTTTCTGTTGGGAACTATAATTCTTTAAGCTAAAAACAGGCTGACATTAGTGTTCAAGAAATAAAATTATGGGCACAAAATTTGTATTCTTATGATAGCTCTCAGAAATATGCCACAGGAGTGCTCCACTGTTATCATCTGAAATGTCATTTAAAAGAAGTTTACTGTTATTCAGTTCAAATTCTGCAAATGTAGCTGTCTTTACTGTAATTTTGTTGTGAAGTTCTTGTTATGTTTATTGTAATTATTACTAACTGCTTGCATCACTAAAATAGAAGTGATTGATAATGGCATTTTACATTGAGCTGTACATAGTAATTGGACAATCGTGCTGTGTAGATGGACCATTAAATTCACTGAAAACTTTCTTTTTGAGATGAGTTCAGAAATGAATCTTCAGAAATTGCTAAAAGCATCATTAAAAATTTACAGACAGTCTGGAACCCTAACATTATTTTCTACAAAAGGACCAAGTCATTTTCTCTCACCTTCAGCCTCTCTTTTTATTTAGCAGAATCTGCGATTTCATCAGGGCTGCCAGGTAAGTAGAAAGTTAAGGCTTCAGGACTGAACAGAACTGAGCAACACTGTGTAGGTGTCGTGGTTTAACCCCAACCAGCAACTAAGCACCACGCAGCCGCTCACTCAGTCCCCCCCCCCCGCAGTGGGATGGGGGAGGAAATCGGGAAAAGAAGTAAAACTCATGGGTTGAGATAAGAACAGTTTAATAGAACAGAAAAGA
>JAVJGG010000032.1:13854531-13893267 GCA_035590195.1 Aviceda cuculoides | reverse complement strand
CGGCGGAGGCGGGAGCTCGGCGTCCCGCCCCGCCGGGCCACCGCCTCCCGCGGACGGCGGGGTTGGAGGCTGCCCGCAGTGTGGAGTGGCGGAGCCGCGGGCAGCGGCTGCGGCAGCGGCGGCGGCGCAGGTCGGCGCCTGGGCCGGGATGTTGGCGCGTGTACGAGCCGGAGTGTCACCGGCAGCCGTGGCTGGTGCGGGGCGCGCTCAGAGCGGGTCACGCAGGATCGTACGGAGGCTTTTTGGTTCATTGGAGGCTCGAGTGCCCCCCGGCTTGGGATTTAAAACCAAATTAATTTTCCCCGAGAAATAGCTGGAGTGCAGTGGAAGGCATTGAGCAGTCGTTTCCTTCTCTGGAGGCTGCGTAAGGGTCTTGGCGCCAGCGTCGCGCCGGGCAAGGAGGGACACGGGACAGAGTCATGTCTCACCACAGGAGGAGTGAGCAGGAGAGAAGAGAGCGCTGGGAGATGTGCCACGGGGAAAGAGATGTCTTTCCTCTCTCAGGGTTGTGAGAAAAGCTGATGCCAAGGCTGAGAGTGGAGTGGGGAGGACGGAGCTTGTGGTCCATCAACTTTTCCAAACCGGTTTTAATGTATAGTTTTAATATATATTTGTGGTGGGCGCGAGGTGACCTTCTGGCAGGGTTAGGAGGATGAGCCATGGTGTGGACTGTAAATTCCTCATTCACATTTATTGCAGTAAAACATGCTGAGGAAACGCTGTGGTACTGTGAAGCAAGAAATATGGGACAGCTAATCGCAAGGAGGAGCCTGCTTTATTTTCCGCTTTTCTTTGATGGCTCTTGTGATTTACAAGGTAGAAATGTGAAGAGCCAGCCCTGCTTTCTGGGACACAGAAATGTGGTGAAGATGCCTCTGAGTGTCAGAAATGGGGCTTTATCCTTAGCACCTTTTTGCCTGTGGGCTCCATTCAGTCATTAAAGGCAAGGGCTCAATAACTTGTGGTTATTAGGTGGCAGCAAGGAAGACAGGAACTTCGCCATGGGGTACGACAAAGGCTGGATCTCGAGGAACGAGAGCGAGCATGCCCCGTACCAGGCTGTCACCAGAGCTCTGGAGATGAGGAACTCCTCGGCTGGGCAGATGGCGTGGCAGGGCGGGAACGGCAGCGAGGCTGGTGCCGCGGAGAGCGAGGAGCACGGCGAAGAGCAGACCTACAGGCATTTCACTACCACGGTGCAAATTGTCATTTTCGTGGGCTCTTTGCTGGGTAAGTGAGTGTTGCTGGAGTTTTTTGATGTTGTTTGTTTATCCGTGTGGTCAGGGACTGCAGACCAAACGGTAACTAGCATCACATGCTCCTTAGTGACTCTTCTTTTTGCATTTTAGGTCCTCAGGTGTATGATTTCAAGTTCTGTGTGGGTTTTTAATGTGTAAAAGCTGTTACTATAAAATGCCATTCATCAGAGATGAGAACTGGTACATTATATGTTTGTATTGCTTAGTAAACTTTTCCATCAGAATTTAAATGGGCAAAAATTAAATGGGTTGATTACACCCTTATTTTCAACTGTAATGAGATCTGTTCTCTTTACCGTAGAAAAAGGGTGTGGAGTGTTTTAAACAAGTTTTACTGAATTTCTGTTTCACACTGCAGTAATTCTGTATTTGTGTCCTGCAACTTTTAAATTAATCCTTTGGAAGTACTTTGTGCTGTAAATATGTATAACCATGTGCAATCCTGCATACTTATTATCCTTCAAGTAGGAATCATACACTTTAGATATGTGGTAGTAAAATAGTAATATATTGCCATATAACTTTACAAAGGTGTGTACATATGCTTTCTAGGTGCTTATAGTATGTTGTTTTGTTAAGAATACATGGGCATTTCTTAAAAAAAGAAAAAAAAAGCAAAATAAGCCTTACGGTGAGTCAAGTAAGCATTGTTTGGGAGATCAGTAAGCTAGATTTCAGTAAAATGCCACTACTATCTAAATCATTCCAAGCTGGTTACTGGAAGCGATGAGGCTTTTGACACAAGGCTTGACTGAGAAAGTCTCCAGCTGTCTTAGGAGAGTTCAGCAGGACTTTGCTGATGGTCATTGGCTCTTATTATCAAGGATTTGTTTTTGTTTTTCTTGATCTTGAGTAATGCTAAAATCCATTTCTGTGGTCATGGTAATTAATTCTAATATAGATTTTTTGTTGGTAATATTTAATATCACTTAAATAATTTCTAAGAAGATGGTAAGCATAGTCTTGGAACAGGGTTGAGCTCTGGGCTCAGTCAGTGATACACTTACTGGTTGTTACTGTAAATCACTGAGTCTTTTGGCCTCAATTATTCCTCTGTCCATTGGGGGTAATCCTCATGGTTCTTGCTTTTTTTGTATTCAGGGCATAGGTAGTGTGGGGAAGGGACTCCCTTTTTCCATATGTTGGATAGTGCCTGGCAGAAAATGGTAGCAAGCAAATAGTGTCCTAAAAATAACAAGATGAATGTATTGGTGTTCTGTCTTTACTGAATGGAAACAAAGCCATAAAGAAGCTGAAGCCCTGATCCCCAGAAGGTCTCAGGGTTTCGGTGCCTGCATGTTCAGCCCTCATACATGCCAGATGTTTTGCTTATGCATGTGCTGCACACTGTCTCTGCTTCAGCAGGGGAGAACAGCTTGATATTTACCTCATACTTAGGCTTGCATAAATGCCGTTAATTAAGTTTTCCTCTTCATTTGTTCTCTGCCATAGTCCTTGGAGCATGGGCAGCATCCAGCTCTTTTCTCCATGAGGTGAGCCCCTCAGTTGAGCTGCAGAATAGCAGTTCTTTGGTCCAGTGAGTCTTGGGTTCCTCTTTGCAGAGGGGAAACCCTTCAAGGGGAATTAGAACTATCCTTCCCCCTAAAGCATGAGGTGGGGGGCACTCTCCTCAGAGGTAGGATGTGTGGGTTTGAATCCTTTCAGGTTTGGGTGGATGTGCAACTTGTACATCCCACAACGTCAGTGTGTGCTCAAGCCACTTTGCTGTTGGATAAAATAGCACTGCCCTTTTAAAAGGAAGAAATGATTTCTACTTCCAGCTTGAAAAGGAACAAAGGTGTATGCCTCAGTCTTGATAATGAATACTGGGGTCTGACATAAGCAGCAGTCTACAGCATGGAGAGGTCCAGGTCCTACAAGAGGCAAGAATCACAGTCGGGGTTGTGAATTTAATTTGGGTTCCTTCTGTGCAGAAGAATATGATCGTGATAGTCAGTTGTGAGGGAGATGTATACTATGTTTTTTCTCCTGTTTAAGACCCTTATTTGAGACTTGTAGGGAGACTTGTAACAGTAGGAGGAATTCTTGTGTTAGTTTTTGCTGTGTTGTGAAAGGATAGTGCTATGATGTTTCATGATACCTGCCAAGGGCAAGAAAGTCAAACTGTTTTTCTTTATGGTTACTTTAGAATACATTGAAAGCACATTCTCTATTTATTTATTTATTTTAGGTAGCAATAACAATGATACTAGATTCTAGAATTTTTGTCTTTAAAAGGGATTATGTAGTTGTCACAAGCTTGCTAAAGCTTGAACTTGGATGTGACCTTAACATGTACGTCAGAGGATCTGACTGGTAGAATCAACCAGAAGTATCAAAAAGAGACTTGCTAATTAGCAGATTTTTTCCCTATTGTTTTTTGTCCTAATTTGGAGAAAGTTTTCATTGTTAAAAATTTCTGATTTTGTAAAGAATCAGATTATTCCAAGTTTGGAATGGACAAAACCATAATTATTAGTCTAAAAATCGCTTATAATTTGGGACAGTTAGAGATGAGAGTATTTCAGATAACTTGGTCATGAGTTACTGAGTTAATGAAGCTATAATGTGCTTAAACGCTACAGTTTTAAATAGCTGTTCATGTGACTTTGTGTCTGCACAAACTTCCTACTGTTGCTCTTCCACTGCTTGTGTGGAAGTTCTCACTTAGCAGACTACCTATGATTTTAATATTGAAGGACTGAGGAATAGGATGGCGTAAATCTGCATCTCTATACTTTGAACCCAGCTGGTACTACCTGTTATGCACTCCTTTGGCTGTAGCCTACCACAAGGTTTCCTCACAAGACAGGAGGCATTGGAGGGAGGAATTTGGTCAATTTAGTTACCCTGATCAGCAGGTCGGTTTGCTTCTATGAAGGAAAGATTTGCAATACATTCAAGACTTGCAAGCCATTTCTGTCTGTGATGGTTAGCTGAGTGCATGAACTGGGGAATTCATGGGGAGCTTTAAATGCTTTGCACATGTTGATGAACTTATTTACCAAATGCACAAGGTGAGGTACCATGTGAGACTAGAAGGTCTTGTTAATGTTGTCTTCCTGTGCAGCTCCATGGCTGGTAATGGCAGTTCTCATAGTAATGGTGTTTCCTAGCACGTAAGCTATCAACTTAGGGCAGGGCTAGAACAAAACAGTGAAAACGCTTGCCACTGGTGTTTCTTGTTCCACTGTTTGAACTGTGCTAAGATCAGGGAACATGGAACGTTACAGAAAAAAATACAAGCGTGCTGAGCATCAGCAGAAGAACTAGGAAGAGACCCATGCCTCTCATTACCACTTTCCTTTTCTGATCCACACGTGTACTTGGTGCTCCCTGAAACCAGGACAGAAATCAAGAGAGTGGGTGCCCCAGGAACTCTGGAATGACAAGTGCATGTGTAGAGATGTATTTCTGGTGTGAGGTCAGGTGACTTGCACTCCGTAGTCTGCTTAGGCCATAGCTGTGCAGGTACAGTATGATTAAATCTGTTGCTTCTATGAAAAGTTACTACAGGATAATAGAAGCCAAAATAATTAAGCTGCTTCTGTCATCTCTCTTAGGTGAATGACTGTATTTTGGACCCTTCAATTGCCCCTAATTGGCTTAGCAAAAGGAAAGCTAATGTGTTGAATTTCTGTGCGTAATGCAGCGACTTTCACTACCTTAAATATGAGGGAAAGTGAAAGGCACCAGTGGGGAGAACTAGCTGATTTTACTGGCCGCTGGAATGATGCAGACAGGAGCAGTGTGACTTGAGAAGCAACACAAGCTGTCAGTACTGATTCCCTTCGGTTTACTTAATCCTGTCTGGTAAAAGGTGTCAAGAGATTCGAGCTTTGCATGTCCTAACTTGTTTTGAAAGGCTGTAGAAGTCGTCATTGAAAGAACAAGAATGGTAGAGATTTGCTTTGAGATTGATTGCTTCTCTTCCATTAATCCTGCATAGATCTATCTGCTCTGTGTTCCCCTGTGTATTCTGCCTGACTCGGGTTAGATAATTTTTTACTGCCTTGTAAGAACTGTAGGAACTGTTTCATTTTGTCTAACCTGTGTTTCAGGCCAGTTCCTCCACCTGCCACCAAATGGATGTGGCTAAGATGACGAAGTCAGGATTGCTTGCGTAAGTGAATGATGATTTGCAGTCATGGTAATACTGGCTAGGGTCCTTAGCTGGCAGATTCAAATGACTACTATCGAAGGGATGGTGGTGTTCATGTGAAGTTGATAAAAGGAAGGATAAAATAAAATTTAGGTTTAGAACTACTGCTTTGTCAAATTACTAAAGTTTTGAAGATGGAAACCATATTCTCCATCCTCATGATTTTTTTTGGCATGTTACTCTGTTCGTCTGTCTCTGGGATCTTGTTGCAGAGTCTTTCTTCAGAGTCTGTCCACTTCACAATGTTGTTCTGTTGCCTATTGCCATAGCAGCAGAGCACCATCAGTGGTACAAATTCATAACAAAAGCACAGTTTTTCATGCAGTTTCTAAAGTTGCTCCTCTTTGAGGAGTACCATTTGAATGGTAGAGAAGGAAAATCTGTAGTGTTCCCACGTCTATGGGAAGTTGGTTCCTCTTGCTGGAGAATGGTTAGGCTTCAGCTTTTGTATCTTTTGTTGTCATCATAATGGTCGGCATGTCCCAGGGCAATCCAGGGCACTGGTGGTTGTGCCCGTGACTCCCCCATTGTGCTAGCTTGTCTGTACCTTTGCCATGTGTGGGTAGGGCTTGTTCTCACAGGACGAGTTGAGGAACCAGGAAGTTCAGGAGCCTTTCAAGGGGACACCAGTTTCTGTTGCCTGCTACTGTGGCGAATAGAAGTTTATGATTTGACTGACTCAGATCAATGGGCCAGGAAAGTGAGACTGCTGACTTCTGCCATAGTCACTAATAGACTGGGAGCTACATCTGGCTGTGCAGAGATATCCGCATTGGCTTTACGTATAAAAGGACCCTAAGGTAAAGAAATTTCCATCATTTGAGAAGCATGCTGCACAGCAATTCTGTTATACTGCCCTAGGAAAGTGTTTCTTGTTTTTTGTTTCCCATTCTCCCCCTTCTGAGACCTGTGTAAACTGGGTGCATTCTAGATTTTTCTCTTGTTCTCTCATCGTGAAGACCATAGTGAGATGGAGCTCGTGCAGTGATCTCACTCTTCCCTTTTTGGGGGCATATCTCAGGCTGTTTGGGCTTCTAATGTACAGAGCATGCTGTGAGGATCAACTACAGCATGGCAGGGCTGCAACTAGCACTACAATATGTTTCAGTAATGCACAGCAGAGCAGCCAGGCTGCAAAGGGGATCACCAGTGCTGTTGGTGTTACTCATCACACACTCATGGTCAGAAGAAATAGAGGCTTTGGATCTTTCAGTCTGAGGTCAGAGGAGTAGAGCAAAGGTTATAGGTTGTTTTTCATTGGATTTAAGAATTTAAATTTGTAACCTGAAATTTATAGTATTTTTTTAATTCAGATAATTTCTTCCCTCCACCCCCTCCTCCAGCATGAAAAGAAAATGGCAAAAAGCTCTAGTATATTCCTGGCTGTTATTCAAAAATGACTTAACAGTTTATGAAAATAGAGTATTTGAACATGGTAACTGTGAAAAAATATTAGCTATTTGATTCAGAAGAATGTGGAGTTACTGCTGTTACTCTTGTGGCTGTCACTGGTTTGAAAAAGGTTACATGTGGACAATGACTTTTAAACAGGTGACAACTTAACTGATGAATAGCAAATCAAAGATGCTTTTTTTTTTTTTAAAGGCTTGGGATGGCATAGGGCTCCTTTTCAAAGCGAGTAAATAGCTTCCTTTTCTTCAAAGAAGATTCTTGAGATCAGATTTGCAGAGAATATAGGGATAGAGCAATATTGCTCTGCAAAGGATATTTTTCTCTTGCCATTAGAGGTAATCAATCTGCAGAGACTAATTATTACTTTAGCACAGCAACCAAACCTTTGACAGAAGGAAGAGGGAGTATTATTTCTGAGCTTTGTCAGGGAGAGGTCACTGGAGGTGGCTGCAGCTGCTTTCAGTTGAATGCAGGCAGTGGGAGGGGATCTTGGAAATGAAGAGGAGGATCTCCAAGAAGCACTTGTAGCCAGCAAGCACAGTTGAGCTTAGCTTGAAAGGGAAATAAAATTGATGGATGAAATGCAGTGGACAAAAGCACCTTCTATTAATCTCAGGAGAAGGGAAAGGAAGGTCAGGAATAACGGTTTTGGGGGATATCTGGATATGGGCTCCGTCACTCTTAACATGGATTTTTCCACAGTTCACTTGTTTACATACAAATTTACATACTATTATAATGGCAGTTAAATGGGGGACCTTATATGCGTTGTGCTTTTACTAATTGTAGCATGGGTGTAGCTGAATATTTGTGTCATGTTAGGCTTAGGTGAGATTATATCCCATTATTGTGGTTTGTAGTTTCTATTATTTTCATATTTCCCAGGTTTGAGAGTCTGCATGTGCTCCTGAGGTTATTTGAGTCTGTTCACAATTTTCATGTTAGCCATGTAGATAAAACTGCAGTAATTTTCTTCTTTAAAAAAAAGTAATTCTTTTCAGACATTTAGGGACCCCGCCCCACTAGATAATTGATGAAAATTATAATGAGAAAGAGATGTCCTCAGTGACAGTGTCTACTCCTCAGACTAAATATCCATCTTACAGTTAGTAAAAAAAACACAGAAAGTATCCCAAATAATCCCAAATCCAGGAAGCTTTCCCAAACCTTGTAAATCAGTGCCTTCATAAGGGTTTGGGGAATGAGGCTCTTTGTTACTTGCTCTTTCATCTTCCCAAATCTGTCTTGTACAGAAGGAAATTTCACTGAAAAGGTTGAGGATGCTCTGATGCAGTTTGCACTCTAATCTAGTGGTTATAACACTTTTTCGGAAGCTGTGGGTTAGATTGGTTGCCTCCTGGTTTCTAACCACACTTGATGATATCCAAAGGAGGTGTCCTTTGAAAGAAAACTGTGAGCTTTGAAACAGATAACAGATTTCCAAGTGAAAAGTGAACCCCTGCTGCCTTCCCAGGGTCCTGCAGGACAAGAAGAGGCAAGGCTTCAGGCTCACCCTTTTCCCCGAGGATTTCCCATGAGCTGTTTGGCTCCAGCCTCTCCCTGCCCTTGAAACTGATTTTCATCTCCCTGTCTTGACATCCGTGCAGAGAGATGTAAAATGGATTGTTACAGCACCTGATTTATAAAGGCATAGATCCCTTCTGGGATACAGTCCTAAAGTAACTGACAGTCTAGGTAATGTATTTGTAAAGGCAAATGTATACTAGCATAAGGAATAAATATTTGTATCTTGGAATAGCTACCAGTGAAGTTTGCCACAGGCATCTTCTATAAAGAGTGAAGCAGGGAGTCTTGCACTAAAAAATACTGTAGGTACATGATTAAAGGCTAGACTGAGAGAATTTTTAAAGAACGAGGGGCATGTCTGCAATAGCTCCAGCAAAAATTGTAGCCCTGCCCTCGAACAGGGTAGAACCATCTGAGGGGAAAAAAAAAGAAGGTTTGGGGGTGGGAAGGATGATGTTTTGTTTCTAATGATGTCACTCTTAGAAAAATTGGAATTGTTTTAGATTAAATCTTCTAAACCAGGCACTTTGCATAGATGAACTTTGTTGCTGATTAGCTGGAATAGTTAAAGTTTGGCAAAGCAAAAAGTGACTGAAAATCAAGTCTAGTAAGAAGCATCAGGTGAATGTAATGATACAAGTGGTAATATTTGCATGTAATAATAATTGCATAGTAATAACATATTACAGTAACATAACATTATGGTAATATTTTTCCCCTGCATTTTTGTATGGGTGGTTCCAAGCCTCAGGAATAATGGACCCTGCAGCTGTAAGCCCAGTTCAGGTTGCACCCTTGATAAAGTCTGTTTGGAATAGCTATTATGCTTTTACTTTTTATGTGTTTTCAGGTGAGCTACTAAGCAATTCTCTTCGGAAGGAAAATTGAGTTTGGGGAGCGGGTGAAGAAGAGGGGCTGCGAGAGCTGCTGCGGTCTCCGTTGCCATGGAGACCTCTCTTCTTCCTGTGCTTCAGCAGAGGTGCCTTCTCTGGCTTCGGCTGAGGGGCTACTCAGGTCTAGCACCACTGCGCTTTAAAAGAGAGGCATTGGGAAAATAATTATTTACCCAGCCTGGAAATGTGTGACATGCAGTCATTTTTACCTGAACTGCAAGTGCCTGGTACTCTGGGGATACGGTATGCTAGAGTGTTCTTCAGACACGTGCTGGGGGTTTAGCCGAAGTCTTTAGACACCGTGTGTGTCAAGGATGTTAAAATGATCCCTATTTAGGGTGACACTGATTGATACCAGTCATTTTACTGTCTGTAGTCCCCGTGTGAATACTTTAATGACAGCTATGAACCAGAGCTGTTTAGCTAAGTCACTGGATGTTATGTTTTGCTTTCCATTGTTAGTTACATTTACTCAAATGCCAGCTGGTGTATATATCACTAACTGTTTTGAACTTCAGTGGAAGTTTAGATGCATCAAGATTTTGTATTGGATATTATAGGCAGTAAGTTAATATTTCAGGCATAAATGAACCCAAGCACTTGGGAAGAATTTTAAATGGTGTTAGTTCTGTTGCAGATCTCATTTATTGGCTTGCTATCGAGCAGGCGCCATGAGCACTTCAATGAGGTTTTTATTCTTTTCTGTTAATCTTTAATAATTAATTTCTTATTTGTGCGGTGTTGGAAAAGGTAAGTTTGCCACTTATTTGGAACATATTTCAAGATCTAGGAAATTGTATACTTTTCTCCCACTCATCCCCAGAAAAGATGCTGGTAAGCATTTAGGTGCTGCTGAATCCTGTAGGCTGGTAGAGGTGAGCCTGTTACAGCTCTGTGTCCTCAGGTCCAGCCATAGCAAGGCTGAGCACACATTCCTGAGAGGCACACATGCACACAATACATATGTACATATATGCACAAGCAGCCACACAGACTGACAGAGGAAGAAAATGCAGCACTCATGCAAACACAAAAAGCACCAATGGCTTTGTCCTCTTCCCCTCTCTGGCTGCTCAGGATAAAAGCCTGCTACTGTAAAACATACAAGTATATATGTATACATACATCCGTATGGATCCCTCTGTAGTAGCTGGTCTTAGACACCCAGTCTACCCAGTAGCTGTCTCAGGATCCTCTGGTCTCCCAGTTGCCTCGCACACAGACACACAGATGCAGATGGGTCTCTCCAGTTGCTGGCCCAGAACTATGACCTTACCAGTAGCTGACCTCCAAATCCCAAGGTCTCTCCAGTAGCTGGTTTGGACCTCATGGTCCTACACTAGCCATCTTTCAGAACCATCTTGTTCCTCTGGTATTTGGCCCAGGCTTATGGCCACACCAATACTCTCCTTCTAAGCATCTTATCCTACTTGCTGGCTAGTCTGGCTTGATGTTCAGTAGTGATTACACACCAACATACACACCCACACAAATACGCACTCTCTGGTGTCTCCAGTCATTGCCATCCTCATGTGTGGGGCCCTGATGCCCCATGGTCTGACTCCAGTTACTGCACTTGGACCTCCATATGTGCACAGACCCATGGAGTAGAGAGCCCCTCACCCATGAGAAGAGTTGGAAATGGAGTTTAATGAGAAGATTGGATAGACTGTGCATGGCCAGACAAGCGTACTGACCAAATGCCAGTTTATAGATGGCTTTTATCCCTTTTCCCTCTAGTCTCCCACACTTCTTACTCTCCAAACCACCCTGAACTCTCCCTTTACCCATCTTTTTCCCCCTACCATAAACATCTCGTAATAAGTTTTGTACAATCCCAAAATGCTCGTTCCCTGCGTCCCACAGTGACTAACAAGGGCTAAACCCCTCAGGCTGAAAGGAGACCTGGAGAGCCTTTCCCACAGGCTCATGGATGGCAGTCACCCCTGGCCCATGGGGCAGAGACTTCCCTGCGACAGCCTGGGGAGGGTTTGGGGCTGGGGCTCCTTTCTCTGAGTAGGTTATTGGGTTTCCTCTGCCTGCTGTTGTGCCTCTCTGCTCCTTCGTCTTTGTGGAGGCGAGCCTATCATCACATTTCCTAGTATAAGCTACAGACTGCATTTTCTGATAATTTGGGTATGATGAGGCTCTGAGAACATACAGTAAATTGTATCTGTACTAGTGGGAATATCAATGTGAAGTGTTTTGCAGAGAAAAACAAAAATGGATTTTATATACAACCTGTATATATGGAAAAATTCCCAAATTATCAAGGTAATGTTTTGTTTTCCTGCTATACTTCTTTTGATCCTTGCCCCGCCCCCCCCAGCCCATCACAGAATTTGTAAATGACTGAATTCTTGGATGTCTGGTATAGGTGGTCGCTGGGGCAACAGCTGAATTGGAAGTTCAAAGACTTGGGACTTCTCTGTGTTATTTTGCTATACTTGCTGTCTCAAAATCTAACAAGGAAGGAGTTCTCAAAATGTTCTGAGAGTGGGCTAGGTACTGCTAAAAAGTTTTCAAATGGAAGAAATACCAGTGAAACAATTCCTGTATTTTACCTCTTTGCAATGTCACTGCTGATTAAATACTGTCCCTGTAGGAAGTACAGCCTCTTGCTTTCTGAACAGTACTGTTACATGTAAGCTTTTTTTATTTTTAGCATCTTTAAATTAGATTTAGCAGCTGGAAGCAGGGACAAGAACTGGTGCCTTGTAGTCAGCCAGCTTCCATAGAAAAATTGCAATAAGGAAAACATCCTGGATTGGAAGGCTGACTGGATAAGAAATTGCATAATCTCTCATGTAACGTGTTGGATAGACAGACAATGCAAATGGCAATTATGGTAGTAACAAAAGCAGTACTGAAGCTGAAATGGTGATGGCAGGGAGAGCTCTAATTGTCATATTCCCTGCTCATGGTCTTTTGCTGTCAGGGATTGCTGGGAGATTGCTGTGGACTGCTGCCTTTTTAAATGCTTTATTAGCTATGATATTCAACACTGTAATTTGCATTCTTCTCCATCATGAATAGTCTGGCTTACTTCCTGACAAGTGTGGTTCTTCCTTCTGTTCTGCCAGTTCTCTTGGCGGGAAAAAAAAGCCTGTAATTTTTGGGGGGACAGAGACTGTTTTTAGTCTGCCTTTTTTCCATGACCTTTGACTTACTCTCTTGTCTGTCAAAGCAATTCCATGCAAGAACTCAACAATTTGTTCCAGAAGCCTGATAAAATATGAAGTGATTTGCTGCTTGTGTAACCTCCTGTATCTTTCTTTACATACCTTGTGTCACTTGGCTTGTGTTCAGACTCCAGCAGGCCTTACTTTTGTTGTGTATCTGTGTTTCTTATGGCATAACTGCATCATTTCTCTGATAACTGTAGAACAAACAACAAAGTCAGTCATACAAGGGGCTAAAATACATCTTCTACTGCTATTTCCTGAATTAATTAGAAAAAGTGGAAAATATTGAGGTAGGGTGGTTTCTGTTGTTTCAATTTATATCTGTAGTTTTAAGGAGTATCTAGAACAGAGAGGGTAGTCTGTTTCGCCTTTTCTATTTGTTGTATTTCCCTTAGCCTCTTCAGAGGAGCACTAAGAACCCCTTTGGGACTGTGTCAGTCTGAATCAGGTGCTCCTTTGTGTCTTTTGGCTTTCCCCAGCTTTTACTTTAAAAGTTTTCCTGCAATTTTCAGCCTGGCTCCAGTTTGGTTAAGATACAGCCAGCCCGTCCCTCTTTTACAGGTCTGTCTTGTCCCAGAAGGTACTCCATCTCTTATGGTATCCAAAAACCCCTTCTCGGCATCACCATCTCATTCATGCATTGACATGCCAGATCTCTGCCTGCCCTTAGCATACGGAACTCTTAATAAGTCTCTTAATGACAGTGGTTGTGAAGGTCCTGGGCTTCAGTATCCTGGCTGATCACCAGGAGCCTCCTGAACATCCCTCCGACACATCCCTGTGTCACCGGTACTGATACAGGCTGACCATTGACCTTGTTCTTCCTTGTGAGCTACTGGGAGGTCCCAGGAGATGCGCTCCCTTTGCACTTGACAGGCAAGGTACCATGCAGCCCTTCCTCTCCGATGTCTCAAAGCCAGCTAGCTCTGTGCCTGGTAAAGCAACGTCCTGCCACTGCTGCTTACTGTCCTTGGAGCCCTTTCTACTGCAGGCACATCCAGTATGCAAGAGGACACTCTTGCCCAGAAGGATACTGTCCTGCCCCGAGACTCGTGTCCCCAGCACATGAGCTGCTGCAGTGGAGGTGAGACTGTGCAGCAGCGTCCCTGTAGACCTGATCTGGGACCTTTTTATTTCTCTTACCTGTTCCAGTTTAGACATTCCCACCTGAAGAGGATGGGGGCCAGGAACTCCTTGTACTGTAGACAGAAACACACACACAAAACCTGCCCCTGAATAGGTAATCACACGTGCTGCACTCTTGCCAGTAGCACTATCCGTTCCTGGACTTCAACTGGCATCTTGAGCTTAACGCGTTAGTTTTTCAAGTTTTATTAGTTTAGCTTGTCTTTTGCTTCAGTGATTAAGATTGCTGCTCTCCTACTGTACTGTACCCTTTTTATGACGCTTAGCGGTGAAGTAAGATGTAGCCTATATGAGATAAACTGAGGAGTGAGTGCGTGCACGTGGAGGGTGTCTGTGTGGACAAGCAAGCTTATCTGCACCTTTGCCAGCTCCCAGTGCACTCTTCCATCTTGGCTGCCCTGGTTCATTATGCTTCTCTGGTTATTTAGCTCCTGCCTTTTGTCCTGTTGTCGCCTCCACCCTGGGTATGCTCAGCACCCTTGCCAAGATCAAAGGACCACCTTGCAGAGCTCTTCATATCCCACCCTCTCATGTTCTCGACAGCAGTCACCTGGCAAACAGTCAGAGCAGGCTCAGCAAACTCCCACATACCCAAAGCATGTGGCCAGCAAAGGAAGCAGGCCAGCCCCAAACTCACCACTCTGGCTTGCCTTCGCACTGTCCTTGTCTTTCCTGGGCAAAACAGCTGTGCCACCTGCATTGTTTGGTTGCCCTTTGTTTGCTACAGGTACTCCCACCACAGAGGGATAAGCATTCATCCTGTTTTGTTTGGAGTGCACAAATACCCTGTGATGGCTGGATGTAGCATCCATCTGTTTTGCAGATCCATCATGTCTCCATCTTGTATAGGTTAAGTCTGGGAAATTACACATACGTGTACAGTAACGCTGTGTATATGACTACTAATCATCAGGAAATTATAGTGGGATGTTGCCATATATACTGCTCTTAAACATGTCCATATTTTTTTGGAGAATGTTTTAAAAGATATGGTTCTTATTTTGCCCACTTCACCCAAACATTGATGTGTTAATAGAAAAAGGGAACATTGCAAGGAACATCATGTCCAGGTCAGCAGAATTACTGTAATACTTACAGAAAAAGCTGCAGAACTCAATAGTGTATTACAGAATGTTCTTTTACTTCACTTATAAATTTTTTTATCTATTATCCTTATTTTCATCCGGTACAGTTCTCTAGTCTTCATGCTAGATTTAGGTAAGTTCAGTATTCTATGTCTGCAATTTAATTTGAAGAAGTAAATTGCCACCACACTAAAATATTCCTGACTGTAACAAGACTCTCTAATAGGACAGCAAAGACATCCTTTTGTTTTATTCAGTTTTAAAAGCACAGTCAGCAGAAGAAAAGAATCTGGTTAAAAGAGATGCTAAAACACCCATGCAGTTGGCAAAGGCTGACACTGCATGATGTGGTACCAGCCTCGAGAGACCTATATTGATTATTTTAAGCATTTAAGAAAGTGAAATTGCACTTTGGGTTCCAAAGGAGCTGAAAAACGCTGAACTACTCTTTGGATTCTGTTTCTCCAGTAATTCCTTAGAGCATAATGTGGACAGACCTGAATAAGTAGCTGTCTCAGAACACCTTGTATTTGCTGGGGCTAATCCAGTGGTCAGAGGTGATTGCTTTGCAACTGAAAATGCAGGATATATGGTCAAAGACATTTCTATGTGATAGGGTCTAAACCAAAGAAATAATATGTGGAAATGTCTAGGAATGGCAAATAGAGCCCTAGAGCCTCTGGTATCTCTATACGCTGCTAGTGAGTGGTCTTTTCTTCATTTGATATGTAGAGTGCTAACAAAGATGGTAGCTATTTGCATAGTAGTCTGTTAATAATTTTACAATTACATGTATCTTAGCATCACTGATGAAGTGTTGTTACCAGTCTCTGTCCATACATTCTACTATTTTCAGAGAGCGGGTAACTCTGCAGTCCTAAGAATCTATTACCTGAAAGAGAATTACTTTGATTTTTGTTTGGAGACCTGGTTCAGGTCTGTCCTTAGGTGAATTAGTGTGAGTTCGGTTGCCCGCAAGCTGTCTGCAAGGCTTCCCTGTGAACTGGGAGACAGGCAGGCTTTGAGTCTGCTTCAATCTTCGGTCAAGGCCATCTTCATCTATTGTATGGTCATATCTATCCAGTAATACTAGTCTGGAAGAATGAGACCACTCCTTTTTTAAATTGTTGAAAACTGACTCTTTAAGTTTTCCGTGCTGTATATCCAGCTGTGGTGCGAAAGTAGATTATCTCTGAAACTGGCACGGCAGCTTGGAGTGAGATGGCTGTCTTATGTTGCTGCAGGGTAGAAAGAACCCAAGCAAGAAGAATAGCCTGAAAGTGAACTGATTCTACACGTATCATACTGCAAGTAAACGGCACTATGCAGTCTGAGTTCAAGCCTCAGGTGGCAAAAACACTATTGCATTTCCATATATTCTCAGTTGCTAGCATAAAGTACAGCATGATCAATATAAGGTAGCAGGAGCTCTTGAAATAAAGTATTTTTGGTTTAATTGTTTGCTTTTAAGGAACAGAAGTTTTCAAATATCTTTATTTTAGACGTGGACTTGATGCGTTTGGCTTTACCACTGACTTACCCAAGCACTCTAAAGAAGAACCTACTTCTGCTGTGCAACAAATGAAATCTGTTTATCTAGTTATCTTTTAAAGATGGGGTTTCTGGAAGAGATAGAAAATTATCCTAAAAGGCCAGTCTTCCTGTTTAAAAAAAAAAAAAAAAAAAGCACTATCCATCTTTGTACACATTTTTGCTTTGCTAAGTAATAGTTGAGATTATTTACCTAATAGATTATCTCTCATATCTAAGAGCAAAGATTTATCTGGCGTCTCTTATTCAGGATTCAGGCAATATACTAGCTAATTTATACATAATCATTTGTAACCCGTGTTTACACATAAACTTGCATTTGTTTACATAAACCAGCTTTAAATGATCACTCTTATTCAGTGTCAGCACCTCTATTCGTATTAAAATGAAATTAATATTCAAATTCTCTTTTGCACCTCGTAATGGAGTAGGAGCTGTCCTGTGCCAGGGTGACACTTGAACTACCACACCTTGGGGACAAGCATATTGGCGTAGTGTGCTGAGGTTTTTTTGGTACCTGGCCTTATTAAGTGACAGGTGCTTTAACCACTTAGTTGAATCTGATAGCACAATCATTTCTCTTGAGCTTTGATACTTTATTATTAAACTTGTTTAACATCTTTAATTTCATACACACAAGTGATTGCCACCAATGGAAAAAAAATCTCCCCTTCTTTCCCCTGCCTTCTCTAACCTCTTGTTTTGTAACCTTTAGTTTAACACTGGGGGAAGAACAAGACTTACTGAATATCAAAGTAGGTAATAGCTATTTAAATATCTGATAAGCATCTCCCAATCATACATGTACACAAAGCTTAGCAGTGAGCAATGTGCAGCTCTTACACCTGATCAGGTGTGCCTCAGGCAGTGCTGAGTGTCATAAGTATGTGTGGGAAACAGGGCATTTGAGTGGGTCCTGATGAAAAGTACTATTCTTACTAGGGAAAAGCATCATGAAGGTCATCATCAGCCTCATCATTTTCATAATCACCACCTGCTGCACTGGCAAGGACACCAACCAGAAGACATTTGTCTTGCGACCCCATTGCTTCCCCTCCCTGTCTCCATGGGGCAGAGTTTTTTCCTGTTTCCCTTCTCTCTCGCTTTCTCTCCTTTGTTTTTTTAATCTCTAAATTAGCTCGAAGTCCATGTATGCCATCAGCTATGGACCCCATGAATAAATTTTTGTGCATTTAAGCCAGCGTCACCATCCTTTGGGCAATGAATGAAAAGTGCTCAGACACCATGAAGTTTCTGAACCTATTTCTGGTCTGTCATTCTAGACAGTAGCCAGGCTTAGAGTAGTCAAGACTATGTAATTTTGCTTTTTGCCATAAGAATTTGCTTCATGTCTAGAATGCTTCTAACTTCTAGAGTGGTTTCCATAGCTATGTCTTGAACTAATTTACTGGTCTTTTCTTCTTCCCTGACTTATAATTTTAGTTGTCTTAAACTTGAGATGTGCATTATGGATCAATATTTGGAATTGTGCTTCCCCAGCATTTGGAAGCCTTCAACATGTGTGTAAAAGTCACTCTTCATTTTGCCTGAAGTTGTCTGAAGAGCTTACAATTTAGATTTCTAAAGTCCAAAGAGCAAAGGAAACAATAAAAGAAGCTAGAGTACGTGAAGGTAACAGCAGAAGGAGCAATGGTTGTGATGTGCATACATGTCCATACAGCTGAAATTGTCAGAAATTATAAGTGAGTTTTGTCTGTTTGTCCTGAGAAGCTATACAGATGGATGTTCACCGTCTCCTGAATATCAGGCTTAGGGTGTCACCCAACAGAGCCATTATCTGCTCTTGCAAAATTTGGCCTTAAGTGACTTCCAAAGGTAACATGGCTACTTAGGGAACCCTGTGATCTTATCTCAATGCTCCTATTTCTGGTCTCTCATTGTAGACAATGGCCAGGCTGTACCTTTGGAAGCTCTAGAAATTGAATTTTCATATACTTTTGATTTAAAAAAACCAAACCACATGCACAGAAAAACCCGCTTCTATTTTTCTTCAGCTAAGTTATTTTTAAAATAAATTTTGATTTGCAGAATGATTCATTCAGAGTCTTAATTAGAAAATCCCTGCTGGCTGTTGAGTGCTTTAAGTTATTCTGATTAATTGGATACTACCACTGCGTGGAATAATTCTGCCACGACTTGGGGAGTCTTTTGAGCAATTTGCTGCTGCTCGGGGGTTCCCGATAGATTGATTATAAACTGAGACCATCACAGGAACATGCAATAAAAAAAAATCTTTCTGTGCTTTTTTAACTCTGATGGTTGCAAAGCCTGTAAAGAACTGGAATAAAGACTGAAATCTGACTGTAAATATGGAGGTGATTTACAGAAGATTACTTGGGTCTATGGAGAAGACACCAGTCAGACTGAAGAGTTTCCTCCCTTCTCCTTTTTCCTGTAACCTTTTGAGTCTGTTTTGTTGCTAAACCTCCTGAGTGCAATCAGAGATTTTTTTTGAGAACTGTCTTTTTGGCATGGTAACTACTGCAGTAGCAGCATGTAACAGCAGTCGTAGATACTGGTAGTGTGTTAGTAGTCAGCAGGGAATATTAAATTATAGACCTGTACTGCAGCAATACTTACCCAAGAAACATGCTAGAAAGTGCCATATATTTCAGTGAAGCAGTGGGGAACCTTAGTTTGATCTTAAGTATAAATGAGAGCTTTTGATTTGTTGTATTTAACTTTCTCTCATGTTAGGAAACCAGCCATAGAGATAGCTACCCCAGCTGGAATAGAGAGGGAGCTTCTCTGGTCAAAATAAAAAAAGAAGCTACCTACAGATTAAGAGTAGATCTTGTGTGAGATATTTGCCATCTTCATGTTCTGTCTCTTCAAGAGGAGGAAAGTGGCAGCATACAAGGTTTAATCTCTTTAACTGGAAAATAAAGTGACATAGGTCTGAGATCCACCCAAGAGACAGGAGACAGGCACACCTGTAGCAGAGCTGATGCCAGGACCGTGTGCCCAGCTCAGAGCTTGGACGCAGCTGCCGGAGCCACACACAGGGGCTGGGGGTCCCAGCTGAGGCCTGCTGGGGGTCCCAGCTGGGGCCAGCTGGGCCACTAAGGTCCTCATAGTCAGCCTTAGTGAAATTTGCTCTTGCACATAATTGTGAAAAGCACGTGTGCAAGATTAGTTAATACACGACCTTATGTCTGTCTGAAGGTACGCCTGTAACCCTAATTTGAGTGTTAGTGGTAGTGGTTAGAGCTTCTCTGGACACCTTTCTGGCAGCTACAGGATGGGCTGCTTTCTGCCTTTCTTGCCCAGTCTTGCGCAATCTACATCCCCACTTAAAAAGCTAAGATAGGTGCGGTAGCTTACTGAAAACCCACCAGGCAGTGCAACCAGATCTGTAATATGCTTCCCTCTCCCTCCTCTGGTAACTCAGGCACAATAAGGGAAAAAAGCATACTCTGCTCTCTGCAGCATCTTGCACCCTCTGGTATAGCTGGTAGGAGAAAGCAACTGAAATCTCGGTGTGGCTGTGAGCACAAGCTGCTCTGCCGAACCCCAGGCTGGCACGGCTCGAGAGGTGGTGTGGGCGCTGAATCCATTTGGCTTGCTTTATCACTGTATATCACGGTGGGGGCTGAGGGAGGTTTCTGTGCTCTGTTACCTAAGAAGCAAAGTCTTACATCAGGTAACAAGTGACACAGAGAGAGCAGTGTTACAGTGAGGTGCAGAGAGAAAGGGTCTTGGAGTGGAAGAGGCTCCTTCTGCGTAGAAGTGTGTGTAGGAGAAAAGCAGATGGGGTTGGTACTTAGCCCCGATGTATTGGTAATGTTTCAGCAGGAAAGAGGGAGATTCCTGTATTTTATTCTGTCTGGAAAAGAAACATTTTGCTGATTTACTGTCAGCCATTGCCATGAATCACTGACTTAGGTAAATAAACCTGCTGGCCTCCCTATTTTATGGGATGTTATACCAGGTTATACGCTTTTGCATGTGTTGATCTAGTTCATGCTAAAGGCCTTGGTTACTTTTCATGAAGGTTTCGTAAGGAAGATTTATAGGAAAGTCAGTCACCAGAGCAAAATGTTTTCAAAATAGAAGAGAAAGGGTGTTCAGAAGTTACAAATGTGACTTTATAACTGGCTAAGCTTTTATTTGTTTACTGCTGCTAACAAGGACAGCAGCCTATATTTTTTTGTAACATCTGAGTTCAGGAACTGTTGGCAGATCTGAGTTTTTCTTTATGGGTCCAACTTGGACCTTGTAACTGTAACAAACAAAGTATGGGAGTTTGCTTTGGTTTTCCTTGCACAAATGAGTAGGTGTCAGGAAATCCAGTGTCATGCCTGGAGCAATGGGACTGCTCTGTTCCATCTGTGTGGGCTCAAGGTAGAGTGGAAGTATGCTGAAGTGTTTATCATCCTTTGCATCCAAAGGTATGAAGTCATGGATGGGATTTGTACTTAAGCATTCAGACTCCTCATGGCTGTTTCTTGTTAAACAAAACTTCTGTGTCATGTCGCAGTACTGAGAGGGCTCATTTTGTAAGGTTCTTCTCTTCCAGCAGATTAATGAAATTTGGGGTGGCCTAAAGCTTCCAAAAAAAGAAATATTGGCCTGCCTTTCTAGTGTTGGTAAAACATTTTTTCTGCATTTATATAGGTTTTTCATCATAAAGGAAGCTTTGTTCTTTAGAAAACATTGTTAAAGCTGTAAATTTGTAAATTTTCAACTTCCCCAGGGTAAAAAAAAGAGGTTGTCTTTAATCAAGTTAGTTTATTTTCAGTGTCTTACCCTTAATTCAGTTGAGTTAGCATGGTTAGAACTAAGCCTGTCTTGGCCCAGTAAATATGACAAGATTTTATTTTGAAAGGTGCAGAGTGAAGAATATGAGAGCTATCCCTAATATTTTTGATTGTTATATGTTCCCCTGTGTTTTTTAAATTTTTTGCTAAAGATAACAAAAATGTAAATCAGTTTGGTCCACAAAAAGCAAAATTGAGGACTCCAAATGATCCTGCCACTGGTATGAAACAACAACAGAAAAAATGCAGCTATGCTGGAGTTTTACCTCCACCTGCTCTGATTGTAGGCTGTGTGATATTGTGTGGAGTGCAGTGATAAACCAAATAGATAAAATTAAGTTTAAAGCCACATGAGCAAAGGTTTTTAGGTAAATATGCTGGCAAGTGCCTATGAAAATAGCTAAGTACTCTTATTCCATCCAAATGAACAGGTGAGCTGTGTACACAATAGTGTTAACAGCATTATTAGAGTCACAAAACTCAGCTTTGAAGATTATTTAGTATGCACATTTGTCATAAATGCTGCTTTATTTTGCATTTCAGTAAATTTAAGAAATACCCTACCAGGTTTCTGCTAAACCAGATAAAAAAGAGCTCTTGTAAGTAATAATACAGATCAAAGAGTACTGAACAACTCTCATGCCAAGAGAGGTCTGTCTTCAGTCTGAAAGCTTCTCTTTCTCTTCCCCCCCCAACTTTTGCAGTTGGTTTAATAAAAGATATTGCCTCCCATACCATATTTGCTTCTCATTACTTTGCAGAGCTGTGGTTCTTGTGCGTGTTTGTTGTACTGAATTGGTAGCTTGAGATTACATTTTTTTCTGCTTCATCTTCTGAAAAGACACAAAGAGCTCACCTGTAGAGCAATTCCATGAAATGTACATGACTGCTCCAATATAGCTTTAGTAATAGGTATTGAAAATGTGTGTAAAAAGCCCCAAACAACCATGAACAATTCAAATGGGGTAAAAATGGAAAATTAATAAGTAAATTGAATTAATAATGTTCACAAATATAATGTTTGGCAGAAAGAGGATACATTCAGAGAAAAAAATTACCCACTAGTATCTATTGTAACCAACAAACACAGCATGAAAACAGTCTGTGTAAATCCTCATGTTTTTAAGTGTGATAAAGAATACTTAGAAACAAAAAATTGCACTAAGAGTATATATGTGGACAAAGAGGAGGAGGCATGCATTTCTTTATCATTTGTTCTGTTTCCCAGCAACATGAAATTGGTAAAATAATAAGTTAACAAAACAAAAGTTAGGATAGAGGAAAGGGAATAATTTTAGTGCCAGTTGCATTGACTTACAGTTTTTATGTATTTTCAGAGCAGTGTGAATCCAGTAATTGTATTATCAATGTTCATCTAAATGTGATGTTTGAAGGAAATAGGAATTTAACCAGATAATGCCTTCCAGTTCCTCTGGTAGGCTGCGGAGAGGAACACTGGGGTATGTTGATGCTGATCACACCGAGGTGACATTAGGTGATGAATGAACGGTTGACCCAAGAAGGGTCTGCTGGCAGCTTGGGCTAGGTCCTTTGTTGCAGAGAGAGTTAAAATTGGTGATCAGCTCAATACAGATCAGTCCCTTGAGTTTGTGCCTCTGGGAGGCTAAAGCTATACTTTTATACTCCTGGTAGAATTTGAACTTGGCATGTGTGATATGCATACAGGGGATAGTCTCTTCCACTCTTCTTTCCCTGCCCCCCCCCTTTGTATTTCAGAGGAAAAAACCTGCCTCCCTCTTTTATGGGTGGCATTACTCTTCCTTATTAACCTGATGAAAGGGTTGAAAGAGTAGAGAAAAACTGCCCGTCATCTTCTCCTCTTCATTCAGTTGTCCATAGCAGGGAGAATTAGAGATGACCTGCAAGTCCTGCTTTCCTGTCACTGCTTGTGTCACAATCTTAGCAGGGTTGAGAAGGCAGTAAAGTAGCTTTATGATCCTGTTCATCTAAATAAATATTGGGACAGCCAAATTAATTGACGGTAGCTTCCTTGAAGGATGAAAGGTGGCTTCAGGTCTCAGTTTTGCATTTTGTTTTGGTTTTAACTTTTCTAAGTAGGTTTATTTATAATGTAAGTCTCCTTGTGTGTCCTACAGAGACTATCATCTCAGCAAAGGACAGCTAGTTATGAAATATTTTACAACTGGTCCATAAATCAGGCAGCCTGGGATCAGTGGAATGACAAAAAAAAAGGATATATAAAAATGCTTCCCAATTAAGTCTGCTCATTTCCAAGGAATGGAAATAGTCCTTTGGGTCATTCCACAATTCTCTTAGTGCATGGCATTATAAAATTTATTTTTAATCTCCATTTTCTTTGCAGAGTATCATTATCAGGTCACATTAAAAACATACAGCCTTGAGACAGTAGTGCCTTCCACCGATGTTTGTAAGGGAGTTCTCTGTACACTAGCAGGCACATCTGGGGTATGTGGTTTCAAAACATTGTAGAAGATAAACCTACATGACTGCCATTAATATTGCAGTGAGCCATGTGGCAGAAACATTTGGCCTGGAAGAGCTGCTTTTCTTTTTTGAAAAACCAAACCCAAACATGTTGCAAATTAGATAAAAAATAATTAATGCATTGTTTAGTTTAACCATTTAAACTCAGAAAAGGCTATTGACATACTGGCAATATTTGCTGCTCTGTACTGCCAGATTAAGTAGGCTATTAAACAGCAATTCAATAAGTAATTATTAATGTATATACAGCTCAAACATTAATATTGCATGAATGTTTTTTGCATTTATGTGTACACTAGATGCTTTATGAAATATTTATCTAACCATCATAGTTGTCAGTTACATCTCTCTATTAGCATATTTTACCAGTAAAGCTCGAAACGGTAAAATAACTTTTCCATCCCTGAAATATCAGTTGTTTTTTATTTATTTGCTGTTGGAACACCGAGGCATGAACAAAAAATTAATAATCTCCACTAAAAATAATTTTACAGGAATCGGGGAAATGCTATGTCATGTAAATTCTGCTTTAGTATACAGGTGGGACACCCTTGCTCTCCTAGTGTGCAGGTCCTGCTATGCTCTGTTGAGCTACTCACACAAGCAACGGTAGAATGACTCAGGGTTTAACAACATGTCATTGAGTTCCTATGTAATGATTTTTTTTGCATCATTATAGAGCTAATTTTTGAAGTTAAATTTTTATGGAGTAGGCTCCAGAGGTGATTGTAGACTCTCAGTCAAATGTTGTGGGCTTTTTGTTTTTTCTTTCTTTACTGTCAATCTAGAACATCTACTATTTTAATTCCAAGTTTGTTACTTTACTGATGAAGTCTTCCTCTACTATGCTTTTAGAAAAGAGACTTCTTCTGAAGGCATTACTCATAAATAAAAGCTTTTAAAACAGCATCATAATTTGTGGCACTCCTACAGTGTGGCGCATCCACAGGTTTCTCTGTACATAGGAGTGGGTTGGCAGGCCAGGGCAGAGCTCCCTGTGCTAGGAGAGCACTGGAGTGCTGGAGTCTGTTGGGGATCCTCGACAGAATCTGAAAGAAGTCCACATGCTAGTTTTCTAAAATGAAGACATCTTAATGAAGACATTTTGGAATGCAGGTGTCTATTTTTCCTGCTATATTTATATCATTTTCAAAATATGAAAGAGAAGTTATTACAATTATGCAATCTAAAATCACCATCACTGTGAAGCATTCTGTTTGCTTATATTAAACTTGTGTTTAAAGCTTACAGAGTGATTCTAATGTGGGTTTCCCCAACACACATCTGGTAGCAAACTGTTTAAAACAGTTACTGCCGATGAGTTGTCTCCCACCGGAAAATTAGAAACAGTTGAGGTAACCTCTGACAGTAGATTGTGCTGTTATTTAAGTGCCTCCTCATTAAGCATTACTTATGCTTGCATTGGCACTTTAACACCTGAACAGCTTATTAAAATGTCTCTTAGGAAAACAGAATTTCTGTAACGCCTTTTTCTTGTTTTTTAATAAAGTGCCCTACCCAGATTTAATTGACACAAGACAACTCATATACATATTCTTAGTTTGTATTTGAGATTCTTTTATAGGTTATTCTTAGTGTAAGCACACTGATGGTTTGCTTTTGGCATTTTAATGACAGTTTGGTAATGTATTTATGAGTAGTTTTTCTGTTACATGACATGCACCATGTACAACACTTTTTTTTTTCTTAAGCAATCCTGTTTTTTTTCCCCCACAATTCATTTATCGTATATTTTTGATGCGATTTGCTTATTTGCAACGCTAGTTTTATGTCTAGTTACTTATTTTAATAATATGTTTCAAAGCCAAACAATATGACTGTGGGTTTTTTAGTTGTGTAATGATTTTGCATTTGTATTTGTGAATGTATTTATTAAGTTGCTTTTGCAGTCATTGCTGATACAAGTATAATCAGTGAAATAAAAGCTATCTAAAAATTAAAATAATCTTCCTCATAAATGAATCAAAAATACATGTTTTGAAGCAATTAAAATTTTGCCCCTATTAAAAATAATAATGTGTTGTTCAAAAAAGCTAAATCTTCTGATAGCTTCTTAAAGGTTTATCCTGAAAGTTAGCAAAAACACTTCAGCAAGGAAGAATTTAGGTTTTCATGTGCAAAAGCTCAAATTGACTAAGACCAGGAAAAGATGCAGAATTGGTTTGGACTGCCTCTATCTGATGCAGTATTATTACTGTGGTCTAAGGATATAAGCAAGGTAAGGTTTCTGAGGAGAACTAATATATTTTATCCTACTGAGTGGTGTAGCTGGAAAAGAGCAGCTACATGAGGTGAGAAGCAGACAAAAGAACTGTAAAATTGGCTATTGTGAAACTGAAAAACTGTAGTAACGTAATAGTGTGGTGCCCTTGGAGCAAAGATCAGTTTTTCTTTTAGGATGCTTTAACTGTAGCCTGGATTCTGCTCCCTGGTTAATCCCTGCTGGTGGCGCTGGGCTCTGGGCATGTCTAGCTGTGAACAGTTGCTGAGACTATGTAACTGAGACCTTGTGAGTAGAAGTTCAATATCATTTAAGCCTTTTTTCTTCATTCAAACTCCATCAGTGGGAATTATGTCCAAATTGCAAGGCATTGACATGTTTTGGGACTGGTGTTGGATAATACCAGTATTACTTAGAAGGAGGTTCCTGTTTAACAAAATAAAAAAGCAAAACTAAATTTAAACTGGTATCTTAAATTCTACAAGAATTTAGTGTAACAAAAATCCATGTGAAACTTTATGAAAGGGAAATATGATTTTATTTCTAAAACAATACTGATTTCAGCCCTTTTTCTCTCGCACACGCTCACAAGCACCAACATGTGTGTCTTCAAGCGATCTGGATTACTTGTGTAGAAGGGGGAGGATGACAGTGAAATGGTTGTTGAACAGGTCTTTTAAATTTAGGAGTCGACAGTTACTACAGGAGGATCTTCTGCCTCAGAATCCTGGTTGCTGTGATTCTTAATTACCATCTGTAATTCCTTGGCAAGGTTGCTGCCCCTTGTCTTTGTTCCATCCTTTTGGGTATCATAGTTGCAGTCTGTCTTCCTGCTGGAGCAGGCAGGAGAGCAGTGACCGTACTGCTGTACCACGACCTCCTTGCCATCCTCCCGCATTACAGCACGAGTCCTCTGCTGACAAGTCATCTCTGCTGTGGCCAGTACAGAGCACAGGCTTCCTGGTCTTGATGCAAACAGCACGTTCTACCCTGTTTCCCACTTTTATTGCTGTCCGTGCTGTATTTGTTTTATCAATACATTACATTCTTTTAACCCTTGCTTTATTGTTTCTTCCGATGCTTTCACACACATTCGCTTCCATTCACGTTTCATTCATGCTAATCTTAGTATTTCTGTTGCAGATCTCTACAGGCAAATCTCTAAATGCTTCAGGAAAGGATCCACACATTTTTCATGTATTTAGGTCATTAGTTGAAGTATGCCAAACACCTGTAGATAAATTAACAAGAGCTTTTTCTTTGGCTCTGCTATCTTGGAAGACCGTTTGGATTTGCAACAGCAATTTTCAGGTACTAGTAAAATACGCAAACTTCATCTTGCTCTTCATATTCACCCTGAAGAGTGCAAAATATGTCTAGGTTTCTTTTTAAGGTAACAAGACTAATTATATAGCTGTTGTAAAATTGAAAATTTTGCATCCAGGCAATGGAGTTACAAAGCTGAAGGGGTTTAATCTGTAAATGGACACCTTTTAGTTCCTTCATGGAAGAGCTGAAATCGCTCTAGATTTTTGGCATACATTTTTGTTGGTACTTCATCTGTGGAAGCCAAGAGAAATTGCTGGATTGTTTTTATTTTCTGTTTATTTGTTTCCATATGGTGTAGAGACATCTGAAACATTTTCACCTGCTGACAGTGGATGATTCAGTACAAGAGAGTAGCAATTACACAAATGTACCATGCAAGCATTCCCAACCACTATGACACGGTAATTATTGTAGGAAAGCAAAAAGGAAGAAGTGAGTGAGAAATGTAGAAATACGTAAGACAACTGCTGAAATATAAGTAATATATGCCTTGGTTTGTAGCAATAGGTGGGTTGGACATTTAATAAGCAGAGATCAACGATGCAGCACCTAACATCTTGGTTATCTGTGGATTTACTGCCTGCGTCACAACAAGAAATGTTGTTTTACAGATGACTGCAGAAAACAGACGCAGGATCCCTGGAAAGCTTCGCTCATGAGCATGTATTTGTATATGTGTATAGGAAAACACAGCAAGCTGTAAGTGATTTGATACCCCCAACTTGCTGATTCACCCCAATCAGACAAGTCACTGCCTGTGTGCAGTCCTCTTTGGTGGAAGAGGTAGGGTATGCATATATGGTTCTTCTCTCTCATTTCTGATGGCAGCTGCTGTCTTTTATGGATTTATTGGGTTAGTTGTATGCTACATGTGTCTTATGTTCATTTAATTTTTACACACATATGGCTAATACATGGTAGACCTTATCAGGTTATATATATTTAGCAAGAAAATGAAAAAAATTTTTAGTTTCAGGAAATAAAATGAGAAACTCATTTTAGTTTATGTTGTTCCAGCTGTGTAACAATTTTTTTCAGATTGAAAAATCATACTGAAATCAGTTTTATTTTAATATGCTAATAGACCTAAACATCCCATATATCAGAAAAAATATTCTTTTCAGCTGCATCTATGAGCAAAACACAAGTTTAAAATTTTATACTGCATATGGATGATTGATGAGCGAGTTTGTGTCATCAGCCCATGCTAGGTTATAAGCCCACGCTAGTGCAAGGAAACACACGGCAAAGTTTTGGCAGTGTTATGGCAGGTTTCAGTGTAGAGTACCTTCTTCTGTGCCCAGCAGTTTATGAAGTCGAAATATGGATGGCTAATTGTGTTTCTTAACACAAGGGAAGAAAAGCAGACTTACAGTAAAAACATCCACGTTATCTTCCTTTTCCAGTAGGGCAGTCATCTGGATTCTTGGAAGGTTAAAAGAAAAAAATTCTTTCGACACATCAGCGGTGTGTTTGGGGTGAATGTTACGCAGTTTTACAGCTTGTCTTACCCTCAGAACTATTTGTTGCTAGAGGGTGTCCAGACCTAGAATTTTAAAAACTTTTTTTATTCTTAAGGTCAAGAAAAATCTCAGTATTTCTTTAGTTTGTGTAACTGAATATGCGTCCCTTTACTTCAGTCAATCCTGGGCACTTGCATGTGTCTCTGGATTTTGAGTCATCAATCCTGGTTAGATGGTCTACTACCCATTGGCCTTGCTGAGGAGGTACAAAATGTGGATCAAGCTGAATTTCTTGCTTTTTTTAATAAAAGGGAGGTGTTAAGCAATAATACTAATTTTTCATAGTGTTTTCTGTGAAAGCATTTGAAGGATGAATGATCGTGGCCCATTTCGCTAAGCCCGATGCTATTCTGGGTTTAACAGTGCTGTCCTGCAGAGAACGGACCTGGGAACAGCAGTGTCTCTTGCTGGGAGGATTTTGAGCAAAGAAAAGCGAACTCAGTTATTAAAATAGTAAAAGAAAGCAGGCTGGAGAGTGGACACTACATAAATCCTGTTGTGGAGTTCTGTTATAGATGGGGGACTAGAAAAATGAGAGAGAGGAAATTTGGGGAGAGTCTCAATCAAGAACAGTTTTTGTGAGTGAAATGCTTGATCAACAAAATCTCAAATTTTACTTCAGGGCTCTATATGTTTTAAGGAAAAAAAAAAACCAAAACAAAACCCCACCTCTTGCATTCAGTCAGGCCAGAAATGTCACCGTGATCATGACAGTGAAGCACCTTGCCTGCCCCAAGGTATCCCATGGAAACACATCTCTTCCCCTTGGCAAGTTGGAGTAAATCTGATTTGGCTCTGTAAATTCATATTTCTTCAGTGAAGTGCCTCACTCTGGTAACTAGACAGAGGATTTTTCCATGTGATTGGGGTTTTTTTTGATAGTATTTGATTTAGGGTCATACTTATTTTTTTAGTTTGTAACTCATGGTGTTTCAGACGTGTGTCAGGGTCCCCATCTCTGCTTTCTTCTTCCTAGTGAATATTGTTTGAGTCAATTCATGGGGCTGGGAGGAGCAGAGAGAACCATTCATTACAGAGTCAATGATGGAGGGAGGAGAAGAAGCTTGTTTCTAAATATAACATAGATTAATCCCACTGTGCAGGACATATTAAGCATATGTAATTTCTGTCTGAAGACATCTGTGTATAAAGAATCAAGAGCAAATAGGCCCGACTGGTGACCTGGTGAATGGCTGCATGGCAAAACTATATAAAGTGTAAAATTTTGTTTCTGATAACCTGGCACTTTGGGGAAAGGGAAGCTAAGTCAAACTGATGCAGAAATTACATCAGATCTTTCTTAGTTGTATAAAGCAAAAAAAAAGGAGTCACAAGACTGTGGGGTAGGCCAGAAAATAATTTCTGCTCTATGAAATAGCTGTTACTATGGTGTCTTTCAGCTACAAACGCTATAATTTCAGCTGCAACAGAGGATGAAAATTGATGCTAATGGGTAGGAATTATTTTTTCTAATCAAGAGTGCAAGATAGCCTCAATTACCAGGGAAAATATAAAGTCTGTCTTCCAACTACTAGTAATTACCACAGGCTTTTAAAATTGTGCTCCTCTGTTAAGTATAATTCATTTTAAATTGTGTGTATTTCTGGGTTTTTTTTCTTCAATAAATAAGCCAGGGAAAAATCAGCTAAACCAGTAATTTAGTCAAATTGTCCAGTCGGTTGTATACTGTTAGGCAGTATAGATCTCACTCACTGTATTACAATGTGGCACAGCAACTAATTTCTTTTGTAAGTTTTGTCTTAATATCTTGGGTGAACAACTGGAAAAGTATTAGATACAGAAAAATAATTTTGCATAAGCATGATGTTGTTGCACCATGTCCATGTTGTGTTCTGGTCTGGTAGCATTTTGTATGGATATGAGGGTGAAGGCAAGAGGGAGTAAGACTGAACAGCACAGGAGATCATCAGGTCCAGAGTGGAAGGTGGAAGGTCGTTCCTGCCTGCCGTGGATGCTGGAGCAGCTTACAGCCCAGGCCAAATGCTGGAGTTGGTCTAAAAGATCTAAGTTTTTCCATAGTCTCACAAGTGCAAAACTGTCAGTCTCCTCCTGGATCTGACCTTGGCATGTTGTGCGGGGAGGGCAGGAGTCCTGCAGGTTTCTCCTGGAAGAATCTGGTAGAGACTGGGGCTGGCCCTGTAAATGAAGCAAAGTTGAGCCGCATCTGCGATGTGAAAAGTTGCATTTTAGTAACCATATCTCCTTAATAGTGCCTGCATACGAATTGCAGGTGCATGTGAGTGAAGTCAGACAAAGAAGGAGCATCTGAAGAGACGTGTCTGGCCATACATAGTGAGGCTACCAACAGAAGCGGCCACAGGCTCTCTACAAACACAGAGGTACTGGCAAATAGCATTGTTACTTTAAAAAAAATCTTAAATGTACTTGCTCCCTGTGTTAAGACTGCTATTTACAGTTAGATTCAGCAGAGCAGTCAGGGGAGGTCAAGTAAATCGCTGCGTTGCTTGACATCACCTTGCATAAGAAATGCTACTATCGCATCCCCTCAGTCGTTTCATGACATACAGGTTCGAAATGGCCCCTTTCTGAGTTCTTTATAAAACAAAGGGACAAAAGCTGTTCCTCTTGCGCCAAGGATGATGAAGAACAGATTGGCTGTTCAGAAAAATGTCCTGCTTCACTTGCATCCCAGGCCTTGTAGTGTTTCAATAACAACATCAGATTTGCCTTCTGAGGATGACTGGCACAAAACCTGATGTAAGTAAGGCCAGATGGTTCACTAGGTGTGATACTTGGTTGGCAAAGGAGATGTAGGATCCAGTACTTCTGCTAATGGTTTAATTTATGTTGATGATGTGGACATCCAATATTTTTACCTCTTCTATATCTATTTCTTTTGTTTCCTTCCTCTATAGAAGAGGTAAAAACATTGGTCCTCATGTCGTGGGGGTCTCTCATGGGGGTCATGTAAAGTCCTTGGGTTTAAAATTTTTTTGTTTTATTTTTGCAACAAGTAAAACAAGCTGGTCCCTTAGGCACTGTGATTCAAAAAGTTAATAACTTTGAAAAGATTTATATTCCTGTTATTGTTAGAGCAGTAAATTTGGACATTCTTTTTTCAGGTTTTTAATTTCCTAGCTTGGGTTTCAAAGGTAATACTACACATTTGTCATATTTTCCTGACGTGAGAACAATCCAAGGTCCTGAAGTTGCAGACACAATATTCTTTAAACTTTTTTCCTTCCAAGGAGCTTGACGAGTTACACGTTCTTTTAGGACATTGGTTTTAAAATAGAGGCAAGGAATTCAGACAAGTCGAGTGTACTTCAGCAAAATAAGCGGGTTTGGTTATTTCCTTGATTGGCTGAAATGATCGTAGCAGCTGTTGAAGGACTGTAGTTTATCGAAAGGGAGAAAATGATTGTTCCTGCCCAGAAATTCTGTCCATTTAATGGGACAGTAAGTACAAAAAGTGAGGTGGGGAAAAGTGGCAGTGGGTATGAAGAACTGGAGAGTTATCAGTGCAGCACTTTCTTATCTCCCTTCAGATAGGTATATCTGAAAGAAATACAAGTGGGTACCCAAGAACTTTAGCATGATGCAGTTACTTCAGAATCTGCCTACAGACAATAAATGTATAAAATACTAAGGACAACAGTAAAAAAAGTCAAAAATTAAATTATATTAATGGTCATTTCCCATAGTGATTTTGACATTACAAATACCATCATATTACACAAGTTATGCTTGCTGTAAGGACAATTTTAAATGTCTTCATATATGTTTTCTAACTTTACTCCATCTTCACAACAAGTTACAGTAGCTGCTGCCAGTGGATTGTATAGGCATTTGTTGGCCTTGGACTAGTCCCAGGCAAAAGCTCAACAAAAGTCAATGATTTACCCCTTCCTGCAATGAAACCTTATGTTCACTTTCTGGGACTAAGCTGTTATGAACTAGCTCCTTCCCTAAAACCTTTTCTAACTTGTACACTTTCTTGGGAACAGAGACACAGATAAGTATTGCACTCTAAATGAAAGGGCTTCCAATATAATTTACATCTATGCTGAAACCATCTGCAGGTAACGACTCTGTACTGGGCAAATTCGTGCTTGTAGTTCAGTTGACCTGAGTTTGGTGACCAGAGCTCCACACTGATAAATTTCTTACATAATTATACTTCTAAATCAATGCTTATGATGTAAGTAGGAACACATGAATGAGAATTCTAAGAACAGGAGTGAGAAACGTTATCTTAAAATTAAGGAGATCACCTGTTTTATGAAGGAAAAAAAAGGTTTGGTATACAGCAAACCTTGTTCCAAGGTAGTTCTTTTGCAGCAGATGCTTAATCTTGGATATAAAACATTTGGTTGCACATGTTCACAAACTGAAAATGAAAGAAATATGTTAAAACAACAAATTTAGTTATTGTCCACTCTTTTAAACTGGAGTGCAATTGTTATTTTATCACTGAATTTTGAAGTTGGTAGCTAGAATGTTAAAAATGGTTGGATTTGGTTTCAGGAATCTTACTTTTTGTTTCCGTTTTATGGGTTTTTTTCACGTATGAAGGCAATTCTGTCAGTCTGATGACTATACTTTTTTAAAACCAAAATATACAAGTATTATGAATAATTACAAGAATTTGGCCTTGCTTGAGCAGGGGGTGAGGTGTCCAGGTGATCTTTAGAGGTCCCTTCCAGCCTCAAACATTCTGTGATTCTGTGATAAAGTTATGCAGTTCTTCAAGCTATGTAAGCCAACATGTATCCTGATACATCCCTGTTCCCTCTGGAGATGAATAAGTGAACAACATACATTTTAACATAAGAAGGGTATTTGATAGCTGCCTATCATGGGTTGCCAAAAAAGTATCCGCTTTTTGAGTGAGGCTTGTCTTTTAACAG
Organism: Aviceda cuculoides; assembly: GCA_035590195.1. Classification (NCBI taxonomy): domain Eukaryota; kingdom Metazoa; phylum Chordata; class Aves; order Accipitriformes; family Accipitridae; genus Aviceda; species Aviceda cuculoides. The sequence goes on along the minus strand of JAVJGG010000032.1, from coordinate 13,859,792 downwards.
AGTAAATTCTGTGGAAAACACCTTCCTCAAAACACCTCAGAAAATAACAGGGTTGGAGGGTTGGGAGTGTAATCATTCTGATGTTTCAACAACAGAAGCTTTTCCTGTTCATCATGTTGACAGAACTTGTGACTTTTTCAGTTAATTGTTTTTAATGGAAGGTTTTAATGTCTAAAGCCCAGTTTCTAACCTTTTTTGTTGCTTCCTGCTCTGTTTTTTTATAAAGAGGGCTGCCAGCTTCTTCCCTGTAACACTGCTCAAAGCATGGGGTGGGGTACAGAGAGGCTCCACTTGGAAGGATGGCTGGATCCCGAGAACCCCACTCTGGATGTGAGGGAAACCAGCAAATAGAGGAAGGCAAGCTGTGAGGAGGAGAAGGATTTTGCTAGAGTGTGGACTTTGTTTTCATTCAATTACGCGCTGATTAATGTTAATAAAAATGTAAGATGGCTGTCGTACCCAGCTAATGGATTGGGTTCCAAGAGTTGATTGACAAAGAGCAATATTTCTTGGGTTTTTTTGGATGACTGTGTGGCAAATGCATTTGTTTTAGATAACAGTCTCTGGTTTCCATGGGGATTGTCCTTCTGCTTGTTAAAAGTATTATTAAGAATCTTTCACATTATTTGAATTATTGCTAAGAGGTAGTATTTCAAAACTATCTCAGCTGTTGATGCCTGCATAAACACTTCGTGTCTGGCAGTAAAATCTGAGGAGAGTACAACTTGGAAGAGGAGCAAAAATATTTTTTGGTGCTTTGAATCAGACTAATGCACTCCAATAACATTTCATGCTCAGAGAATGTTACTCCTTGCAGATACAGTGAACTGGAAACACTATAAAGGCTAGAGGATCTCTGGGCACATGCTGTGTTGGACCATTGTATTTGCTTTCTCAGTGTGCTTCTGTGCAACTTCATATACTGTGTGGCTGCTTATCTGTGATATTTCTCAATTAAAAAAACAGTAGGGGATGGCTGGAAAAAACCCATCCTTTCAATCTGAATACAGTGGAATTGGTATAGAGTACATGGAGATTTTACTGAATGTTGATAGTTATGATAATATAAGAGGATAAAACGAACTCTGACCTTGTTTGACAGGCTTTAAACATGTGTTTGTTTCTACTGTGAAAAGAGTTGCTCCTCATGCAGTGGTTACCTTTAATATTTCCTATTCCTCTTTTTTACTTGGAGAAATTTTCAAAGGCACAGACAAGCTGGATACTTACCTCCTGCTCAGTCAGTATGTGTACTGACAAGGTCGTGAACTAACGTCAGGTGTAGCAAGGGTTTTATGTAGACATAGCTCATTCTCTCAGAAGACCAAAGATATGCTTTTAAAACACTTCATCTTTTTCTTTTAGTGGCGGAATTCTGTGCAAGCAGTATGGGATATGCTTTGTCACATGTGATTGTTTATAAGTGACACTCATGTCCCAGGCAGTATTGACTTACAGGGAACAGCAAGAGGCTATATCTTCCAGCTGGCTTGTTCACTCCAACTTTCCCTGGATGCCTCCCAGCTAATTAGAACAATCCCATCATGAAGTTTGAATCCAAGGTTATGTAGCTCTAGACCAGTTATCCAGCAGAAACACCTCAAAAACTAATCCATGGCAGAAAATGAGAGCTTTGCCCACTTCAAGGATGTGCAACAGCTTAGTACAGTCGTAAGCCAAGGAGAATACTGGTGTTAGACTAGTGTCTTTCATGGGTTCAACAGTGAGTGACTAATACAGGACAGAAAAGTGCCTCTAGACATTGTGGAAAGATTCAGAGTGCAGTTGCTATAATGCTTGTTGAATTACTCTGTTGCCTGGAATGTTGTTATCCTCTTCCATGGAAAGGAGATGCTGCGGAAAGGTGAGGAGCAATGAAATGGGAAATGCATGCAGTTTTGTTCTGAAGCTTCCTAATATTTAATGCCGTGCAAAGTTTCTGGTGTAATTTTTTCTCTGGGTGGGTCGCTTTGAGATGCATGAAGGGAAATAACTTGATTCGAAGGCATCAGCAGAAAGCTTTACCAGTCTGTACTGAAGGTGTTCTGGTTCATCAGAGCAGCTTATTAATATACAGGTTACTCAGTTGCAAGTGGAAAAAGAATGTTTTCCTGAGGGATATTCACTCACTGATTTGCCAGTGTGCCCAGTGGACACATCTATCTTTTTTTCCCCCTTCAGGCTCTGACTTTATTTTGTCTGTCTAAGGAGTTCTTCCTCATCTTAGAACCAATATTTTTTTTTTATGCTTTATTCTTTCCACTTCCATGTAGGATCAGTCAGCACCAGAGCTAATTTCATTTCCTTGTGACTTTCTGATGTATAAGTGGCAATGTGACATAATTTGTGGAAGTAATTCAACAGTTGAGAATCTGGACTCTTGAAAGAAGCTCCTCTGTAGGACCCTGAAGAATAGCTCAGAAGTTCTCTAGCAGCTTCTGAAGTATTAATGAAACCACCTCTGATTTATTTTATTTTTCCATTCTTCATTTATATTCATTCTAATGGAGGTGAAACTTGCTTTGGAATAAGGTTATAAAATCAATGCAATTCAAACTAGATGAAAGATTTAAATTAGAAACCTAACTAAATTAAAAAACAACAACAACAGCAAAAACCAGCTTCTCACCTACTCCAGGGCATTGTAATAATATATTATTACTGTATAAGAAGTACTTCTTTAATAACTGGAGAGTTAGAGATATTTTTGAAAGCAAGTGGTTTGATTGACTGATCTCCTAGCAACTTAGGAAGCTTTAAACACAACTAATTGAATACTGCCTGTGGAATATATTGTCAAGCCAAAGCACCTGCCAAAAACCAGATGATGATTCCGTTCTTTGAAACACATCAGATAGTAAATACGTAACTCAATATTTTGTCAGCTACCAAAAAGGAATTTGTGTAAGACACGTGACACAATGTATAGAAAATTGAATTCCAAATGACATTCAAGTCCTGCAGACCTAAACAGTACGTCTGTGAGGTAGATTTTAAAGTTAATACTGCATGCTTCTATTGAAATGGTGCACTGTTTTATCAAGAAGCTAAATTTGACTTTCTGGTATTTCTTGGTACTTGCCACATGGCGTGCACATTGGCCATGTGAACAAGAGTATATTCTTGCTGGCATTTTATCTGGGCAACCATAGGAAAACTCTACTTGGCAAATAAAAGCTTGTTTGTTTTTTTTAATTGGTTGGAGGAAAAATCAAGCCAAAGAACAGTAGTTTCAGCAGAGAGAAGCATGGGGGACTGCAGCTGCTTTTCATATCTCAATCAGCAGCTTAAGATGCTGTTTTATCTCTGTGTGTGTATTTGTAGGTACCCTACAAAACTAACAAATCTGACTGCCTCATAAATCAATTACACTTCAACTCAAAAGAGTTCCTGGTGTCAACAGTATAGAGTATCAACAATATGCAGTTGCTGATAAGTCTGCAGTAAGAACAACTTGACTTTTCTTGGAGGTAGGAAGCTAAACTCTAGTTTGCATGCTGTCCAGCTGCAGCAGAGTCAATGGAGTTGTCTTGTCAGGCAGTATTTTTATGCTAGTAGCTATGCTTTGGTTGATCTGGTGGTACTGCACAGTATGTCTCCAGGAGGAATAAAATAAAGGAGAATCACATTTTATAAAGATGCTACTAGCCTTTACCATGTAGTTACTGCTAGTGCAAACTAGCAATGCAACTAGCTCACACACAAGCTATGCACTGCGCATACCTGCATAATCTGGCCAATGCTGAGAATTTTACTAGCTCAGTATACCTGTCGTTCAGGACAATATTTGCCTGGTGCACAGTGAACTGGATAACAAAGAATGATTGCAGTATTTCTTCAGTATGAAAATTTGTACATAGTTTAATCAATCTTGTGCACTGAGCTGTTACATTTTGGTTTTGTCTCGGATTTGCTGTCTGGTAAGATGATTTAATGACTGTCTATTGCTTAGTGTCTTAGAGAAAGAGAGGTATTTAGTAAACTACATAAGAATTGAGTAGCTAGGGGATAGTATCCTCTAGAGATATGTGCTCCACTAGAGATTTTCCTCCATTAAAACCACTGTGAAGAATTACTAAGGGGTGTTGTATAAAGTATGTTTGCTTTCATTTCTTTGTCAGATCATTTCATAGAAGGGTGAATGCTTTCTGAAAATAACTCTGATGCCTTTTAAGTTTACAAAGAATGCTTGTGAACCCCCTGAGAAAACTTTGCATGTTTTTGTGCTGTTTTCATGATGTTTATGTGACAAACATTTATCTGAAACATTAGGCAGTTTCAGTTGGACGACTTGCTTAGAAATATATGATCTGCATGTATCTTTACAAATGCATGCTTACTAACTTGCTCTGGTCACCTTGCACATTCATCTGCTGCCTTCCAGTTTTAGCACGCTTTGAAAGTTTGTGTTTCCTATTGCTGTCAGTGAGTCTTCAAAAGCTCTGTCTGAAGATGGCACTAAAATGTTCAAGAGTTAGGTGCTGGAGCCCGAGCCAAAACGGCGTCTGTGGAGGCATGGGTGGAAAGCCAGGACCAGGTTACGTGTTGAAGAATGTGTGTGCCCCACTGAGCTGTGATAGCAGAGATCCGCCTGCCTCCTTAGCTCTGCACTAGTGCATCTCCATCTGCTTGGGTACCACAGAAAGTGTCTGCCACAGTGTCTGATCAGCGTCAGGGTTTGCTGCCTCTTGCGTGTCACTTGCCCTGGGAGGGTAAAGCCAGGGCCAAGAGGACAGGGAGCCGGGAAGCCTGAAGGGACTGTCCGCTTCTCAGTGCCCTCTCCCTCCTTAAGATCACTCCCCTCTGCCCAGTCTGAGCAGACCAAGGCAGAACAAGAAAGAGCTATTGCTGAGACAACGTGCGGTGTAGCTGAGTGCACTCCAGGCAGTTTGCAGCAAGTGGTTAAGTACAGATGTGTGATTTTCACTGCCAGCCATTGTCTGCTGACCTCTCTTTGGGAGTCCTTCTGTGAGCATAAAATGCACTTCGGGCAAGTAAGCATTTCTGTGGTCATACAGTGGGTGTCTGCATTTCCTTCACCTATAGTATTGTCTTTAACTTGTGTTAATTGGAAGTGGCAAAAGCCTTGAACAGTGTTTTATGGCATTCAAGATAAGACTTTAATATTAAATTCATTTTTGCACAGTTATATTAAGCCTTTTTTTTCCTGGTAGCACTCTATTTATTTTTTTTTTTTTTTTTAATTAAAAAATAAACAAAAAATCTTGCTAAATACAGGTTTTTAAAGTAGAGATAAAATC
>JAVJGG010000032.1:13842448-13854158 GCA_035590195.1 Aviceda cuculoides | reverse complement strand
TTTTTCTTTTGCCTGTTCCGTTTTTTTAATTACACGTTATATACAATCTCTTGAAATAAAAAAAAGAACATATTTCTTCTGGATGTGACTTCACACAGGCCTGTCTGTGCCATTGAAGTGGCCAGTGGAAAAAAAAGCAAGCTGCTGTGATCCACTTACACACAGAGACAGATTAAAACCATATATTATTTATATTTATATTTACTTACAGTATTTTTTTTAAATAATTATGCACTAGTTATTAACATGTGAGCACTTTAGCAAATTTTTATATTCGAATACTCTGGCTCATTTCATGCAGGAGTCAAGATAAGCATCTAAAAACATGGTTTGGATATCCTGCTTAGCCATTTGCTTCTGAAATTCCCTAATTAATTCATTTCTAGAAGCTGGGAGGAGATAGCTGGGGAGGAATTGTTTTCAGTCATCTGATTTATAAAGCCATTAGCCGTTACAGACTTTTTTGCTTGAGCAGTGTGATGGTTCAAATCAGTGACTCCTGGCAAACTCCAAAAAAGTATTTTTATTTGCAGTACTAGGGAACATTCAAATCTGTTAAAATTATTGTTGCTGGGTTTGGGAGTTTTTTGTTTGTTTGTTTTGCTTTGTTTATCTTTCCTGTCTCTATTCACAGGTAACATCATGGTGCTGTGGTCAACTTGCAGAACATCAGTACTTAAATCTGTAACAAACCGATTCATTAAGAATTTGGCCTGCTCGGGGATCTGTGCCAGCCTAGTCTGTGTGCCTTTTGACATTGCTCTTAGTGCCAGTCCACACTGCTGCTGGTGGATCTATACGATGCTCTTCTGCAGAATTGCCAAGTTTCTGCACAAAGTCTTCTGCTCAGTGACTATCCTTAGTTTTCCAGCCATTGCTCTTGACAGGTAAGAGAGCAAATTTACCAGGATCCTTGATATTTCTTTCTTCTTTCTCCCTTTGAAACCCTTTTATCCCTTTCATACTGGTCTTGCTCTTGTTCCAGTGCTATGCTCACAGTGTACACCTTCTTTCTAGAATGTATTGGGATAAATATTCTCTGTAACATTGAAAACCTTTATTTTTCAGTTTACTCTGATAGCTCTGGACATTTATAAAGGACTTTGAGTCTACAGATTTGTCTTCAGAGAAGTTTTTATCCTTTCTTTCTTCCTGTTAATAATTCTTGTTCAGTAATGGAACTTGAAAGCAGACGACTTCAGACCATAGACAAGGTGCACATTTTTAACTGTGGAAGTTGAAAGCCATTGCCTGTTAGAAGAATTTACCAATGCCTGAGGTAGATGTCCATCAATTTCAAATTTCAAATGTAGATTTGTTTTAAAAAAACCCAAACAATATTAATACAACCAGAATTAATTCAGAGAGGTTTTGTATGTAGAAAATCAGTCTAAAACAAAAGTGGCCCTTTGGACTGTCTAAGTTTTTGGATTCCATTCATTTTGCTTATTATTATTAGCAGTCACTGATCCCACCTAAATGCACGGCTCTATCATCTTGACAGTGACTGTAAGTTGAATATTTTTAAGGAAGGGTAGATACTAGTTTAATACTGTTTAGATTACTAGAACAGTGGAATTATACGTGTTAGATAAAATTGTTCATCTGTTATCGTGTCTCACCACAGAATACATTAGCTCTACAAAACCAAACTGTGTACCTAATAAAGTGATATGTCTCTTACTTCAATGTTAATGTCTTGATAAATGCAGTATCGCTATCTGTAATGCACACCAGTGTTGCCACTGGAACAGTATATCATTTGCCCTTCACCAGTAAAACTTGTGATCTTCCTCACAAAAAGCAGAAACTGCTACTGCTTGTAATGGTAAGTGTAAAAGGATAGGTCTCTCATGAAAATTCTGTGAGCTTAAAAGTCCACAGTAGTAAGCAAACAATGAATCAGTGCCTGAAATTTGAAGTGCATGTCAGAGATGCACCTTTTTTTTTTTAATGCACACAGAATGTTCAGTGTTTGACTACTTTTTTGCTCAGGGACTTGCCAAACCAGGGCTTGCGCAAAACAAAACCCCATTGTACTTCCAGTAGATGGGTACATGTAATTTGTGACCAACAGCTTTTTCCAAATATCCAGAGAAAAAATCTATCATAAAGCAGCTTTTCAAATTAACTATGAATCTGGCCTTTCAATGCGACCTTTCTATGCCTCCATCGTATTTTCTGAGATTTTGTGCTGTGTGCAGTATACTGTCTGGTTTACAAGTAGGTAAATGATGAAATCTTCAAAATAATGTTCATACTTATCAGCCAAAGTGATATAGTCCCAATTATTGAAAGAGTTGTTCACCACCAATAATGTGATCTTGAAGTTTGAATATTCAGTTTTTTGCTACAGACAGACCTGCAAAGGCAGACCCTTGGTTTTTGGGGCGGGGGGGGGGTGGTTGGTTTTTTTCTCTCAGGTAGAGAGCAGGTAGTCAGTTGGCAGCACAGTTAGGGATTTGGGGCATTACGCTCAGACAGCAGCTGAGAGGCTTGTCATAAGCATTATGCTCACTATAGACTTCACCCTTTGCATTGTCTCAGTTGTAATTTTTTAATTTTTTTTTTTTTTGACAGGTACTACTCTGTTTTATACCCTCTGGAAAGAAAAATATCTGATGCAAAATCCCGAGACCTGGTTATCTATATCTGGGCGCATGCAATAGTGGCCAGCATTCCAGTATTTGCTGTGACCAATGTGTCTGATATTTATGCCATGTCCACCTGTTCTGAATCTTGGAGTTATTCCCTTGGCCACCTGATATACGTCATCATCTATAACATCACCACTGTGATTGTACCAGTGGCTGTGGTATTTCTCTTTATGATTCTTATTCGCAGGGCACTGAGTGCCAGCCAGAAGAAAAAAGTCATCATAGCTGCCTTAAGGACCCCTCAGAATACCATTTCTATCCCTTATGCCTCCCAGCGAGAAGCTGAGCTTCATGCCATGCTGCTTTCCATGGTTATGATATTTATTTTCTGCAGCGTCCCGTATGTGACTTTGGTGATTTACCGCACCATACTCAATATTTCAGATATTTCAGTCTTCTTGCTCCTCACTGCCATTTGGTTGCCCAAGGTCTCTTTGCTGGCCAATCCTTTGTTATTTTTAACTGTTAACAAATCAGTACGGAAGTGCTTAGTGGGGACGATAGTACAGCTGCACCGAAGGTATAGCAGGAGAAACATTGTCAGCTCAGGTGGTGTTGCAGATGCTAATCTGGAGCCCAGTGCCCGTTCAGGGAGCCAGCTTCTGGAGATGTTTCATATTGGGCAACAACAAATCTTCAAGCCAACGGAAGATGAGGAGAATGAGACCAAATCCATTGGCTCTGGTGACTTTCAACAGAAAGAAATTCCTACCACCAGTTTAGAGGTAGGAGAGACTTTGGTTCACAAATTTATACCACAGACGATTGCAGACTCTGCAGCTCAAGTGGCACCAGCTGTGCCCACAGAAGCTGATATGGTAAATGACAAGTATTCCATGCAGTTTGGTTTTGGACCCTTTGAGCTGCCTCCACAGTGGCTCTCAGAAAACCGAAACAGTAAGAAGCGACTCCTGCCTCCTTTGGGGAATACCCCTGAAGAGCTAATCCAGACAAAACAGCCTAAGTGTAAAGCAGAAAGAAAAATCAGCAGAAACAATAAAGTCAGTATCTTTCCCAAGGTGGATTCTTAGTAAGAGCATGAGCTTTAAGTGACAGAGGAAGGTCACCTTCTATTATATGTGTGATCCCATGGATCTTTGTTATGCTGAAATTTGTTACAGGCTGATTTTTTTTGTGCCAAATACAATTTAAACAAACAAACAAAAGGGAAACATATATACATTGTTCCTTATTAATATGCTTTCGTGGAAATAATGTATCAAAAGATGGTGATTCTTAGTTTTATCTGTGAAATCCCTACGATGATACCTGCCTGATTAACTTTCAAGAAGTACATATGGCTTTGGGAACACTTTGTATGGCTGAAGTATGGAAATACAGCAGTCAGTTTGCTGGGAAACCTCATGTTGTATTAAAATGGACTGAGTATCAAAGTAACTTAATAGGAAAGGCTGTAGGGAGCAGAAGACAGATGCAAAATAGGAAGTCCTAACCTACCGTAAATAGACACAGCAAGGTTCTGCACATTTCATTAATGAAGTAAGATGGACTATTAAGTACATCTGTTTTCTGTTAAGCCCATTTCTTAAATCAGTGTTAAAAAGAAAACTTGCTGGATTTTTTGCACAGATTAGTTACCAAGTATCTGCCAAACCTAAACTTTTTTGAAACCTACACCACTATTTTTTGGCTTAAAACTTCAGTGAAGCCAAGGATATGCAAATCATCATGTGTGTCAAACCTGAGAAAGACCTTTTTTTAAAAAACATACATTCCTGTACTTTTAAGTAAAAACTGGATTGGAGACCACACAGGACAAATCCTGACTCCAGTAAACAAGTATGTATGTGCCAAGGGCATAAATAAAACACTTTGATCCTGTGATAAAGGGCATATACAAATGTCCCAACAGTGTAATGTGTGTGCATTGTGTAAGTAACCAAGGGGTCAACCTTAAAGTAGTCTCATCTGCTGGTGCACTTTGCTGTTTTCTTACGGGAAAGCTAGCAAATGAAATGGGTCAGAAATGCTAGTAGCCTCGTGCTGAACTGAGTGAGGAAGCTGATAACAGACCCCAAAAGACAAGGTTTATTAATGCTGTTGCTCACTATTGTCAGAGGTAGGGAGGTTTTCCTTCTACCTTCACAGATACAGATACAACCATCCTACTCCACTTGTGTCACAGAGTAGACCACATGAGACTTTCAAATCTGGTGCCTAATTACTGAATGAGTCAGAGTCCTGCCATCCCTGGTATCAGCACACCAGCCATTCTATGAGAGTTCAGGCATTGTACTGGAGCTTGCCCCCCTGCATCATCACAGGCATATTGTCTTGTTTATACTGAGCGTGAATTTTAAACTATATCAGTCTGTTAGATGACCTGAAACTATCGTAACCCTGGCATTTTAATCTTTGCTGAGTTGCAAGTAGTCTTTCCTTCTTCCTTATCTGCATTCACTGTTGTCTCTGTGGGTAGTTTCTTAAAAGCACAATCTAGTAACATCTGTGTACTCCTTGTGGTTCTCCTGTACTTTAGCCCTTTGGTGCATGCTGAACCTTTATCTGTAGTTACTGCCTGTTTATGAAAGTAGTTTTCTTTAAAGCATACTTTTAAAAGGACAAGGTGAAGAATCTTGCCAAGTTCACGGTAACTTACTAAATCCAACCGGTTAATGTTAAAAGTTAGAAAAAATTCTGCTGAAGCAGAATTTGGAGATGTACTTGTTCTTCCTTTGACATGGTTGAAGAAAGTCAGCAGCTTCTGATGGCTCCAAGGTGGTGGATTTCTACAAGGCATTAAAAGCAAGTGTTTTAATAAAAATGTATTAAGAAAAAAAGTTTATAAATTACTGTGTAAGTGATGTTTTTCTCCATTTCCTCTTTGGTTTCAGTGCACTTCACTTCTTGCTAGTTCAAGAACTTCTCAGCTTGGGAGTGAGGAGCAGTCTTCAGTGGGTCCAGATGGGTGGTGGGAACTCCAGCTGCCCTGCTTCTTAGATGCAGAAATGAGAAGGCAGACATAGCTTGCCTGAAATCAGACAGAATAAATATTCCAGGAAAAGGTGTTCCTTCTGTGCCAGAGATAGAGAAGTATCATAGCAGACTTTTTTTTAAACTGTTGATAAAAAGTAATTTAATGGAGTGTTTGTTTTTCCAAAGTTAGTGAAAGAACAGATGTCATTCAAAAAATCCTGAAGACCTCAAAAGCAAAGTAGGAGTTATTGTCTCCTTATGAATTTTGGTTAAATTTAATATTTATGGCCCACTTACATATAGATACTGGTCAAAGTCTGTGTTTAATGAATGTGGATAAATGGTTACTGAGATCTGAACTCCTCTTAGGAAAGCTAACACTTTTATCCTTTTCAACTCTCATGCTGAATAAAATGTCAGTGACAAATTCAGAGAGCCAAATTGCATAGAATTTAGTTTTATCATATCTGGAAAGCAAGAGGTTTGTGGTGATTTTTGACCATTGAGACAAAACCCGTCTTTTTCTTTCAAAGAGGCCACATGTAAAAATTTGGTTGTATTTTTTTTTTTCAGCAGCTTGTATCTGAAGGCATTGAAACCTTTCACCAAGAAATTAATGAAGGTAGTTTTCCATACCTGAAGAATTACTTGGAAATATTTTATTTTAGTCCCTCTTTCAACAGATTATCCACATGAATGTTTAAGGGAAGTGGAAAAAATACAGAAAAGCACATCTTTGCATAGGAAAAGTAATCTGTGTAAAATTCGTAATACAGTACAGCCTCTGTGCTAGAATTGTCATCAGAAAACAGTAATTCAGGAGACTCTTTATGCAAGATGGGACATTTGACTTGTAGAGTTTGATTTTTAACTTCATCTAAGACAGGGGTAACTTTTAAGTCAATACTGCTGTCTGTTGGCTTGATGTTAAAATGATTTCTACTGGGCAAAATGTTCTCCAGCATCCAATATAAAAAAAAAAAACAAAAAGACTTGTTTTCTTCTTTAGCATCACATTAAAGATAAGCAAAAATGGGGTTGTTTTGTTATGATGGTTGTTTTTAAGCAGCACAGGTGTTGGTTAAGATAAATTTTTCTCTCCAGATTATTGATGAAAGAAATTGAAGTACAATGCAAAGCTGTGGGAACTAAAAACGTGAAAGCCTGGAGCAATTTGGCCTGTGCAAATAGATTTAAAGGCTAAATCTTACTACTGGAGAATAAACTTGGAGGAAGGAAAGTTAAAACTCATTATTCTAGCACTTAGGAGAGAAAAACAAAAAATGGGAGCTCATATTAAAAAAGGAAGAAATCCTTTAAAAAAGGATGAAGAGACTATAGGGACAATGTCAATTTACTGTTCCTAGATATCCTCAAGAAATACTGTTAAATTGAAACATGATGTGAAAATTTAAAAAAAAAAAGAAAAAACCTACACAGTCCTTCAGCACTAAATAATGCTATATTGGTTGGCTACTCGGCAACAATGTATTTTGCACAATGGGATAAACTTCCAGAGAAAAGCAGTTGTTTTCTAGAAATTCACCAAGTATTCTACTCTATAACAGATCCAATTGTTACTAAGCTGCAGTAATTTAGTGAATGCATTTGTTCTGGTTTTAAAAAGACACCTATAGATAATGTTTTGCTGGAAAGGCTGGCTGGATTTCTGTAGTGAGTTTTCTTCTATTCTGCTCCCTGTTTCCTGGGAAAATATTCCTGTATCAGTGGGCTGTATCTTGAAGAATGGTGGGGAAACTGAGGCTGTGGCTCCAGATCAGTAGGACTGGGACTTAGCAGCTGGTTCCAGCTAAACAGGAGCTGTCCCATAAGCTACTGTGAAGGTAACCAGCTCCGGAGGTGATGACACGTCCCACAGAACTCAGGTGGTTCCTCTCATTCGTGTCACCTGACCTTGCACAGCATAATTTGATAAAGAACGTAAACATAAAAAAAGCAAAATCCCTGCCTTCTTATCTTATTTGATGTAAGTTACTGTGTAATTGTGCTTTAACCTACATAGGAGTTAGTATGCGATAATCAATGGGTTGAAGTTTTTTTTCTTTTTTTTTGGCCATCAAGGACTGACCTCCCTCGCAAAAGATACAGATGAAATCATTGCTTTCAAACTTAAAACATTCTTACCTCTTCAAAAGACTGCTTATTTGAGTTGAAGTGACTTTCTCTGTGCAAAGTAGGGATATTAGCAAGATTTCTAAATGAGTTATGATGTCTTTAACTATCAAACTGGGACCACAAGGTTAGTCACTGCAGTCTTCAGTAATTTGTAATTCAAGGACAGTTTAGGAAAACACAACAAAACAAAACACATCTTGTAGAAAATTGCAGAACTCCAGATGCAGATGCTTGCACTCAGGAGCAAGCTGATTCCTCACCTCCCCTGGAGGACACAGAGGGGGAACAGCAGGAACCAGCCCAAAGCAATCTTTGTTCCACATCTGCTTTTAAGCTGCTAAACCAGCCAGAGGTGGTGAAGAGTACGCAGAGACGTTCTTCAGGGACAACAATACAAAAGTGGGATGCAGAAACATTCTTCATCTCAGTGAAAGCCCCTCTGCATGTGCATAGGAGCAGTTCTCTTGTTTCTCCTCTGTGAGGAGAAAGTGGACTATTTTTTAAAGAAAGCACAAGACACACCAAATCAGATCCAATCCTTGAATACGCCTTTGGTAACGCAAACCAGGGTTTCTCTACACAGCTGTTATTTTGCATCCTGAGGTTCCCTATGGCTAAACATAATGCACCGAGATGGTGATTTACTCCAAAAACTCCTTTGTGCACAGTACTTACCTAAGCAGTATTGTGTTGTCTTTGCCTACATTTTCTGTAAAACTAAACCCTCTACTTTTTGCCGGGATCATATCCTAAGCTGCGGAAGAAGGTCCTTAGACACTTGTAGGATCTCATTCTTCTGATCCCCTTGCACCTGTCCGGTAGCAAACTCCAACACACTGCACCTCGTGGCACTGAGACATTTCAGCACAACACAACGCGTTTTCAGCTCCTGCTTCCTAAACTCTGCTGTTTGCCAGCAGAAGGTGTGGCAGTGTGGAAGACAGTCTCGTCAAGGCAGGACCCTTCTAATTGCAAATCAAAGAATGAAAGCCTGGCTTTATTAACAAGGTAGAAGTTTTACCGTTGACTCTGGACTTAACATATTAGTTCAGCCTTTGCTCCTCAGCTGACAGGTTACTATGCTGTATCACTATTGCTGATGGAGCACCCTGCAGAACTCTGCTCATCCTCACCGAGGGTTTCTGGTAAAGTTAGAATATGGCCCAAAATTCCTGGCTTTTTGCCCTTGACTTGGCACACACCAATCAAAAGATATGTATTAATATACATAATCTGTATTTTGTCCTTTGCAAGAAAAGGGTCTGTTTATTCCCCTAGCATTTAAGGGAATTAATGTAATGAAATTTAGCTGTGCTTATCCTGATCCAAGTACTAGAACTGTTACAGTCTACCTTAAAAATATTGCCTATGGTAAAGAAAAGCTACTTCAGATCACTACACAAAAGAATACTAAAAATATCAAAGAGAAATAATTAATAAACATTAAACAAAGTCTTGATAATTTGCCCTCCAACCTGTAAGAGACAATGAAAGTGTTTTGACTACCTATTTGTGTATCAAAACGCTGTTCAGCAGAGGAGTGTGAAGATAAGCAGTAGTAATGGAAACAAGTTCCCTGTATTTCCCCCTCCTCATTTGTGTTTCTTCTTAATTGGCTTAGGGAGAAAAGAGTAAGTGAATTGTTACTTTAGCGACTGTTCCGAGTATCAAGACAGCTTGTCTAAATGTGTCTTCATCATGTTGTAACTTATCTTTTAGGATGAAAAGCACCTCTTGGGGTACTTTTCTTGCTGTGCCCTTCCTAGACACAAGAGTTTTCTCCAATTCAATACTTGTTCTTTTTTTCAGTCATCATACTTATTATCTAGTTTACCATGGAACAAAACTGACCTATTCCCAGAAGGGCAAAAAAGAAAATCACACCCTTTGTTCTGCTTTTCTAGTTCAAACTTCACTATAAATCCACCTGCAACAATATTTGAGATTATGTAATATTTCATGTTTACAAAGTTCAGACCTTTTAATGGAGATGAAGACTCTTATGGCCCAATTTGCAGGATTTGAGGTGAACTCTATGAACCCCTTCTCTTCCTCTCTTGGTCTTCTAGGACACATAACAGTCACAGATCATAAGATCAACTGTGGTTTGAGATATCCCTGCTAAGCCATTATTTTTAACTTTGGGGTGCGACAGCCTCATTGAAAACCTTCACTGATTCTACGTGGACAAGCAGCAGTAAGGAGCCTGTTCCCGCACCACTTTCAAAGGAGTTTTATGTCCGTTTGTTACCAAAAGCAGAGCTGGACATTCTCCTTTCATGGGCTCTTCTGAGGTTGTAGACGATCTGTAATATAGGAAGCTGACAGCAAGTCAAACTCTGTCACCTGTTGAGCATATACAGTCTAATGTAGAAAGAAATAATTACTGGGGTAGTTATACCTCACTGCTTTCCCTACCTCATTATTCATAGCTAATGTAATTCCTAATGCAACAAAAGCCAGATTCTAGTTTACCTAGTTCTGAACTATGTGGTCCATTCTACTGCTTTCTCATTGTCATTACTGGCCTTAAATAGACAACTTGTCAATATAAACGTTCAGTCTTCTATTTTTGCTTCAAATCGTGGTCTGCACCATCTGGAAAGCACCACACATTCCAAACACCACTATGGTATTGCATTAGCAATTGCAGGATTTATGTTAGAATTTTAACGTACCTGGAGCTCAGCATGTTTAGGAAGGAGGCTAAGATGCAAATGGTTCACTAGCATATTTTCTGTATTTGTCTTCAGCTCTTAACTGTAGACCACACTGCGTCATTACTACATGAATTACCAGGAAAAATTGTTCTTCTCTTACTAGCACTTGCAGGAACATCACAGTAAAATGCCACACGCTATAAGCATCAATAAAAACTTTATTGCAGACAGCAAATACATACCCCCAACAAAGTAAGATTTATTTTGGCAGAAGAATTTGCCATTCAGAACCTTACTTTGAACAAGATGAAGTTTGTTTCTTCAAACTGTTTCTTGTAAATTTTTGCTGCCAGTGAAAACCTGATTTTAACGTATGGGTATCAAAGGAAGTTGTAGGGGCCAGGACCTGCCTCTACAAGTTAATCAGAACACAGGAATTAATCCTCACATCCTATTTAAAGGTAGAAAAGAAATAAAAAGGGATGGGATTAGGAAGGTAATTACACTCCCCTTATGAATGAAATTCCTTATTAACAGTGAAAATTCAGGTAAAACATGGTGACCACAGTCTTAGTTTTCAGTCTTAGCACGTTTATTTAAAAGTCATTCGACTACCCTTACTTACAAGTAAACGACAAAATATATGCAGGAGACCAGACGAACAGACTACCAAAAGAAACTATGATAACTCACAGCATGGATATATTGTTTAAAAGGCTAAATACAGTAACTTTTTGTCTGCTGGATCAAGCACTTCAAAAATTGCTCTTGGACTGAAGTGGGAAAGACGGCAGCTATGAGAACGGGGCGACCATGAAGACGGCTGCACCTCACACCACCCTCGCTCACAGCTTTTAAGGCTGACTCCGAAGGACCGACCCCCCGGCCCCCCCCGGGCTCGGGGCCGCCCGGGGAGAGGCGCAGCGCGGGGCCGGCGGCAGCACCGCCCGCCGGGGGCACCGGCACCCACGGTTTCTCACCCGCGTTTCGGAAAATCCGAGTTTTAAGCTCTGTACCTGCACGCCACTTACTCCGCTGGCAGCACGCACTTACTAAAAGCGACCCATCTTTTAAGAGGCCGCTCCCGTTATTCGCGCCTCCGGGCCCCGGCAGCTGAGGGCCTCGGCGCCAGGGAAGGACGAGCCTCCCCAGCACACCGAAAGCCGCCGGGAGGACGCCCACCACCGCCGCCCGGCCTCCTGGTGACAGTCTCAGCCGCGCTCGGAGACCCGCTCTCCCTTCGCCACACCCCGGCGTCCCGCTCCTCGGCACCCAACCCGGCACAGACCCACGATCTGCGGGGGGGGGGGGGGGGCCGCG
>JAVJGG010000032.1:13802585-13831912 GCA_035590195.1 Aviceda cuculoides | reverse complement strand
CCTACCAAAACCTTGCCACACAAAGCCAATACACAGACTATTTTCAGGAAGAAAAGATCAGGAAGTCTGATAAGATGATTTCTGAGTTTCATTGTGATATGATAATGAAGACAAACATATTCAAAGTGAAATGAACACACTGATAAGAATAAACATTTGCATTTTAGTCTTTTAGTGAAAATCACTTCCATCTTCAGTAGCATTTAAAACACCAAATTCTATAGCTGCATTAAAAGTAGACAGATGACTAATGAAAGATTGAATTCTTTAACAGGAGAGGTAAACAAATAGTTAATGATACAGAGAAATGTGGAATGTGATACATAACAAAAAAAGACTAACCATGATCAAAATTACAGTGAATACCAACAATATAAAACTATAGATAGACTAGAGAAAGAAAAGTTAAAGAACTATTTAGAAATGTTTTCTCTACTGAGTCAGAAGGATGCAATTCTGTTGGAGTTCTAAAGCAAGTGGCTGAAGCACATTCTGAAGTATTGGTAGTTTTCTTCAAGAATGCACAGAGGATATGCATCTTCACAGGGACCTGGAAAAAGAAAATATTGGGTATTTTAAAATGTAATTTTTCTTTCTATGGTTAGACTCTTGCTGGGGGAGACACTGGAACAAACTGTAGGCATTCTGCTCGCAGTGTCTTTATTGGGAGGGGCAGGGGGAACAAAACCAGACTGAATTTGTCAAGAATATACCATGCCAAAACTGCTCAAGAGTGGTTTTAAAAAATTTGCTATTTGACTACTCTGTCTCAGTGCTGGAGTTCAGAGATGTGTCCACCATGTGCACATTTTGCATCTTGTCCTTCATCTGTATACCTTTGGTTGAAAGGAAACAGAATTGTGGTGCATCCTGTCTTTTTTCTTGTTGGGGATAGAACAAGGATTTGAGGGCTGAATGGTTATTGCTGAGCAAAAATCTCAGCTTGAATGTTGGAAATACCAGCATAATAATGGTAGCAATGTGTGGCTAAAACATTTCAACAAAACTTATTATTACAAGGTAACCTGCTTTTATTTCTATGCTCAAGTTTGGATTAAGGGAAGAACACAGAATTTGATACGGGTGATATATAAAAAATCTCCAGTAGATGTCAGGATATAGTAAAAAAAACAGCAGGCAAGCAAGACTATATGGTTGCTAATGAACTCCATGCTTCCATTCCTCTTTTATTTCAACGGTAACTCCTTGCTGTAGAGATCACGTGCATCATATGGGCTCTGGTCTACCATACTGGCAAAACTCTGCATAGTTTAGATTTATGTTTTTCCTCCAGCTTGATCTTTATCTTGAATTTTCTGTGACATGCTTTACTTTTCAGGTCTTAATTTATTTATTTAAATGAGTGCCCCGATAGCTGCCCTGGTTGATACTGAAATGTAATGCAATTCATATATTTTGTTTTTCAGAGCTCAAATTTGGTAAAGAGCTTTCTTAAATAAATTATATAGGGAGCTATTTAATTATAGCTTTTAATGTGGCTGTGAAATCAAACACAAGTTCTGGGTAGAAAATCATTAATAACTTATGTGTCCCAGCCTCTCAGGCACAAGAAAACCCTCTGACACACTCGTGGCAGAAATGTAAATCAGGAGTTAATTAAACAGCCTTAAATTCATTCCCCTGTGCTCTAACAAAATCATACTTTCACTTGAGTTCATAAAACTTCATTATTACAGGATGTTGGTTGGTTTTTTTTGTTGTTGTGTAAATACATTTTTCACAAGTGATACATACAGTTCTTTGCAATACAAGTACTTTTCTGTAAGTGCTAAGTGTATAGACTGCAAGTTAATGCTCTAATTTATACTTCCATTTGATAATATGTCAATACCATGACTGAATTTTTTTCTTTGAGTAGCTGAAACAACTCTTGCATGCTAGGATGTTTGAACACTTTTTTTTCTAGATTATACCCTTGATTAAGCCACTTGGAAGTCTAATTATGCATGTACAGGCAGACACCAGCTGTGAAAACCTGGATACTTTATTCTCATTCAGAGTTCTAGATGGCTTGCTGCATGGTGTCTGCAGAGGCTTTTAAACTTTAGGGCCTTGGGCTGTATCTTCTAGAATATAATTATTTGTCTTGTATGGGCAGTAGTTGTTAAAAACAAAAACACAGCCATATGAAACAGCATAATTATTCATGAGACACACCTTACACTTTTTCCTCTTTATTTCTGGAGAAACATGGTGGTTATGTAATTTATCCAAGTAAATTTCTTTAACTTGTCATGTGTGAGATCTTACAGTATGATACACATGAAACTGAATCTTCTTTAAATAAATGTCAATTAAATTTTACTGAAAAAATTCCTTGCAGATCCCTCCCATGCTAAAGATGAAATATGTACTTCAGTATTTCACACACAAATTAATCCAGAAGATTATGATTCCCATAAACCCCAACATAATCAGGGTAAGCTTTATTAACTGTATTGTTTGTATTTCTAGATATGGCAAACCAACATGTACAATGGGTGGATAATGAAGACTTGGAGTTTATGGCTAGGCCAGTGAAATCAGAAAAAATCAAGGTTGCTTAGTGCAATAGCAACAGTTCTTATTTTTTTACAAATTATAGAGGAGAATAATTTTGTTTGACTTACCTAAAACATTTTATTCAACATGCTAAGAAAATTTTTACTTTTGGGTTTATAAAACTTTTTTTCTTTCATTGCAAAATGATGAGGCTTGTAACTGTTTCGTTGTAAAATGTATCATGGGTTCTTCATGGGAATTCTTTAAAACCTTGTTATAGCTGTTATTCTAGAGTACTGTAACTTTCATTAATAGGTTTATATTCAAGAAACCATCTAAAAATGAAGAGTGGTGCTGTATACAGTTTCAACTGTTCTGTAATTTTTTTGTTTTCAGGAGAAATTGTATGAATGTTTTGACAAACCTAAGTCTTCAGACAACTCATTTTACATTTTGTTATGCTGATTATTGTAAAGGCTGCATTGCTTTAGGGATTAAGTACTTGGCAAAAGTCAAACATCTGTGCTGATTCTTTCAGACATCACTTGTTTATGTGCACTGTATAGATGTTTCAAATGCGGGTAGTAGTGTAGTGTGTCCAACACTTCAAAATAAATGGAATTGTGCTTTGTGTCTCTGTTCTTTCCCTATTTGAAATTCAAATTTGTATGGTTGAGTAACTTCTCACATGTGTTGTGACATAAGAAGAATAGCTTCAGCTGCCATTGCTATCAGCTGCAATTGTTTATTTCTTTGTCATCTACCATTCTATGTAAACAAAAGGAATCTATCTTCCTGGTGACTGGCTAAGATGACAAGGACATAATAAACAGGTGTTCCTCAAGGCCGAGCCTCTGTACTTTTTAGAATTTGACTGTATGTTTTAATTTTTAAACCTGGACCTCAGCTTCCTTACCATTTTATCAGTTGTCTTAGACCACCAGTATGTGACCTTAACTTTGTGTTAGTAAATGTTTCTTCAGACTGGGTCGGAGCAGTGCTGTGCTTTTGATTTCTCTGTCTTCCTAACATGTATCTTCATTCCTCCCTTAAAATGAAGCTTGACCCTCAGCTTTCACCTTCACAAAATTTCTGAGTTTTGCTGGAGTGTCCTTGAATAGCAATGGCAGATTTCAGTAAAAGTATTCAGGACAGCAATGACTTCTGAAGCTCCCAGTACAGGCATAGTTGGGAGTTGCTATTGCTTGCACTATTTTGAGATGTTCTGCATTCTCCTAGTTTGGGAACCCATGGAATGGAGAATACTGTCCTGGTTTCAGCTGGGATAGTTAGTTGTCTTCCTAGTAGCTGGTACGGTGCTGTACCGTAAGCAGTAAATTACTTTTACTATTTCTGCTGGAGGCCTTTGATACGGTTTCTGAATAGCTAAGACTTACTGTTTTGGTTGCTTTTGGATTTCTGTGTAACATTTGTCATAAAGGCAGACTCTGAATGAGAGGAGCCTAACTTGTGAAGAAGAATGTATGTATTAGTTTTATAATATCACTTTAGCAGTCTCATTTATACCAAATCTTTGAAATTTGTACCAATTTTCCAAAACATGTATGCAGAATTCGTTGAGCTGCAGTCTGTCTTTTACTTACCCATGGCAATCTTCAGTGTATTCTTTGTCCCAGTGATCCATGTCTGTCCCTTCTTTACTTGAATGTTCTGAGAAGTTCTGTATGATAGCTCCCTCTCAAAAATGCTTATTCTACAGTTAGAGAAAGATGAAACATTACTTTTAAGCTACATACATGTTGCATGTTATCTTGGTGTTTGGTGTGTTTTGTTCATTTCAGGATACAACTTCTTATGTTTATATTGATTGGTAAATTCTTATACGATCCAGTTCCTCAACAGATTCAAGATGTTACCTGGTAATGTTAAAGATAGTTTGGGATGCTTTTAGTAAACAGTTGTGCATTTGAACTATGACAGGGTTTTCTTTGTCAGATTCAACACCTCAGTCCTTTAAGGTCTGCTTGCAATTTGAGAGTAAACCTGATTGGTGAGAATTGTTACACAGGGTTTTTTGGCTATAGTGTGTAAAAGGATGCACGGAATTTAATTCATGTCTTTGGGAGTTTGCTTTCAGTCTACTCACTCTGAAAAAGAGTAACTTCGATGTAAACTACCATGGCCTATCTTCTATTATCTAACATGTTAAATTGGTTTTTTTTGTAGGCAAATAGCCCATCCATTTTTTAAATATCTACTTTCCAGAAAAGTAAAAACTACTATGCCTACTTTTGAAGTAGTTTTTGAGACTCAGAAGTTGGTTGTATTTGCTTAGACTTGTTATTTAATGTGATAAAGATTTGCTGTTCATAAAGGAATTGCTGTTTTAGAACTGGTAAAAGTCTCTGAAAAACAGACTATGTGCCCATTTTTGTATGACGGATAGAAACCCATTGCTGAAAAAAACATGTGTGATGTTGTAAGAATATCATGTGGCTGTTTAATAGCTTTACAGCTCAGTGATGAGTTTTATTTTTAAACAAAATTTGTTTTATAAGCTGTGTTATAATAGTATCAACTATATCATCTGTTCTTCAGCTGTTTTATTTTTAAAAATGTACTTGATATGTCTCCAAATAGTTCTGTGGTTTTAAAAAAAATTATTGTCTGGTTTTGTACTGATGATAAAACTGAAACAATGATAGGCTTTGAAGGAATGCCATGGCTTTTAAAGCCGCCATGTTTAACATTTTTGAGGTCAGAAATCCAAAAGTATTTTAGCCTTCGCAACATTGAATGAGCTTATATAATAAAAGCTTAAAAATGAGATTAGATTTTGATATAGTTATGTTTTAAAAATACCAATATAGTTTATATAAATAATGAAAACGGCATATAAAAAGTTTGTCTATCCACTTTATATGTATGTTAAAGATTTAAATGGGATTGCTGTTATTACAGCTCTCGTTGAATCAGAAAAGGAATGATTATGACTTAGCAACTTTTCTTCCTCAAACTTCAGATTACCCAAGTGAATTAGAAACAAATGAATTTCTTAATCAAGCAGAAAAAACACATAACAAAAGTAAAAACAATCAGGATTTCATTAAAAAGAACATTGAGGTAAGCATTAAAGCGTAAAATTATTAATTTTTTAAATGCTGACTCAAAATAATATATAAGTACTTCTGGAGACAGTTGGGTTTTGTATCAGTAACATTAAAAGCTAATTAGGCATAAATGAAAAAAAGCTTGCTGTTAAAAAGTGTTGTTTATGGCATAGTACTGTATAAGATAGTTCTCATCTTGCATGCTAATATTGGTGGGGATAATGCTGCTTCTATGTCCTTGCTAAAGACTGTTGGAAACTGAATTGTTCTGTTTGTGCCTGGATATAGCTTGTTTTGAGGGCAGATATTTCTTAAGATTATCTTTAAAGGTATTTACTGTTAAGTTAAAGGAAGATGTTCTTATGCATAGATAAGGAATAGGTATACAGATTGTTCATGTATAGCCTGCTGGGGACTGTTATTTACGGAAGACTTCTTTCTGTTGGAAAATAGATGCTTTGATTTTCTTGCCTTTTTTTTCTGTGAAGACCTAATAGCTATAATGATTTTTCATCCAATTAAAATATGTGTCCACCCCCCGATCCCCATCCAGCTATGTCAAAGACTTCTATAAGATTATCAATTTATTATATGCAGGCTGCTACTTTTTTTCTGTCAGAGTGATAATTCGTATTATGGCAATAAGCAAGATTTGGATGTTAATTTCACAGTGTTTGAAACCTGTGTTTTGGTGCTGTTTGAGCTAATGGAGTTCTACAGTTTGGTTGGTTTTGTTGTTTGGTTTTTTTTCTTTTTGTAAATATTTCAGCTAGCAAAGGATTCAGGAAACCAGATTGTTATGCTTGAGGGAGAAAGGAAAAGGCTAATTGAACTATTGAAAGATACAGAAGATGGAATTGAATTACAAGGTCTTGAGGTATGGCAACTTTAATTTGTACTGTCCTGTTGTATTTGGCTTATTTTTATGTAAAATCTAAATTTGATTTGGTTTTAGTCCTACCACGAAGTAACCTACTGAGACAGAGAGAAAAGCTGAACAAATCCAATGGGCTTTGTCTCCAAGAAAGAGATTTCATTGGCTTCTTTGTTTTACTAACACTTGGACATGCCTGGCCTCAGAAAAACAGCAGAACTTAAAAGAAAGTTAGACATGGGTGGAAGGAGCCTTAGAAGCACACTCAGAGAAGCTGGCCTATTTTCTCTGCGTAAAATGTGAAGTTGCAGCCTATCAATTTGAGTGGCTAGTGCCGTAATCTCAGGTAGAAGGGCCAGCAACTACTTCAAAAAAACTCCCAAGAGTTTTCTGAGGACATCAACTTCAGAATGCAGCAGTTGGGGAAATATACATTGGTGAAGCTTATGTGTCCATTTAGAAAGATAACATGACATCTTTGTGTGGCTTCTAAATCACTCTGTCTTGGAAGTATACAGAGGAGCTAAAGTCTGCTTAAGTATTAGACATTTATGCTTTAACATGATAATGTTAAAGAGCATACAGTCCGCATACTGTGGTGAATAGCAAGAGCTGAAGTAGATAGCTCTTTCCTCATGGGGAGTAAAAAATTGTTTGATTGTCCCACCAATCACTGCTCTAGGAGAGCCTGTGCCACAAAATGATTCCCGGTAACTTGAAGACATCAAATAGTCTTTTGATCTCCCTGTTACTAGGGATAGCCCTTATTTCTTACTGCTTTGAGGGAAATGTCACAGTGAAGAAGTTCTTGGGGGCTCTGTTGTTTTACAGAAGTAATCATAAGGCTGCTACGATGGGAAGATAAAGTTTGGTTTGAAAATTGAATCATACTAGGAACTTAGGGTACTTTTCAACTATATATAGTATTAGACATGTTAAAGATAGGTGTTTTTGTAGAATGAACATCCTCAAACTATGTAAACTTGATATAATGCTTCAAGAAACCTGCATTTTAATAAATAATGAGAAATATTAGGAAAATGTTTGCTTTGTATAAAGAAATCAAATGACCTCTCTAATTTGTTTTGCATTAAAATGTACATTATGTGAAGTCTGTATACACTGAATCACAGTACCTAAGAAGAAAGGTGTGAACTCTGTGTAGAATGAACAAAATATATCCAAGGTCCAGTTTCTGTTTAATTTATACAGCTAAAAATGATCTGGAGTAAATTATTTTTCAGTAGGTTAAATAATAACTTAGATGTAGGACAAAGAAACAAAAGCAAATGCAATGTTGTTTGGTTGGGTTTTTTAATTGTCTCTTCCTATATTTTGAGTTATTTTCTAATAAGGTGTTGAAGACATCCAAGAGGTGATGCTCTTCATTACTCTTTTCTAAAATGTGTCTAAAATTTGTCTTTTGTAAATTACTGTTTCAGGATATGGGGTAAGGAGGTGAGGTCAGGATTTCCTTTATCTGAATCCAAACTGGTTATGAAGACAGAGAACTAACCTACCCATGATTTTTGACATTAAACAAATCTGTAATTTACCCAACTTTAGTGTGATTTCCAGGTTGAAACTCATTCGGTCTGTGGTTGAAAAATTTTCTCTTTACTCTAGGAGAACTAGTAAATATACACTGTTTTGGCATTTGCAGAGCTTTGTGGGGCTAATACAAGTGAAGGAGTCCATATCAGTCAGGAAAACCTGGTGGACAAATGTCTAAGATCATATAAATGTGCAGTATTTTAACAGTAACTGTTCTTTCACAGTTAGTAAGCTAAAGTAGAAGCACAGAAAACATAACTTTTGCTGGTCATTGGTATGCAAAGGTTTAAAACTATCAGCCATACTTGGTGCTTGTGTTCACGAGATAAAAAACTTTGTCGTCTGTGAAATTGCACCAGTCTTCCTGTTGCCCTGACATTTGTTCCCTTGCTTTACATAGAAAACTTATTTAATTTTTTTGGACATGAACACAAAGCTTGCGAATTGACTTATTTATCTGTGTAAAGTACTCATCAGTTAATGACATCACACAGAGATGTTCGACTTAGCTGACACAGTTGAGCATTAAAAAAATGCAGTGGAAGGCTCTTTGGTCTGATGTTGACCTACTGGTTAGGAGAGTTGATTTTTATTGTACTTTTAAATTGTTGCATATTAGAAGAACAAAGTTAAAGCTCACTGGATCTTAATTTAACTAATCTTTTGTCTGTGCATTTAGGAAAAGATTCAAGCTATTCTATTAGATCTGCTTGCAACAGGTTTGGCATAATCCCACTTAAGGGTGACAAAATGTTCAGCTGAAACAGTACTTCACCCAGCCTTTGAATAGGAAGAAACTGTAGGGAGAGGGTTGTGAGGGTTTTGTTTGTTGGTTTGGTTTTTTTTTTTTCTTCTTTTGTTGGAAAGGTTGCTGTTTGATTAACAATACCATCTCTTCTGCTTTCCTGATTAAGGGCATGTTTCAATTTGAGGAGGTGGTCCTTTGATAAATGTCAGCATTTAAAGATCTGGAGATGTTTTAAACAGCCTTCTGTCAGTAAACATCACAGCTTTTTGACCTAGAGAATAGTTGCTTTTTTATAATTTATTATTTTACTGGTTGCAAAAGTCTTCTCTCACAATATGTAGTTATTGAGTTTTCTTTTTCTTTAAGCTAGAGTCCTTCACAATATTTAGAGACATTTATGCGGAATAGCGAATCCAAATTTTGACTAGCAATGTGTACTTTTTTTGCACCAATTCTCAAAGCATCAAGGCAATGGAAAAGTATAACATTTATCCAAATTTTGTATTTGACACGTCACTATCATGTGGACATGTATCTATAGAGATTTTACTATTTATAACAGATATTAAATAGATCACTACACAGGATATGTGTTACTGTATGTTCTTGATACAATGGACGAGAATGGGAATTATAATTTGTGGGTTAGACTAGTCTGTATTAGATAATTTCTTTAAAGAAAACAGCTCCTAAATCTACTGCCAAAGTAGAATAAAACAAAGGATAATACTTAGTTCCTTAAACCTGTCTAGTCTGGAGACGGATTCTTCCTTTCCCACATTTGAATTGTATTATGGGTGAGGCATTTCCTGTGGCTGCTTTGTAACATAGATCATGAGGAAATTATCAGCTAATGAATAATCTAAATTTCTTTAAGATGGCCTAAGTAACTGTCCAGCTGATGGTCACTGTCCTCTTATTTCATACTGACTTTTAAAAAGCTGGTGCAACCACATTGGCTAAAGTCATGTTTTGGAGTTATCAATCAAGGCAGAGCTGGCTATGCTGTATGAATTCCTCTGTATAGTGTAATGTGGATTAGATAACTTCATTTGACTCCTACTACTAAATATGTCAAATATCCAAACAGCACTTCTCACTTTTTAAAAAAAGTGTTTTATGAGTATTTAAAATATTTTAGAAGTACATATTCATGCTAATCTAATTGTCAAAGCTGCAGGGGTATAATTAGTTCCAGATGTTCCACAGTAATAAGCACTGACTGTGCTGTTATAAAAGTATTCTTCTGAGTTAACACACAGGAAACATTGACAGGACAGGAGCTTATTTTCCAAGCAAAGCTATCTTGAGAATAGAAAAGAGAATGTGTGAGTCCATTTAACTCTGGAGTAAAGTGACTACTGGAGTAATTTGGATACTTGGATCATGGGATATGAGAGCATGGGATATAGACACTGAGATGTCGCTAATAAGCCCAGTTGCAGCTTAACTGACTTTTGTAGAGTCATTTCTATGTGCTTGCACTGTGCTTTTCAGTGTCTGATTAGGGGGTGGCTAACATGGCACAACTGTAGTACCACGTTAGAGACTTACGTTGTGATGGGCACTGTCTCACCTAAACAGATGCTTCCACAAAGCTGGCAAACTTCTAGAGACATTTCTGAGTGACTTTTCTGGAGTCAAGTCATGTCCAGTCAGGCTTACTGGTTGTGTCATCATACTTGTATGAGAAAGCATTAGATGAACTGATTTTTGTTTCACAGAAGAGATGACTCTTTATTTTTTTTTTTTTTAATTTAATTTTATTTTTTTAATTTAGTATGGCGGTAATTTATGACAGGTGTTTGGGGTATGCTTTTTTCTTTTTGCAACCAGTGTGCTTTAGGGTAATGGGGATGAACCAAGGATGACCTCATAGCAGTGGTATTGTAATTGGAAGCTGATATTTCCTCCTCTTGTGTGGATGTGGCTGCTTGAATAGCCAGAGGACTAATCTGGAAGCTGTAAAGGAGTGGTGGACATGAATCCCTTGCAAGACAGATGTTGAAGTCTTAGGGCAAGATGCTATTAGGAAAAA
The DNA here is from genome assembly GCA_035590195.1 of Aviceda cuculoides. Taxonomy (NCBI): domain Eukaryota; kingdom Metazoa; phylum Chordata; class Aves; order Accipitriformes; family Accipitridae; genus Aviceda; species Aviceda cuculoides. The sequence goes on along the minus strand of JAVJGG010000032.1, from coordinate 13,821,125 downwards.
GAAGGGAAACCAGCAATACACTCATGTCCTCCCCCACATCCCTGTCCTGCCCTTCTAAGGTCCTCCCTGGTGTTTCTTTGCAGTCAGGACAGAGATGTAATCTGTGGGTGTCATTCCCAGCGAACGGTAGTTGTGCAGACTTGCTTCCCTGAGTGTGAGACAGGAGTGCCAGGTTGCTGTGAAGAACCTGCATCTGTTTGTGAATATGAGCTCATTTGTTTGGGTTAAGTGGGCCAAGCTCACTCATAATATGCAACTGTCTGTACTACGAGCACATACTCATATTGGCTAGTCAGGCGTTACTGCTATCAAGAGGAAAAAGTCATGTAAATTACCATCAGGAAAAGAACTCTGTGCTTTCTGTCTCTCCCAGTGTTTCTGTGATAATGTACTGGGGCTTTAGAAGGATAGCAGCTACTCACCTCAGAGCAGTTCCTTTGCTTTCCTATGGATGCCTTGTTTTCTTCTTTGGTGATACATTGCAAGTATCACATTATGTCTCGTACCCGCATTTTGATATTTGGCTCCGGGTGGTTTCTGTTGTAGCATCAACCTCTGCAGTTTCATTCCAAGCATGGTTTTGGTCAGCTTTCTCTCTTATTGACTCCTTATCAGATGGAAATTTGTTGTCCTATTAGACATAGCTGCTGTTTTATTTTCTTTTTTGACTTGCACAGGACTCTGTTGCTTCTACTTCCTTCAGAGGACAATAGAGTAGTGTATTATGTTCCACTTTATTTGGACTTCTAATGTGCTGCTGTGCAGGTGTGATTGGGTGGGTACCAGAGTAGATGTGTCTTTGCATTTGGTGCTGGACTGAGATGCAAGTTCATTGGGGGAGTTTGACAAGATGTGTTCAGTGTAGTTGAGAACGTCTCATTTTTATGCCTGTTGACTTGCATTTGTGTTTTTTAAAAGCAAAAAATATCTTACTGTCTCAAGTTTACTATATGGTCAACTCTCTGTACAGTTCCTTGGACTTAAGCTGTAATATGGTGTCTTCAGAATAAGTGTGCAAACAAGGAGTGCTGAGATGCAAGGCGTAACAAGTAGTTTAGGATGATGTTAAGGACAATTCTAGTGCAGCTTCTGAGGGCTGTACTTTTTCCACCTCAATATTAGCATTGAAAATGTGAGCTTACAGCATGTTCTTTGTGTTTTCTGTCTTAGGACTAGTAGATCTATGTCTGCCAGATGTTTTCCTCTTCATTTCTATCCTCTGCACTATCTCGCAAAGGAGCACAACACTCCTGAACTGATTTTCATGTCAGTGGTATAAGAAAGTGATGCTTACTGTGCAGCACGGGGCAGCAAGATCTATATGTTAGTTAGACCACGACAAGCATTATTCCTTCAAAAGGGAGCTGGGGCTGCCTTGTTGAACAAATACAGAAACCGCAACAAGGGAAGAGTTTGCATCCATGGAAGGGAGCAGCCATAGGCATGGCATGAGACTGTTTTGAAGGTTTGACTAACTTGGCCAAGAGGCTATGAAGTGAGATGCGTCATTAAGAAAAAGGGGCTAGCTACTCAAAGTGCTTCTCTTTGGGCATGAGAGAACTTGATCAAGGAAGTTGTATAACCTTCAGAAAAATGGATGGGGAACTTGGGAGCTGGTGATTGCTCTTTGGCTAGCTGGCATGGAGGCAAAACATTTGGCTTTAAGCAATTTTATTTCAGGGCTTCTAGTTCAGGGCTAGTCAGTGAGGACACAGGCTTTGGACTTTTATAGAAATAAGTAAAATAATAGCAGAAGTCTATTCAGGTTAACGCAACATCTCTTTTGCTATTACATTTTAACAATGCATGTAGATGCATTCTACATGCTTTCTAAAAATAAAATTAAATATATGTATTTTTGAAGTCTGTTTAAGTTGCTGCTTGGTTATATTTAAAAATGAAAAATGTATGCCTCTCATTGTTTTGTCCATATCTGCTTTTGAGTGTACTAGGTACATAATATTGGCAGATTTCAGCTATATACTGAGGTGGATGAAAACTTACATTTTATTCTTACGTATGGTTTATTTGAAAAATAAATACAATTGATATATAACTTCCTTTAACTTCTGTTTCCTTTGAAAATCAGGATTAAATATTTTCTTAATCTTTCAATAGGAGGATGTATCTGCCTGGCTGGCACCAGGAGAAGGGTACACACCTGAACCGATGGAATTTCATCACCTAAATGAGATAGACATTAAGCTTCAAGTACTACTATCTGATGGGGATTTTTCTGTGATTTCCCGCTCTTGCTCAAAACTTCCAAGCCAGATTTATCAGGTATATTACAGAAGAGAGCTTATGTTGCAGATTTCTTGTTTGAAGTGTGTGTTGAGATCTGTTATAAATGAAAATACAGCATGCGTCCGTATTTGTATTTTTTTAATTTTTCTTTAGTATCTTCTATTTGTTCTCAAAGTATATGTGTTAAAGAATGAAGTGAAATCTATGGCTACAGAAATCATATGGAAAAATAATATGTTGCTATTTTGAGTGGTATATAATTCAAGGACTGTCTTGTTTTTAACACTTTTTGATTACATACATTCAACAAGAAATTCCATATGCAGGAATTGGTAACTCAGATGTTTTTAACTGCATGAGGGCCTCAGTGGTTTTGTCAGCACAGTAACAAATTACCCATGATAATTCATCTTTGGGAATTAAAATTAGGTTTCTTCTTGTCTCAGGATTCCAAAAGTGCCTTTTCGCTTACGATCGGAAAGATAAAGCAATTACTGATAAGCAATGTTAAAGACTCTAGAAAACTGATTGAAATTGTATATCCCTTGTTTTTAATGGCCTTTATCTTTTTCCATTGCCAGCAGTACTGAGAATGTTTGGGGTCTCAGCCTTGAGAAATGTTTGTTTGAATTTTGTACATAGAAGACTCCAATTTATCCCATGCCCCAGTAATGTTGCCCCAATATAATCGGGGAAATATAAGATAAAATGCCATAATTCCTATTTTGCACTAATTTGCACAAAACTTGTTTACTTCCGTAAAATTTACAGTTTATAGCCAGAACAGGTGCATCAGGGGCTCTGTAAGAGTGTATGTTGGCAAAAGTGTTTTCAGTTACCAGTATATGAGAAACATCTCTTTGAACAGTTAAAATACCTGTGGGGTGGTGTTTTTTTTTTTTTCCTTTTTCTAAAGGCACTTTAATGTCCTATTTTGTATTGACTTCTTCCTGAACTTCAGGTTTTGTTTTACCTATAGTAGTATTTTCTGTTGCTCTGACAGTTCCAGAAGAGTCACGTTTTGAGATTGATTATTTACCAACTGTGATTTAATGTGTGAAACAGCAACTCCCTCTAGTGGGTAATCGCTTACTCAAATGCAGTTGTTGCCCAGTAACTTCAGGTTTATGGACCTGAGCTTGCCAATGATTGCTGGATCTTGTGTTCACTGTTATGAGACATCAGCTTGAAGTTAGTGCGACTACCTGTGATAATGAACATTCTGTTTGGGAACGTTTTCCCAAGTGGTGGTTGTTGCTTCCTTTTCATGTAAAAGTTCAGAATTATTTGAATAGAAACTTGCATTTATGTGTATGCTTGTTGAAGAGTAATGCATTATCTTTTTGAATAATATTAAACTTAATAATGCAAGAGAGGTAGCTAATTCCATAAATTACCCTTCATTAGTGAAAAGCAGTGGCCAACTTTATTTTGCAACATATAAAAGACTTTTAAATATTGTAGTTCTGGGAAACACAGGATTCCATTTGTCCTTTTTTTTTTTTTTTGTGGTGGTGTTCAGATAAACTTAAACATATGAGTTATTTTAAGAAAAGCTACCAAAAAATAGGACTACTAAAAGGTGGTTTTATAAGTTTAGAGAAAGAGCTAAACAGAATACATGTAAGTTGAAGTGAGTAGGAGACTTTAGTTATTTAAAACTGGATTTAGAAGGACAGTAATTGTATAAATGCAAAACTAATTAAAAAAAAAAACCACAACAGAACAAACAGTAAAAGCAAAACCTTCTCTCTCTGCAGTTCTCTAATTACAGAAGTGTCTTGATTTTCAGATCCTTTCCCTGTTAACTCCAAATTCCCGTAGGTGCCTTCATCCTGCTTCTTTGCATGTCCAGAGCTGCTTCTCTCAGCAGAGAACAGGGTGTCTAATGATTGCCTTGGTTTCATAGTGATCCAGACTTTATGCAAGCCAGTGTTAAGTTCTTCATGGAGCCTGATTTGGTAGGTGCAATCTGATTGTACCTGGCACTGTGACATGACTGGGCTTGTTTACATAGAATTTCAGCTGCTAATTTTTTTTTTTTTTTTTTTTTTTTATGGTGAGTGAAGGAGAAAATAGTTATCTTGACTTTCATGAACCTGACTGCTTACTGTGGAAGCCTCATACTAGGTTTAGCCTTTAGTTCTGTGTTCAGTGTTATGGTTATTTTTGTTTTGGTGGGTAAAAAAATCACTCTTCAATTCATACATAACAATAACAACACGTCAAGTTCTGAATTTGATTAAGCTGCAAGTTCATTCTCAACACCTTTTGTTTTCAAATTCCTTTAACAGTTGCTTTGTCAAAAAACCAGGAAGTAACATGCAGCAGTAGCTGAGAAATTAATGACTATTTTGAGTTTAGAGAGCTTCCTGTGAAAAGACAAAAAAAAGATTTTATTTATTTATTTATTTATTTATTTACAAGTAGTTATTCTAAGTTCATTGCTGCTCATGGTCTTTTTAAAACAGCCTTGTTTATCACAACCAATATCCCCTAATATTGTTATAAACTGGAAGTTTTGATGAATTTGCTTTTTTAAAAAACTTGTTGTTGTTCTTGAAGCATCAGTTCCGATATCAGAAAAATAGGTGGGTCACAGAGAAATATCAGAATTCTTTGTACCGAATGTCTTTTGGAACCTGATCAAAGGCAACTGATACCTACCCAGAAAGGGTCTGAAGAAATTAATTGAATGGTGCTTTTGCTAAAAGAAGATCTTGCTTTGTGATACGTTAGCATGAATGACATGTGCAAGACAAAGGCAGTAAGAGTTCTAGTTGTCTGCCCCTTGTTGGGTTTCATTTCAAGTGTTTAATGACAAGATTTTCAATTGCTTCTTCAGTTGACCACAGCAACTAAATGAGGAAGTAAACTATCTATCAGCACTGGAAGGCTGTTATCTTCTGTAAAACCAGTTAGAAGTGGGACACATTTAATTTACTAATAGAGTTAATTAAATATGCAGAAATTACCTTATTTATTCACCCTCACACATATTCTCTAAACATTGTGAGAGACAAAATATTTGTTGATGAGACTGGGGGTCTGTAGTGTTCAAAACTGATAGTGATAATCTGATATTGTTGAAGTATCAGGTAAGTTTCTATTTATTTCTTTTATTCAGTTTCAGTCTAGATTGTATCACTACTTCTATAACTGAGGTAAATTCTGCAAAGTTAATTGCTAGGTAAAGATGCTTGCACAGATGCTATGGAATACAAATTTGAACGCACTGCAATATTTATTTCTTAGGAGTTTGGGTTTTTTAAAGTTTGGGGGTTTTTTTAATTAAGGTGCCAAGAGAGGGCTAAAAAAAATCCTGAATGTACAGAATTTATTTTGAATGAGTCTAGTTGTTATGGGACGCAAGTCTGATTTGGAACATGGATGTCCTTTCCTTTGGAGGAGAGGCTGATTTCAGTGACATTAATCATTCTTCTAAAAATCAGTGCAGAAATTCTTTCCGATTTCCATGAGATGTGGATTTCATCTGTTGTGGTTGAGTAGGGTATAATGCATTAGTGATGGGGAACATTGCAAAAAATTGTTAGTGTAGTGCTTGTATTTTAATTTAGAATTTTAGAAGTAATTAAAACAAAATTAGCTTAGAATTGCATATCGTAAAGCTGCACATTGTTTTCTTCCAAGAATTGCATTAGATATAACTTTCAAAATGCAAACACTTGATCACTGCTGGCTCGATGGGAGAGCTGCTTTCTGCCACTGGTAGATACTTTGGCAGGATATAGGATCTATGCTCTGACTCTGAAATCTGTAACAACTGGCTTTAATTATCCTACAGTACCATAGCTGAGCTGCTACAGAGGAGCATACAGATTCATCTTTTTGTGCAATGAGTCCAGCTGGATTCAGAATGCTTTTCCATGACTAATGTTCTCTTTTACATGGAAATGTTTCTCATCAGAACTGTATTTCTCTCTGAAACATGTATTTGTTCTGGTGCCAACTTTATTAAATATTTAAAAATGCTTCTGTCTTACTTCATATTTTGGGGGAAGAACAAATTAAGTTGAAGGTAGTCCTGGAAGAGACAGGAAAATAGCAGGATGAAGAATATGAAGTGTAAGACTGCGTGTGATGAGTACAGTTACCAGCTTGAAAAACTGGAAAACTGCCTGAAAATAAAAGGAAATGGAGACAGTGTTTAAAGAAACAATAGTATCTGTCCCCTTGATTGTCTTATGTTTACTTTAATGTCATGTATTACCTCGATGAGTTCTTTCATACCTGATTTGGTTTCTTTTATCAGAAATATATTCTGGTTTTCAATGATAGCAGTAGACTATGGTTAACAGTTTAAAACTAAATAAATACTAAAAATGACAAAAAATTCTGAAGATATACACTAATGTTTCAGTTAAGGAACTCTGATAGCCTATACTCTATGGCTGCATTTCACCAAAACAGATGATTTTGACAGGTATCTTTATTATCTCTATTTCAGGGCATGGTTAGAAGCAAGTTAATAAGCTGATCAGCCAGTTTAGTGGCTCAACAAGATTGTATGACACTAATATCTTTCATTAGGTGGGATTTTGTTTTTATTTATTTATAGAATTTTGGAGAAAAAGGAGTGCAACAAGTAATTTTAGCCATTTCAAATACTGGATATTTCTGTTTTGCATTATGATCGTTACAGCTGTGGCTGTTGCTAAGTATTTTCCCTCGTGTAACATATTTAACAGTTTTATTTTCTACCTTATCTTTAAGATTTTTAGATCTTTATTAGTCTCAAATGGACTTCCACTACCTACACGTGCTATATAATTGAAACATAAAAAGTTTTGAAGTATTTGAAACATTGAGAATAAAATGTTTTCCATGGTATAATACTTCCTACGCTTATTTCATCATATCTTGAGAAGAATATTAAAAAAATTAGTAAGTCAGGAAAAGTCTTTACTCATGGTTCTGAGGAGTTACTACTCAGGGATGAGAGAAATGAGACTGTAAGAACCACTTCAGTGAAAGCAGCAGCTTTATATTCCATAGTGGTTGGATATCAAATAGATTATTAGGAACAATTGTGAAAGGAATACAGAATGAAACAGAAAATATCACTGTGCTGCTGTACACATCAGTAGTGCACCATATAGCTTGACTATTGTGCAGCTGTGGTCCCTGGATTTCATAACCAGTACAGAAAAAATGGAAAACTGGTTACCAGAATGCTCAGAAGTGTAGAATGGCTTTTATGCAAGGAATGACTTACACAGAGACATTCTTCAGTTTGGAAAAGAGGAGTAAGAGGGAATGTGATTGAAGTGTGCAAAACTATGCTGATCAGAGAGAGAGTAAATAGTAACAATTTTTTTTTTACCATCTCATATAAATAGAATTGTATCAGTTGTGCTGATGTTGGAGACATGTTGAAACAAGTACTTTTTAACTCTGTTTTCTGGTAAATGTTCATAGTTCAAGTTTTATCTGGCACTCTGATAAAAATTGATTAGGTATCATGGCAGCGATCAGTATTAAAGAAAAGTGTATGGAGAATAAAGTTGTCATGTTTATCCTTGTTAAGAATTTCTTTTGATAGAACAATATTGAATTACTAGAGAAGCAACCAGGCTTAAAATCATACTGAGTGTGATTAAAAAGAAAAATAACTTATGATACATTTTTTTTTTTCTAAAGTTTGAAGAGGTTGCTCATAAGTGCTTGCAGCAGCTGAGCTGTCTGTAAAATGAAACATGTATGCCTGAAACTTTGAAACACTAGGACAGAGATCTGCTTAAAGCTTTGCTTCAGAAGTGTGTGTGGAAAAGACAGTAAAAAATCTGAAAGTAGTAATTTTTTTGATCTTATGACTCCTCTCACTGTCACCTTTTTAAATCTAGCTGGTATTGCAGCAATAATATTCAGAGATGCTGTTGGCAGTTTGAGTTCTATTCTTCATTGAAGGCTGAGTTCATATAAAAATATCAACCAGTAGTCCATGCGTATAACCCCCAAAATAAAATACTGGGTAGTATAATGTAGTATTTAGTGACTTCTCAGTACCACTCGTTGCATATTCTTATGGGTGTCTTCATAACATTGCTTTTTAAAACAAATCGTAACTGGAGCTCTCATCCATGCTGAGCACTAACTGCTCACATGGCAATGTCTCTATATATGCACAGATGAAAAGACTGGGTTTAGAAATGTAATTGCAGAAATAGCTGTAACTTTTTTTTTTTTAAGAAAAAAAATATGATGCCATCATCTTCCTCTCTGCCCTTCCATGAACAATTTCACTTGTATTAAAATCAGTGGAAGAACAAAGCCATGTAAAAGTAATTCCTCTTACTAGAGGGAGCTTCAGTTGTTATACTTAGAGCTGCTTTACCAGCTTTGTATTTATATTGCAGGTATAAAGGTCATATCCTTGTTTCATGAATTAATAAACACAAGTTTAAATAAGTCCTTTGGGTTTTTATGCTCTGTATGGATGTCAGTTATGCAGATTTCTTGCCACTGGGCATCATATTTAATTAAAAAAAACTCTCTTGGTATTTAGAGGCCTAGATTTAGACATTCAACATTAAGAATTTGGCTTTAAGTGACCCACAGTAAACTTCAATCCAGTTTGGAGAGATTCTAGTCATTAACAGATGGTACGGTTTATATCTCTGTTATAGGAAAAATTACTAGCATGTGGTACTGCCAACTATTGCTGATTGTAAATATATGTTCAAAGATTTGTACTGTGTTGAAATAAGTTTATTTTTAGGCAACTAATAGTTTGGTTTAAATGTCAGAACTCAAAGATTTGTTTGATGTTCAGAAAAAGTTGTTTACAGATGCTCACAATTTTTTATATATTATAGTTGAGAAATTTTCTGTTGAATATTAAATTGCAAAGGTTGTTTTTCTTTCCAATTAGACACACTACTTGAAATTCTTTTCCTTGTGTTTATTAAGGTTGCTTGAGCTGCTTCTGAAAATAAGAATGAATAGAATATGTTTTTATTAAATGCTTGCTCATGTCCCTTTGGGTCGAATTGACTAACAAGGTTTTTTTCCCTCTATCATTATTTGATTTCCTTGGGTTGTTCTGTAGGATCTTTGATTTGCAAGAGAAAGCCCTGTTTTTCTTCCCAGTTACAACATAACTTTGCTGTTTTGCCAATACTTGTCATTCTTAGTGATCTAAATTACATGCAATATTGAACCTTGAATGTATTTAGGAATGATACAAACTTAGGAATCTGATCCAAAGCTAGTGAAGGATGTGAGAGTGTGTGACCCAAATCTTTAATAATGGTTGTGCATCTCACTCCAACTTACAGAAAGAGGGTTATTTCTCGTTTACCATGATATCTAGCAAACAAAAACCTACAGTCATTTCAGTTCAGTTCTTCCTTTCCCTTCTCACCTAATTCTAATCCCAGTATGGTTAATAGGAGCAAGCTTTGAACCCCTCATTCAGTCTCCCCAATTCTCAGTGCATTTTTATTGTTGTACTAGAATTTAAGCATCAAAGTGTTAGCTCTGCAGACTAAGAAATTCCTATTAATATGTGAAGGGGAAGAATTCTTTTATTGAAATAAGTCCAGCCTGATGTTTAGCTATTATATTTGAAAATGTGCATAACAAAAATTATGCATTTGCCAAATTTGAAATCGACATATTATTGTAAACATTTCAATGCTTTCCTGATAGAAATCAAAAGAACCCTTGTCTGGCTTTGAAGCAATAGAAAGTTATGTGTTTAATTTCTGCCTATTCTTCCTTTTGCCAGGAGTCTCTGGTTTACGCAAACAGAAGCCTAGAAGCAGTTCCGGGTGAAAAGGTTCTGCGAGACAATAAGGAACAACGTGATCAACAAAGTCGTCTCAAAGAAATAGATCATCAGCTGAAATCCCTTGAGAGAAATCTTGTAAGTCTCCCATTTTTGTCCTGTTTTTTTTTCCCCTCAGATTGAAAACTTTGGAGTTTATCATCCCATGTGTCTTAAAGTAAAATCAAATTCTGCAACTTTGTGTAAATTCCTGAAGGAATCCCCAAAGAAATATACAAGCAGAAGTCTCAAATAATTTTTTCTTAATCTCGGAAACATATTTTTCAGTCGTAATGCATGTTTCCCATTAACATAGTGTCTTTCAAAGTGAAAGAAATTATTCTTCTCTCTTCCTCTCTTCTATCTTCCCGGAGGGGGGTAGCATAAACAATCCCATATAAATACATCCTAAAAGGATTTTTTTGTGCTCATGTAATTCAGTGTTCTTTGAAGGACCAAGTCTGGTGGGAATGTTGTATACACCAAGTTATCGTGTGATTTAGTTTTGCTGAATTCAGTTAGTGTATTTTTGAAACTTAATTTTCAATTAATACATGAATTTCGTAGGTGCTAGGGCCTTTAAAATAGGAGCATGTAAGTAAAATGGTAGTAAAAAAAACATTACTGTTTTTTAGAATAAGGACATCACCTCTCATCATTATTACTACTTTGAGTAAAAGCACGTAGGGAAAAGGCAATTTGAAATCCAAGAGGATCCTATTGTGAACCTAGTAGGCAGAAATTACGTTTATTTCTAACTCACAGAGCCAGGAGTGCAAACCAGAACTTATGTGCCTCTCTCAAGTAATATATTACTATTCTTTTCTCTTTCAGTGAGTATAATTTATTACATTACTCTGAAGCTATAATAAAGAAATTTAACAAAAACTAGAGATGGGGAACCTCAAGGACTTAGGAATCTTTTTACTCATTTTTAAATATACATTGTAAATGTGCTGTTTGATCTGCTGAAAGAGCTACAAAGCAGACCATACAGAAGAGAATTAGGAAGGAAATACATAAAACATTAAAAACCAGATGAATACAAAAGGAGAGTCCTAAGATGATACACTTGTCATTTGTTTGGCCTGAAAGCCAATGTTGATATTTGTTTTGTATTGGATCTCTCACAGATCTTAAGAGCACAGGAATAAAATATCTTTCCTTTTTTTTTTTTTTTTTTAATAACTTTGTATAAAACTCTGAAGGTTTACCTTGCTCAGGTGAAGTCAGGAATGACACTGCTGAGGACTCAAAAAAGCATTACTGCATTACTGAGCTGGCAGTAGCGGCTAAAGCCTGGATATATATGCATATCTTTAAGATTTTAACATCTTTGTTTAGTGTTATTTTTCTGATTTGAGATGAGAAAGCTTTTGTTTCTCCATAGAATGTGCTATGTGGAGAAGATAAATTAGTACGATAGTATATGAGAGACTGAGGTGAGGTGACAGCTGGCATGGGTAACCCGATGAAGCTGGATTTTTCTAGGAAACCCCAAGTATTTTGGTACATTAGCAAGAGGCATCAGTATAGGTAATTAACATAAGAGGTGTGCAAATGAAGAATGTGGTGACTGGGAATAGTGAGCATGGATTTACAGAGGGTAAGTCATGCTTGACCAACCTGATAGCCACCTTTGATGAAATGACTAGGTGTGCTCTGTAAGCTGGAGAGCAAGGCTGCCACTCACTGGGAGTTAGGCTGGAGGAGTGGGCTGACAGGAACTGTATGAAATTTGTAAAGGACAAATGCAGAGTTCTGCATTAGAGAGGAGTAACTCTAATGGTGCAAGGTGGAGCCTGGCTGGCCAGGGAGCAGCACTGCTGAAAAGGACCTGGCATCACTGTGGACAATAGACTACACATGAGCCAGCAGTGTGCCCTGCAGTGATGAAGGTTAACAGCGGACTTGGCTGTATCAGCGTGAGCACAGCCAATAGATTAAGGGAAGTAATTACTCCCCTTTACCTGGTACTCATTAGATTGTGTCCAGAGTATTGCATCCAGTTTTGGGCTCCTCAGTAAAGATAGGTGTTGACACACCTGAGCAAGTTCAGCAGAGGGCCTCTGAGATGATTTGGGGCTAAAGCACTTGACCCGTGAGACTGAGGAGACTTGGTTTGTTTCACAGGTGGACCTAACAGTAGCTTTGTAATAGCAAAGAGGACATTACAGAGAAGACAGAGCTGTAGTATCTTTACTGAGTTATACAGTGGGAGAATAAGAGACAATATTCATAAACTGAAACGTGGAGGTTCCAACTGGACTTAATTACCCTTGGAAGTATTTTTTTTTTTTAAGAATGGGAAGCAGGTTGCATGGAGTGACTGTGAAATCTCCATCCTTAAAAATTTTGCAGACCTGGCTGGACAAATCCATAAGGCATTTGATCTGATCTCATAGCTGATGCTGCTTTGAACAACAGGTTGGACTAGAGACCTCGTCACATCCCCTCCCCAGTGTGATGATTTTTTGATTCTACAAGGAAAAGGATCAAGAATTTTTACACATTTCTCAGGTGGTAATCTTCTTTATTATCACTACATTAAAGGAAAAATAGTCATTTTTCATGGCCGTGCATTGTAGAATTTTTTCTTGTGTGTAGCTGATTTTTGTGTTTTTTCATGTGGTCATAAAAACATTAATACATAAATGTGTGTGTCAGACCAAAAATCCATGTAGTCTACCTTTGGCTTGTGGAGGTCTTATTTAGCAGTAGGCTTACCTTCTGCAATACTCAGAGTTAGGACAAATACTGTTCCAGTTATCTTTTATCACCCTCAAAAAGGGATCTCCAATGCAGATCAAAAGCTTTGTGATTCAGGTAGCAACATAACTGCAGTGGTATAATCTCAATTACTGATAGCACTGTCGCTATAGTTGCAAAAACTTCAGTCACTATCCACACGTGCAGGGTTTATGCTGGCAGTGCTGGAACTGCACAGCCAGTATGATTAGACTTCTAGCAGGTTTAAAGCTAATTTGGATACAACTACATGCAGTCCAGTCTTTGGTTTGGGGAAAAAAAAAAAGAAGAGGCTAATTGACAAATTCTTCCTGATGTCAGTTAATTTTACATACTTACAGAATGTGGGAACAAAGACTTCAGACAAGGAGACAGTGATTGCTTTAGAGGCTGTTCACTTTCGTGTGTGTGTCACTACAGTAAGGCAGCATATTTAGCTCTTATCTTGTTCACAGTACTAAAACAATAGTAGACCTTCATTTTAATGTACTGCTCTATTATATTAGACAGTTAAAAGATGTGAGGCAAATAACTGGAGGAATTCTGTGGAACTTCAGTGTACTGAATAGGGTAATGAGTAAACAGATAAAGTAAGTCTGCGCATTGTCATCTTTTCCTAGTCATTGACCTTGATATCACTTTTTGTCACTACTGACCTTGTTCATGAGGCACCCACAATATGAGGAAGTGCGTCTGGGAACTGTGTGATAGTCTACAGCAGGCCTGGGAAATGCAGGGGGCTGCTGACTCATTCAGATGTTTTCTATACAAATGGGTCCGTTCCAAGTCTTGGTTAGGTTATAGCAGTATTGTTTGGTATCACGTTAGGTGCAGACTCTTGCAACATACCACACATTTTTCCTTGGCTAGATTGTGTGTATTTAGAACTCTAAATCAATAGACTGTAATGTTAATTTACAGTGTTTATAAACATAGAATATGTCGTCTGTACCAGTGTGTAACTCATGGCCAGACTAGCATTGCTGTGCGCTATGCAGCACCTGGTAAGGCTTCTTCAGGGGGACATACTGTGTTTTATCCATTGCTGCTCTGTGGCACAACTCTGAGATGATGGCATATGGATATGAAATACTTGTGTGTTAGGTCCTCTGCGAGATACTTTGGTTGCCAGTGTAAATAAAGAAGTATTCAGGTCTGAATGAAAGCAGGTTTTTCTTTCTAACAGTAAAGTAAAATATATAGAAAATGCACACTTTTTTGTGCGAACAAAGAACAGCTTTTGGAAAATACTGGGTTTTTTTAGTTTTGTGTCCTTGATAACTTCTAATCTTATTTCTGGAAAATACGGTTATTACTAGAGAAAATTGAACAAAACAGCATCGTATCACCTTCTGATGCAACGTACATAATTGAATAGAATTTTTCTTATTGGTGTGGGAATGTCTAAAAATCAGATAACTCCTATGCGGTGTGGATTGGGTGCCTTGTTTCTGTACCAAAGTAGTATTTTGGCCATCAATTCTGTAACAATGTTAGCAGCAAAACTGCTCTCTGCCAGGAAACTGTGTGATGAAAAGCTAAACTGAATGCTTGGGCTGAGGGGAGGGAGTATGTAGATGGCATGTTTCCAGAATAATTTAATTATTTCTGGAAATACTGTTTGTTATTCAATAGGTGGCACTCTTCACTGTATGTTAAAGGAAGAATGCCTAGGCATGGTTCTAGGGGATATTACTGGTGAAAACGTCATTTCTGTAGTATAAAATACAGGTTGTGAGAGATTGCCTCTCACTTTTGGCAAGATTCCAGGTGTGCAGCTTTTAATGTTCAGTTATTTTTCTAGCTTAGCTAATTAAATTGTCTATTTAACATTCACATTGTGTTTAAATTTCTTCTTTACTCTTTCCTAAACCACTGTAATTTGCTGTGTAAAGTTGAAAATAAATTCTGTGCTCTGAGTAGAGGCGGTGATTTGTCAGCAGTTAGGAATGTTATTTCTGAATGCGTGGTTATACTGGGCTTTATAATTTTAAAATATAGTATTTTACAAACTTAGTGTCTGAGAGATGTCTTTTTAAAATTTATTTCAAACAGATCCCTCAGATAACAATAACAACAAGAAAAGATTTTGTTTCTTTTGTTTGTTTGTTTTTGTTTCCTAAGTGGAAGTTACAGATACAGTTTAACTAAACAGAATTTAGCTCTGTGTTGGGGAGTAACTTACAGTAGGTATAAAGGTAACTTATTAATATTTTTTTTTTCCTGTATGGTAGAATGCTGTAGTTCTTGCACTACTGCAAAATTAATTATTCAAATTTGATTTGTATAATAGTAGCTTTACTCTGACCTTCTCTTCAAGGGGGAGGAATACATTCATCGTATTTCTGGAGCAGTCTATTTAGTATGGGCTATCTTCTGAAATTTTAACATTTATGGATTCCTTCACCGTACCTCATGTGTGCTGTGAGACTTCATGGTTTCAGCCAAGTCTGGAACTGAGCACACAAAACAAGACTGGAAGATACGACTTTAACATAGTTTACAATTGATATAAAAACCAGAAAATCTGCTAAGTATTATGCTAGAAGTAATGAAACTAAGGGCTTTGGAATCTGGGTTCCTCCTTTATTTTGAAAAAATTGTCCCCAGTGAATTAATATACCAAAGAATGTATTGTATGCATTGTTGAAATGCATTGTGAAATTTCAATCCAACTGAAATGTATCTGTACCCTGCTTTCTGGGCCCTTGCTGAATTTCTTTTAGGTTTTAGTTTGACCTTAGTTCACTTGTTCTTCATTTGAAACCATGGCTGACTCTCTCCACATTCTTTCATCTTTCAGTTTCCTGGAAACCATTGAGCTTATCTTTGTTTTGTGAATTGCATTGTTAACTGCTGCTTCAAAAAAAATGTTCAGCTGCCAAATGTGTGTTGCTGAGCATTAATGAAAAGAATTTTATATGGTAAGAATAATAAATGTAGTTATTTTCAGTTGTGGCTTCTACTAGTTGGCCATTTGCGATAATTCAGTAGCATGTTTGATGTGTTGAATTTCTTCATGGCAGTAGGTTTAAATGCACATCCAAGCAAGCTGTTAAGTAAGATAGTTTCACCTTTGCTGGCTATATGCGTGTTTATTTCAAACACCTCACACTGAAGGCTGATTCTTTCCTCCCAAAATCTAGCCACAGATGCCTGTTTTAGGGTTTTGGTTAAATATATAAATTCAAAAATATTTCAAATGCATATTGAATATATATGCATATAATTGTGTGTATACACACACATATGTATAGTGTTATTCCTTACCATGACTGAGATACTAATACCTACTTTAAAAAAAAAAGTCTGCTTATTTGCAGTAAGTACTTCTAAAACACAAGCTAAATCTAGTTTGCCTAGTCTTAAATTTAAATTTATCATCAGATGTCTGTACATATCTAGGAATTACTTTTTCCCAAGCATGCAATTTGGTGGCCAAACACAATATGTGTTTGTTAATTATTGAGATCTTTTTTATATCATGTAATACGAAAATACACATATCCTGTTATCTGAATAGCTGAACTTTGCAGGAAGGTGAGCAATTGGCGTGGATGGTGCAGAACAAAGATATAAAAATAGTAAATATATAAATGCTGTCCAGAGCTTTGGTTACCTGCAGGAGTTTACTCCAGAAAGCATGATTCTTATCATCTTGATGTAGAATAATGTATATCTGTGGGGAAGGAAACCTCAGGATAAAATTAATTATTGTTTAGTGCTGGAGAAAGTTTCACAAACCATTTCATGGTTTACCCTGCATCAGGATGATGAGGGAGTTTTTTTGTTATACATAATTTTATCCTAGCTTTTTCCCTGAAACTGATTGAATTCAATGCACCTGACCCTGAGTCTGTATAAGGCACCTTCCAGAAAAGGAGAATAATTTTTTGCTGACATTTACTGTAATTCCTTTCTTCCAGTTTAAAGGGAAGAAGAGGGGAAGATGAAGTCCTACCATATATTTGGAGAGTAATTTGTCAACTAGACAATCCTGTAACATGTTTTTCAATCACAGTGTCTGCAGAAATTAATTGCTAATACTTTTGACAACAGGAACATAGCCATATTTTTTGACTACTTTGTGCATTGGTAGTCCTTCTAGGTTCTTCCTATACCTATGCAGTAACATACAAATAGCAAACATCTTTATTTCAGTTCACATAATATAATATAGTGGCTGGTTTCTGAATAAGCATATGTTTATCCATAAAAGCCAGTTAAATTGAACTACATACATATGATGCTAAGTAACATTGCCAACTGCTGGAATTTGTTACCTGCAATGAGACCCATTTTAAACATAATGGGTTTCTAGATAAGAATGATCAAATTCTCTGTCAATTCAATGTACTGATCCTCCTTCTCCCAAAATGTAGAGAGTTTCCAGTTAAGACAACAACTCTGCTTATTGTTTGCCCCAGAATATGTAGGAGAAAACTGAGAAGCATCTCCCTTCTTGTACTTCTCAGCTAATTTTGAACAAAGGAAGCCTTTTGCCTTTTTTTTTTCCTCTAACTGCTATGTTTGTTCCCATTCTCTTTCCCAATGTCTTGCATATTATCTCATCATCTTCTGTAGAGTTGAGATTTCTCATCTTTTTTCTCCTATATATTACGGTGTTTGCCATCTCAAAATAACAGACAAACCATCTTTGACTACCCACCCGCCTCTAAATTAATGTAGTGCTATTTATAGTCATTGTTTGATCTCTTTCAGTTTTGTGTCTCTAACACAATTTAAATTTAACTGTAACTGTACTACTTTTTAAATGGTATTTGACACCATCAGATTCTTATTGGAAGTGTGTTTTGTCTTAGATGATGATAGAATTCATGAAAACTGCTTTGCTTCTATGCTCTTAAATTATTCTTTCAGTAAATCCTTTGTCATACCCTCTGTCCTCTGTGACCTCAACAAATATGATATAACAGTGTTCTTGTATTTGTTTAGTACTTTTTTTACTATGCCATCCATTTATCTGCCCCCTGACCTCTCTCACCATCATGTCTAAGCCAGGTTGCATGTATCCAGTTGCAAGGCCCTTTTTCACCCCTTTCACTCCCCTTTCTCTTAACCTGTCATCTTTAGTTCATCATTGAGATAAATACATGACTTCAAAGCAGGAGAGTGCATCACCCAGTTATACTTTCAAACAATTGCATATTGCTCTGCTTCCCTCATGCCTAAAGTCTTTTCAAAACACTTTTCAGTGAATTGGTGAGGATTGTATTTCTGGTTTAAGACAGTCAAACGTATTGATCAGTGGAGTTTCAGTGTCTTCTTGTACTTGACTACCTGTGTATATGTAGCTTTTGTATGGATATACTTACAGGTTTGTTTGGGATTTTCTTTTCTCCTTTCTCTTCCTGTGTCTGTACAATGTCTAGCATCACAGTTCAGTGCAATGACTATGGTTTCTAGCTGTGGTGGTATTAAAATAATGATTAACAATTTCTCTGATTAGTACAGGTGTCCACAGCATAAAATTTTCATCACTGAAGTGTGCATGTCCTTTTGAGACAAGGAGAAGGTGTTTACTTGTTACACATCTCTATTGGGAAACTTAGGAGTTATGCGTTCCTTGCTGCCAGTTAGCACTGTTCTCTAATCTCTGTAGGAAAGAAGCCTTGTTTTTGTTGGCCTGCTTGCACCCTGTAAACTAAACAGAAATAGCCAGGTGTCCTGGTTTCAGCTGGGATAGAGTTAATTGTCTTCCTAGTAGCTGGTACAGTGCTGTGTTTTGAGTTCAG
>JAVJGG010000032.1:13789910-13802485 GCA_035590195.1 Aviceda cuculoides | reverse complement strand
AGTTTCTTCTTTTCTGTTCTATTACACTGTTCTTATCTCAACCCACGAGTTTTACTTCTTTTTTTCCTGATTTCCTCCCCCATCCCACTGGTGGAGGGGGAGTGAGTGAGCGGCTGCGTGGTGCTTAGTTGCTGGCTGGGGTTAAACCACGACACCAGGGGAAGGCCTCTGTTTCTCTGCAAGTGTTGTAGGGGAAGGCTATGTTTCTACTTTGCCCTAAGATGTCACATTGAAAATGAGAGAAGAAAAACAACAGGGCTGCTGTGGAGGAAATGTTCTGCAACATGTACTTAGGCGTGGTTTATCCTTTTATGGGTGAGTATTAACATCTTGATCTTTTGATAAGTAGCATTTAAGTGCATCTTTCTATCTTGGGGGTGATGATTATGTAATTTAGAGTCTGTGATAAATGTCAACACAGAAATTTTTTGGCTGTAAATTTATCTTATACATGTGTGTCTGTATGTCTGCATGTACAAACTGTGTAGCAAAGTTTTAATCTCTTCTTGAGACACTTTAACTTGTTAGGCCAGGATGGATGTGTAATCAAATAGCATCTCTAAAAGTGAAGGATGTAAAACACATAGCAGTTGCACAGGGTGCTGATACTCTTGTAAACTACACTAAACTACATGGCAGCCACATGGGCCTCCTAAGCCAAAAACATCTTAAATGTCCTAGCAGGATGTGACTTTCATTACAAATATTTGCAATATCGGTGTTGACATCTCATGTATTTCAGTTTAAGCTATATAAGCATCATGTATACTCACCTATAAAAGGCAACACTATTAAAGAAAAAAGTTATTTTTGGTATGATTCCTAAGAGTATACAAAATCCATTAAATCAATAGATAAGATGGATAATACAATTAATATATTAACACAAACTTGGCATAGTGCAATAAATCTGATAATCAGAGGTTTACGACAAAGCTTAGTTGAAAGTTAGTATTTGTGATGGATTTTTGGCTACTAGAAGCAGTTTCCTGAGGTGACAACAGCAGTATTTCTAGCATGAATGCAATAATTTTCTTTTCAGAAATGCTGTAATCCTGTTTAGAGAGTCAAACAAAGTTGGTTTGAGAAAAGCTTTGCCAGTTTTGTCTCATTGATCTAAATATTCTAATTACACAGCATATTTTTTAGTTATGCTGCAGAGTGCAGGCCAGTATATAAAAAAAAACTTAAGGAAGATTTTCCAGAAAATCTTCTCTTAAAATATTCCCTCTCATTAGAATCTGAAAAGCTGAGGGCATATAAACTTTTGATGGAAAAATTACGTAGGTATCTAACATTCTGCTACTGAGTGTTTGTATTGGTTGCCAGTTTGGCAGTTGGGCATCTCGTGGCCTATCTCATGCCTAAGTCTACTTTTTAATTACCAGACTGAGCATTCCTTTGTCTATGGGCTCTGTTTGCTAGACATGCTCAAACCATGCCAATACACCCAAGCAGCCATAAGTACAAAGCATGTTACCAGTCATGATCAAGATTTTGCCCATTTTCTTTCAGAAACACAACCTAGGAAGTTAGCATCTGCCTTAGAGTACTCCTCCACTTTCTTCAACCTCAACAATTTCATCTCAGTAGATTTGTCTCCATTTTCCTTCACACAAGAGAGTGACCTAACCCCTACATAATTTTTTTTGTAAATTTGAGAGGAGGAAGGGCATCATCTCTCCAGTGGTGAAATTAAGATATTCATCCAGGAACACAAAATTCAGGGCCAAACCAGCATAAATTGGAAGGACAGTATTTCTCTAGCCTAGTGATGGGCACAATGCTCCTCTGGAAGAAAAGGTAACATTCTGAGCACTGCTTGTACAGACTTTGATTCTCTCATGCGAAATGCATAAACAGATTATTATGTGGGGACTAGGAACTTTTTGCAGATGACAGTCTCATCGTTGATCTAGATTAATGGCTTCTAACACCATGAATGTTGTTTTTCCTAGTGCTTTGTTTCAGGCCTGTGGTGAAGAGAGTTTTTATTCAGATTTGCCTGTGTCCTTGCCATTGAGGTCTTCCATCATAAAGAGGGGAAGTATGTTGAGACTTTGAGACTTACAAATCGCTTTCTGGGCATGTACTTTTGTAACTATGAAGGGCAAGTGTGATTGTCATCACATAACCTGACTGCGTGTATGTAAGAGGCATGGCCATGTACGTTGTGATAAATCCTAATCTTTAACACAGTCCTCTGATACTGAAAGAAGCAGGGTTGTAGGTTCTTCTCTTTGGTTCTTTTTTCTTTTGTCTGATTTAGTTTTGGGTTTGACACACACCCCCCCCACCTTATCTCTTCGTTTTGGCACTGTTCTGCTTACAAATATTGAGAAATGTACATTGGTACATAATATTGATGATAGTGATCGTTCTTTACAAGTTTTTCCTTCTAGAGTACTTATGGAGATACGCTTACTGAAGAGTGTGTTACCTTTAGTTTTACCTGTTCAGGCAGTACCTAAAAAAGAAGCCCATTATAAGTTGACATTGAAAGACTGAAGATACTGACTGGACTTTGTAAGAAATGTTTTCTCTACTTCTTAATATGACCCATTTTTATTTTTCTACTCTGCTAATTAAATTTAGAAGAGAATAGCTTTATTTGAATTTCTTCCATAGAAGAAATTTCTTTGTAGAAGTAAAGACACTTTTAAATTATTACTTCAAGAGTCCTTGCACTATATCTTCACAGGCTTTTTTTCTTTTTTTTCTTTTTTTGTTTTTTTCCTTTATAATTTGAAGAGTAAACCAAATAATGTAGTCAGGTTTTTTCCCAAATGCAAAAAGCAGTCAAAATTGAACACACTAAGAATCTCTCTTTGTGTGCTCTCTTACTGCCCTTTTTTTAAGATCACCTCCACATTCTTCATGTGGTTGTCTTAATTTTCTGACATGCAGGGGACTCCCCATTCTTTTCTCACGGGATCTAGTTGCTGTCCATGTCTTGGTCATACAGTCTTTTCTGCCTGGACTATTGACAGTCTTTGGTTAGAGGGTATATATTTTTCTTCTGAGTGAATTTATCTTCACTAATGCCTTATTGCAAAGTAGTGTAATTATACTGTGGTGTGTGCATATATATATGTACTTATGGAACACTAAACAATATTTATTACTAAGAAGACTATGTAACTCTAAATGTTCTGAATGGTTTAACTTTCTGGGATGTTCATGGAAAAAGATTAAAACTGGTTAACTGCTTATGCAAACATGAACGTGTGGTTGTAGCAGACCTTTTTTCTTCCTAGCTGCTTTTGTTTCTGTAAATCAAAGCTTTCCTTCAAAGAAGTCTCAAGAAAAGTGGTGTCTCTCAGCAGGGAGTCTTCATTCTACAGAAAACAAACATTTTGTGCCTGTCCTCTGCTATTGGCTTAAGTGTAATAGAAACTTATTAGGAGAGTGCTGGAAGCTCCTGGCTTGTGAGGAGCAGTCTACAGGACTTAGCTCTTTTCGTTGAAGCCATGTGTATTACTTTCTCAATTTCATAGAATCTTCTTATTGAAGAAGCTCTTGCCAATGCAGGCTTTTGCAGTTAGTGCTCTATTAAAAAAAAAAATCCAAAGATTTGTATATTAGGATGAGAAGGTTTGCATATAAATATAGCACATTTTAAAGGTTTTTGAATTTATCATATATTTAAGAGGTATACCTGTGTAATTGGGAAAGTAATTGTTTATTACTAGAATTATAATTCATATGCAATATCTTGTACTAATTTTTTGTGTAAGATAACTGATTGGGGAAATAAAATCCAATGTAAATACTGACAAGTATTTTTATTACTAGTATTTTTAGGGACAAAGCTAGAAAGCAGTAATGAGGAAAGTGACTTCAAAGTGATAGCAAGAAGCAGCTAAGAATTTTTAGTGTAATAAAGCAGCAAAAGAACAGTGACCTTTTTGGTATTGTATACAAAGGAAGGCATTGTGGCCTATGTTTGTAAGAGTAATTTCAAGTATGGTGTGATAATGGATTCGGGGTACTTTCTCAGAAGGGCATGTCTTTAACTTGAACTTATGTAATAATAATAATAATGAACTTGAATTATGTGAATTTAAGAAATGGCAAAAGTAAGTCTTGTATAGAATGTAGAGAGTATGGACTGATTTGTGAAGAAAGATTAGAAATAATAATTATGCATATATTAATCAAACTCTTTATGAATGATACACAGAGTTTAACCTGTAAATAGATCAGGAGTATAGATATGAAGTATGGAGAGAAGTGGTGCATAATGAATTCGTGGAAACCATCATGATGCAAACAAACGTCTTTCCAGTTGTAAATAGTAAGAAAACTGAATTCTCAGTGTTTGAAATTATTGTATGAATAACTTTGACAGCTGGCTTATTCTTTGTCTCATTACCAAGTGACTTTCAGTGACTCTCTAGTTTCTGAAGGTGAAAGTGTGTCACTTGTTTATGAATGGATACACCCATCAAATAATTTTTGACGGGAGGAGGAGGGAGGATTTGTGAATTAATCTTTTAGTATAAGTTTTGATACAGAAATGGCCTTTTAACTTTTCTTTGTATTCTTTATTTTTCAGTTACTCATACTTACTTATCTAACAATTTGGTTTTTAAACCTTTATAATAGAATGTTTCTCATTTGTTTATGAAGCTTTTGTACTGAAGCTAGGAGCTTCAGGTGCAATATATTAAAGCTAAAAAAATAAAGCATGGTATTGGAAACTGAATTGATAATTTCAGCAGGAAAATCAGCTGCAAATTTAGATCCCTTACATAAATGACATGTTTTTATTCTCATAGAAATTAACAGAAGATAAATTAGATTGAATTTGTTCTATTGTTACATGCTATAAGAATTGCCCCCCTTTTTTTTTTTTTTTTTTTTTTTTAAATGCAAGTGTTGCTTAATAAGAGGATGTTCTTAGAAGGAAAAGTAATACCTGTATCTTGCTTGTTTTAATACCAGGGGTTCACAACAGCAGTTAGCTGCAGAGAAAAGTGAGTGAGCAAGTCTTTTAATTAACCTCCATGATTATGCATCATGCCCTCTTCATTAAATAGATCCAACAGTGAGAAAAGCCAGTTGTTTCTAATAATTTTCTAGTGCTTTTGTGGTTTGTATACTTCAGTGTTCTGAAGGTCGGATAGAACTACCAGACCATAAAATCCAGCCAGCGAGAGATCTGGAGCTAAGAGAGCTCAAGGATTTATTAAGTGATGTGAAACTCTATTGTTTTGTGCATGTGTTACATAATTGCTGTCAATGCAAGGCTGTTAAAATTCCCTGCTAGTAATAACACGAATACCATTTTATAGCTTCAAGAGGAGATAAAAGAAGTTTCTTAGTCAGCACTTCAACAATATCACAGCACATGTCAGTTTTATTATTCTGGGGCCTTCAGTTTTGGCAGATGCTCTCCATTCTGGCTGTGGTGTGGTAATTACCATATAAATTAAGCAGTGAAATAAGCTGAGTGCAGCCTTATCCCTGCTGCCTGTAACCAGGTTGCAAGTACTGCGGTGTGAAACAGGCATAATTCAGGCTGATTATATTTAGAAGGCCACATTTTGAAATGCTGTGCCTTTATCTCTATTCAAGTCAATTTTAAAAGTAAATTGAAGCCGTTTAGTTGCTGTGCAAACAGAAGGATCATTCTTTCTCCACAAGGTACTCTCCATAATAGCATTCCAGGAATTAGTTTAATCCATCCAGGTTTGATTCATAGCCACTAATTATATTTCAGCATACATTCTAATGCTTCAAATTATATGTGTCCTTACTTTAATGAGTTGTAACTAGCCCTTAAATTGGGAGCTTTGCACTTTTCTTTTATATCTAACAGGCTTTACTTTGGATTTTATGGGATTAAACTACTATGGAAAGTCTAGGAAAGTGAGCTGAAGTGAGTGGATTTGTTTTCTTTTGCTTTGTGGTTTCTTCCTAATTCAGTTAATTCTGCTTATTTGGAAAGCCTTGGAAATTTTAAATCAAGAATCCAAATGCAAATTCCTCAGATCATAGTGATAAACCAGACATTTTCCTCCACGTGATAAGTAACTGGATGTGTCAAGAGTGGGCAAACAAAATAAAGATGATGTGAGCAACTGATGCTTTTTAAAATTAGAAAAATTGTGTTGGAAAATGAAAGCCTCATAAGAAAAATAGTGTATTACATAACTATTTTTTTTCTGGTACTGTATTACAGAAGTCAAAGCATTTTGGAGAGCTGGATATGTTATGAATGGTGTAGTGGGCACAAAGAAACATGGCCGGGGGCTCAGTGAGCTGTTGACAAAGTTAATAATGTAACTGCAATTGTTTGATTTAAGTTCTTATTTTCAATTTGGTGTCATGGAAAGAACTAGAGCAGAAACTCGTGCCACCAGTGTTACACTACAGTTAATTATCTTTTGCTTTACTAGACTATTTTCTCTATAGATAAAATGTGAATCTGTAAAAGTGTTTGCTGCTTCAGAGATAACTTCATTATCTTTTAATACGATGGAATGTTAAAATTAGGGATTTTGATTCTTGTGCTTACTTTTCACCTCTGAGGAATAAGTTACAGGATATTATTTTAAGTTATTACATTTATAAAGAGTATCTTTATTATATTCAAAACAGAATAAAATTAGAGTTCCTGTTGTCTCAATTTTCAAGGTACTTTTGGAATAAAATCTGTTTCTCCTGTTTTGGTGATTTTCTTCAGGTAGAATATCTGGATTTCTTTTAACATTCTTGACGTGGAACTTGACAGTATATACAGTGAAACAGAACTGAAATAATAGGATTTTTAATCTTTAAATATCAGAATTGTATTTAACTATAGTGGAAATAAACACCAATGCCAGAACCCACTCCAGCTCAGCTAATTTTATTATTCCTACTTAAACTCCTCTTTGGTGTCAGGTATTCCTTTTTCTGCCAGTTTTATGTTGTTCGGTTGTTTTTTTTTTTTCCCCCCTTTCTTTCTAATGATACTCATTACTCAACAGTTGAGTTATTTTTCTAACTGATAATTTAGGTAGTTTCATGCAGCACTTCAAGGGCCTTTAGAAACAAAGGTGGTACAGAAAAATAAGCTGTTATTTGAATAGCTTGATTTTGAATTGTTAAATATTAGGGTAACCTTTATGTGAGTATATTGAATACATTTTGATACAGTTAAACAAGGAGAATAGGCACCTCCAGTCTACCAGACAGATGGCACATGACAGTAAATGACTTTTTCTGTTTTGAAGAATCCTATCTTTTTTTCTTTTCTGTAAGTCCTTTCTGAGAAAAGAAAATTAGATAAAGTGTTTAAATAATTATTTTCTGTATGTGTATCTGCTCTATGCATTGTTATTAATTCTTACTTTATAATTACCTTCATTAGGGCTCTTTTGTATTTGCATTTTCTTAGAGATTAAATCAATTAAGACATGCCGTAATCCAACGGAATCTTTAGAGAATTCACAGAGGAGTATGTGTAGTCATAGAGATCTGCCTGGGCAGAATAATTTTAAAATTTAATGCTGAAGTTGCTACTTGGTTTTGATATGCAGACCTTTCAGTAAATGCTTAGTTTAGCAGCCATGCTTGGAATGTCTGATTTGGTAAGACCTTCACGAAAATGTTTTCTATGCTTGACAGAAATCATCCGAGAACACAGCTAACAGTGGATAAAAACAATGGATTGATGCTGAGAATATGGGAAGGGAAGACCTTGGTTAACCATTAGAGATGTGTTACAGTTAAAGTTTGATACACTGTTGAGCTTGCTTCACAAGCAAATACATATAACAAAACAGCTCCAAGCTACTAATTATATTATACTACTGGACTTATCTGGATTTTTGCCAGGTAGAAAATGATTAGGCTAAATCTTACTTGTACTTTCACAGTTGACCTCCCTGTAATCCCATGGAGGAGGAAAAAAAAACCCCAAACCAACCAAAAAACATGGGAAAAAATATTTTGTGGGGAAAAATGTGTTTGAGTATTGGCAAACTTAACATAGCTTGTGGAAAAACTTCATTCCACCACCATCTTTCACTGTTAAATGTTATTAATTAGGAACTTACCTCGTCATTCCTTTACCAAAAATACTTGTAAATACAAGTAAAATACTTGTTACACCTGACACTGTGTACTGAGTATTTGATGCTGGTATCCAAGATGTTGGTAGATCCAGAGGCTGGATTATTTGGAAAGTGCGCTTGACAACTTTAGCTGTTGCTTTTCCTTTTTTGCTGTTTATCAGGCTTTTTGTTTGTATTCTGTTTATTATTATTTGTAGTGCTTCTCTTTGCATTTCATGGTGTGCAAGTGGACTAACCATACTGAGTAGGGCAATGGTAGATCTCTGCCTCTACTTGTAGAGTTACGATGCTACCACCTATGGTTCTGTGCTGTTCCTCTTATGTTTAGTCAGTCTTGAATATAGAGTAATATTGTTTACTTTTATAAACTCGATTGAGCATGCAAATAACTGAAAACAAATTTCACTGTGAGGACAACAGATTTTAATGTGCAATTTTAATCTTTATTTATAATTTTCCCTCAGTTTGTTTCTAGAACATAGCACGCAGCAAACATTTTCTAATTCAATTTGTTCTTAATCTTCTCCATTTTAAACCATTTCTGGGGTTTATCTAGTAATAATTTATTTGAAATTATAAGCTGCCAGGTGATGTGCAAATTCACTAACTAGATAAACTTTAAGGTTAGGTTGAATTAAGTAGCATTGATATACACTTTTGGTATAGGATATCAGAATCTCATGCAGAAATACAGTGAACTTATTTATGTTTTGATGAAGCTGGAGAGAACAGTCAAGTTATATGTTAATTTCTCTTCATACACCTTTAGGCCTTACTAGATCATTTTTCACTAA
Source organism: Aviceda cuculoides (assembly GCA_035590195.1). Lineage (NCBI taxonomy): Eukaryota > Metazoa > Chordata > Aves > Accipitriformes > Accipitridae > Aviceda > Aviceda cuculoides. Next base: position 13,793,625 of record JAVJGG010000032.1, on the reverse strand, counting down.
AAAAGAAAAATTGGTGCCTTAAAAAAGCCTACACTCCTCTTCAAAATGTGACCAAATGTGATGTAGATAAAAGGAAACACACTATAAAAAGTAAAGATGGGAATTACTTTGAGCTCTTTAATACAATAAAACTGCTAATGTCTTTAATAAAAGTTTTAAAAGAGGGTAAAAGCAAGTAAAACAATATAGTATAAGAACAATATAATATGAAAGATTGAAAAGTGCCTATTCTTGTGGGGTTTATGGTTTAGAGAGCTAAATTTTTAATTTAGCGATTTTTAACAATTGATCTGGCTGAACTAGGTAAACATTGTCTATAGGACAGCTATTCAAGTGCAGTCTAATTAATCATTAACACAACTTTGTGAAATGAATGCCCCCTGCAATGAGTTTGATTCATCTGCACAACAGCCTATTGTCAGTCACAGCTGAAAATTGAAGGTAGTTTCTGCTCTGAAGCAAAACATTCAAATCTTGGCTACTTGTTATTGCAAGAAAAAAGAGAAAAAGCTTCTTAAAATCACACTTAAGTATTAATTTGAACTGAAATTGCAGGAATGTTCTTTGAATCATTCTTGCATAGCCGTCTAGTGTAAAATGCTTTAAAGTAGTTAAGATGCATATTTCAACTTGGTGAACTAGTATTACATTGTCACAAAAAAATGCAGTCTGCAAATAATTAATAATTAAAACAAGAACAAACTAGATTTCTTTTAGTACTGAGATCATACTTTTGAAAACTGATGTTCTCTCAGCCTTTTGAGTTTCTTTTTGTCAAGAAAGGGGAAGTCTGCTCAAAGTTCTTTGTACTGCCTGATCCTTCACAGAATGCCTATGTACAGAAAGCAAAGTGGCTTATGCATATTGCTCTACTCTGAAGGTTTTAACTGTAGATGCAGAGAGTTAGGCAGGTGTCAGATTAAGTTCAGAGAGGGAGATTCATTGCATAAGATCATTTATAAGTTCATATATTCATTTTTCCATAGGTAATTAAAATCATTGTTTTTCCTGAATAATCTGGTAATTCCTATTCTATTAAAACACTACATCTGTTTCAGATAAGCTACATTTAAGTGCTTAAATCATTACAAGAATGTTCACTAGATCACTAGAAAATCTTGATGTTATATAAACAAGTACACAGTGCAAGAAAGTGGAATTCATTTAGTTTAGTGTAGCTGGAGTCCTGCATGTGCATTCATGTGAATGCTGTTTGTGCTTGGGCATCAGGTTGTCTAAAAAGTATATTAAGAAAAAAAAGCCTCATGCAGTTTCATGGGTTGTACTTGAAATGTTTAAGGGACCTGCTAAAGTCACAGCTCATGACTGCCATTAGTAACGTTAAAAAGTCTGTTAGACTGATTTTTACCAATTTACCTTCTGAAGAACTACAAAGAAGAGAGCTGTCCTTTCATTTTGAGCAGAATACTGTTATTCTATATTTTGAGTACAGGATGAGCATTATTGCTTGGATAAAATAACAACTCTTTCATTCTCAGGCCCATCTAGTTTCAAGGAATGTCATTTATGTGGTAATTTCCTTCAGCATTTATTGTCTGTCTAAATCTTGAATGAATCAAATGGAATATATTACCTGTGGCATAGATTTTAAAATAAGATCATCCTGAATATCTCTTTGGGGGTGGGGGGATAGCCTGATACTCTGCTGCTTCTTATGCTTTCTTAAAACGTTGTAAATTAGTCATTCAGAATTACTGCTTCTTTCGAAAACCAAGAATTTTGTTTAGATATAAGCATACATGCATAATAATCTTTACAGGTAAACTAGCTAATTGTTCAATAAGCTATAATCTTTATGGGTTTTGGAACAGTTTATCATAAATGTTCAAGCTGGAGAATCAAGAACCTTATTCTTTACGGTTTTTGTTATTTTTGTGACCAAGAAAGAGTGGAATATCTATTTGAAAAAGAAGATTCCAAATTAATCCAATTTTCTTGAAAACATTTATCTTCTTTCTCTTTGTAGATATTTTGTGTTTGAGCACAGTAGTCTTCACAATGAATTCTGGAATAGAAAACTAGCAATAATAGAAACAGGGGCCTTGTACATGAACAGCTCACTAGAGAAGTCCAAAATACAAGTTGTTAAAAAAATTTATCTAAATATCACAAATATCTTAGAAAGTATCGGATACATAGTTTTGAAATAAATGGAAATAAATTTAAAAAAAAAAAATTGGTTATTCTTCCATGTAGTATAGTTTTGACTAAGAAGGTTTTCACAGAATCGTAGAATCATTTAGGTTGGAAAATACCTTTAAGATCATCGAGTCCAACTGTAAACCTAACACTGCCGAGTCCACCACTAAACCATGTCCCTAAGCACCACATCTACACCTCTTTTAGATACCTCCAGGGATGGTGACTCCACCACGTCCCTGGGCAGCCTGTTCCAGGGCTTGACAACCCTTTCAGTGAAGAAATTTTTCCTAATAGCCAGTCTAAACCTCCCCTGGTGCAACTTGGGGCCATTTCTTCTCATCCTATGTTCCATATCGAGATCATACCGATGTTTTAAGTGGGAAAAATACAAGACTGGCATGTTTAAAGTGTTTAGCTGCTCCTTCTAGAGCCAGTCAGTCCCAGTTATCTCACTTACTATTGCCTTCCATTGACTCTGATTTCCTGGTAGCACCACTGCTGCTCTCAGCTAAACCACAGTTTCTAGTCCTACTTTTTTGGTAGGTACTAAAGCCGCAACATTCAGTTTAATATAAACTTGCTACTTGCCTTTATGTACTGGTTTAGTATTGTAGCTTCCACGTAAAATATAGATACTGATGATCCAAGCTACTGACATCACAAGTTCAGTGGCTGTGAACTGTTTCTTTTCCTCTAATTTGTTTTCTTCCTACATGTCCCATTAATTTCATATCTTCCTACAGATTGTCAGTATTCTTATAAGGTATATGTGAATTTCTAAACAGTTGCATTTAACCATAAGCTGAGCTTTTGACCCAATTATTATTCCTGTCTTGTTTCCGCATCCCACTAACTGCAGTCCACAAAACAGTTAGTTACATACAAAGAGTTCATTTATATGAAGGTTCCTTTTCCTAATGACTTGTTTTCAGCAAGTATCTAGATCACAGTCTGTCTGCCTGTACTGAATGTATACAATAGTTAAACCCACTCTTCTCAAATATACATACATTATTCCACAGAAAGCTGTTATAAAATGGGGTTGTTTCAGGCAAGCCATGACCTTTAAAACTGATTCTGATCTGATTTTTGTAAATAGAAAAGATGAAGTATTCCATTTCGGGCTCTAAATAGCAAGCAGAAGATTTAACAAATATTTAAACATACAGTAGAAAGAATCAGGAGATTTTGCTCTAGGTATATTTAACCTATAATACAATTTGTTATTCTTTAGTCATATTGAGAAGATTAAACGCTGAGATGAGTTTTCCACTGATGAAGTACTAAGGACATAATGTTAAACAACATTCCTTGCTTCAGTTGGCCCATTAAAAATCAAATAACTCTCATGCCCTGTACTAGGTCTGGCTGGGATGGAGTTAACTTTCTTCATAGCACCCCCTATAGTGCTGTGCTTTTAATTTATGGCTAAAACCGTGTTGATAACATACCAGTGTTCTGACTGTTGCTCAGCAGTGCTTGTGCAGTGTGAAGGCTTTCTCTTTTTTTTTTTTTTTTTTTTTTGCCTAATCTACCCCTTCCTCTTTTTCCC
>JAVJGG010000032.1:13736790-13789810 GCA_035590195.1 Aviceda cuculoides | reverse complement strand
AAGGTCTCCCCTCAGCCTCCTCTTCTCCAGGCTGAACAGCCCCAGTTCCCTCAGCTGCTCCTTGTAGGACTTGGTCTCTAGACCCTTCACCAATTTCATTGCTCTTCTTTGATTCTGAATGACTTCTTTTACGTAGTAAAGTTATCAATAAAATAAAATACTGTGATAAGTCAAAAGGAATATGTAGTGTTTGAACATTAGTAATACCTCAATTGTGCAAAGCAGTAAGGAAAAAAAGCCATTTGAAATATAATACTTAGGCTGAAACAGCGGTACAATACAGAGCACAATGAATGACATATATTTAGCTCAGTACAGTATCTATTTTATATCTTTTCATTTTTTCAGAGTTAATACTTAGGTTATTGGTTTTGTTGGAAAAAGGGAATATTAGTCACAAAACTGTTAAAGCTATTATTATATAGAAGTTGTTAGAAATAGTTTTTCTCTTGAGTTACCATAATTCTCTTTTCATTCTGACAGATTTATCAGGACCATTCATAAAAAAAACCAAAGTAGTAGGAAATGTCCTAGGCTTATTTTCTGTGGAAGAAAGAACAATGTATACAAGTCACAGATGTGTTACTGTTATGTTATTGTTTATAAAAGCAGGATAATAGTTTGGCTCAGGGTGTCTGAAATGTCAGTAGTTCATCTCTAGTTTTTGGCATCCTTTAATTATGACTATGGTTTACTGAAATATATCTGCACAACAGTCTTCAATAAAATGGAAAACCTTGCTTTAAGTGGGGTTTTGTTAGTGTGACAAGTAGACTAAACAGTGAAGGTGATTAAGTGTTGAGAATTCATATTGAATTTCAAAGTGGTTTATTTCAGAAAAATGTTATTCAGTTCTCTTTCATAGCACATATGAAAGACATATAATAATATATAATAATATTTCTAGATGTAACTTTTTTCTCACTTCTGTTTTCAATTGACTTGCTTCTCCAGAACAAACATAATAGCTCTGTTTAAAATATGTGGTCAGTATTTGTGTATTTGGATGCTTCTGTGGTGTGGATTAAGTTTCATAGATGTTTTCATGATGCATTTACATTACTGTGAAGTGGTAAAATGAGTGGTTTTGTCATAATTATGTGCACATGCTTAAGATTGTTCAAGTACACAAAGAAAGCTTTACTTATTTCATATTTTAAGGGTTTGTAATTCTGTCTTCACTACTTAAATCAATATTAAAGCCTGATCCTGTAGGTCCATTCTTGCAATATGAATTCAGAGAAATATTTATGATTGAATTTTCTCCTGTGTATATTTAGGATTAGGCCTTTAATTTGCATTACTGGAAATAATGAAAGTGAAAGAAAAATAGCATAATTCATTATTGTGGCCTATGCATAGGAGAAAATTTTTAAAAATAATTCAACAAAAGGTTTAGACCATTTCAGAGATTTCTTAACGCAGCAAAAATGCGTACTTCTAGGAGAAAAGTGCACTTTTCTGGCTACATGTAGTAAGTAGAATGCTTTTATTTTATTTTATTTCATTTTATTTATGACAATAACTTAATGGCAATAACTTATTTATGAGCTTGCTGCTGTTACACTAAAAACTGGACAGAAATATTATGACAGTCTTATGTGTGAAGTTTGAGTTTTGTGTAATTTTTGAATTATTGTTAGATGAGCTTTGTACACAGATGTGTGTGTTTAGATGTGTATGCTTGCTTAGAATGCTGTCTTGCCTAGTCAGGCAACAGAAACCAGGTCTAAATTTTCAAAGCACTATCACATCACTAAACTGTGCATAGTGCACATGTGCTGTGTGCAGAGTCATTTTCTCATGCAAATTGATGTTTGCATATGTAGTTTCTGCTTTTTACATAGCAATGTGGAGATTTGCTTTTACAATAAGAAAGTGCCCATTCTGTATACATAATAAATTAGATGCATAACTCTAATCATGTGAAAAGAGTTCTTGCATGACCAGATGAGACACTGCAAGGTAGCTATAGCCCCTTGAGATGGCTGGCTGTGAAAACAGCCGGTGAAAAAGACAGTGAAAACAGGATAGATATTTCTTTGTTTCTGTTTTGGTAGTTGTCTTATATTCAGTCAGTTTGTAAAACAAACTTTTAAAAGCCAGATTTATCTCTTTACTGGTCAAGAAATGTCAGTCTTCTGATAGGTAAATCATATCGTTTCTTAAGCAATGGTTCATATGCATGAATTTTGTATAAAGGAATAAGAAACTTTTTTGCTATGGAGGTATTGTTTCGCTGGATGTGGTTTCTACCTACACTATTTAGATGTACTATTACTGATCTACTTTAAGACCAACTATTTTCTACATTCATGGGAAACAGACGGAATGTCTGGAATTCCACTTACAAAAAGGAATCTGTATCCTGCTGAGTAATAGCAAGACTGTTGTCTTTTTTTTCCCTAACTGCAGATGTAAAATTCAATACCAAAGGCACGTGAAATATTGAAGGTGATTTACTGCTAAGATTTAATATTGTTTCTTAAATTACATAGCTATAAGGAGTATATCTGGCTGCAGGATTAATTTCAAGAGATGAGGTAGCTTAATCTTTTGTTGGAGAAATATTTCTAAAAGGAAGAACTAAAAGTAATAAATTGAAATCTTTAAGTTGCTCATATTATTATAATTTTTTATTTTGTGTATTTGTTGCTGTTTGTAAGCATTCATTACATGCATGTGTACTTCCTATGACTTTACCAAATGTAGGTATGTAGTGTTAATAAAATTGCAACAAATTGCTGAATGTGTTTTGTTTATGGTGATGACTCTGGCGATGCTCAGAAACCTGTTCAAAGATGTAGGTTTATCATATTCTTAAGAAATTTGAATACATTATTCTTAAGACTTAAATATCAGGAACTCGGAGAAACAGCAATGAGCCAAAAATATAGGTCCACTTGCATCACTAACTATAATATAAATAAGCAGTGCATATATAACCTCTTCTTATGAACTAGATGGGTATCATTATTTTAAGGAGATGATAGTTTATCTTTACCCAGAAAAATCCCTGACATCTTTTTCAGTTATAGCATTTTGTTGGTATTATTTCCTAGTTTTCAGCCTTCTTTCAGAGGAGAAATATGGTAGTAAGATGAAGATGTTGGAAATAATACACTAAAAGAACTTCAAGCCATTACTCAGTGTGAAGCAGATATGCTGTGGTGAAACAGCAATTACCCTGTAGTTAATACTTTCTCATGTTTTCAAAGTCATGTGGATTTTGAATAAAATTAATATGAACTCTGTGACTGCATCTCCTGGATTTGAAAGTTTTAGCAAATCTTTGTTATTTTTATAATGAACTTAACTCTTAATTTTCTTCTGTAATAAAATACTTGGGTAGGCAGGTGAAGAGATATGACCAGTTTTCATGTTACTTATATTAAAAATGTTTAACTGAACACCATTTTTATGTTAGCAGATATGTGATTTTAAATTTGAAAACCTATATAAAAACTTTTGAGCACTTGTTTGTTTTTTTTAATATTAATGACAGAGACAAAAAAGAAGACAGATGAGTTGTTGACTACTGTTCAGAAGTACACCATATAAATACACAGTCCGTAAAGATGTTTCTTAAATTTAGAAGGAAATCTTCAGAAGTAGTTTAGGTTTTGGATAAGCACAGGAATACTCACTATCACTTTTTCTGTAATCCTCTGGTTGTAGAAATAGCAGTGCAAATTTGTTCAGGACATCTAGCTGTTGTAAAAACCCCAGGTCTCTAGGAAATAGAGTTAGCAAATGCATTTTTTTCATGTTGGGAGAACTTGCAAATTTACTATATTATTACTTGTAAATTCTGGATGCAAAGTGCTAGTACAGGATCATTATACACTGCAATGCATATTGCATCAAATTTCTAATAATATTTCAGTACATAAAACCTCTGTCTTCTATTATTGTTTATATTTTTTAGGAATCCTTTTAATAACATCTGGAGTTTGTACAAACATCAGGAATAAAAGTGTGGGAGAACAATACTTAATCTATACCAATTATATGTCTAAAACAGTTCATGACTGAAGAAGTAGCAATGAGATGTATGCAGTGTTTCAAAGGGGGAAATAAGATTTCTGGGGCTGGAGATTTTTTGGAGTAATTAAAACACACAGCTCACACTGAAGTCAGTGGAATTTGGTTGCCTAATTAGTTTTTATAAATCTTAATGTATAAGGTTAAAATACTTGGTTTCTAGATCTGTTTCTTTGTGTAATTGGTAAGGATGATTCTATTAGGACTGACTTACTGGGTCATCTACACCCCTATACTCAGGCCAGAACATGAGTACTTAACTGGTTACCAGTTTACCTACTTTTTGTACATTGATTTATCCTCCTTTGACTGCTTCCATAGATTTTGGGGTTTGGCTTTTTAGACTATTTTGGGGAAATAAGTTTATTTTACTACTTTATTTCTATCTTTAAACCATTAGTATATTACCATGTCAGTAAATCATGCTCAATAAATTCATGGGGTTAATTCCAGAAGGAGTACTGTGTAGGTGCCCTTAAATAAAGAATGAGACTTTTGGAGAGAATGCTGTCATATTGGGGGAAAAAAAAACCCCAAATAACCCACATCATTTTCTCTTGACTAGTTCTCTGTGGCTGAGGACACACTCTTGCTGAACATTTTAGAATTCATTCTGGGTATAAAATGTCCGTGAGAAGTTTGTGATTAGAAGTCATCCAGGAAACGCTGTGCCATAAAGGAAGCCATAATAAATACAGTTATACTACTGACTCTGATTATTGACTATAACATTATCATGTTAAAAGCATTGTAATACTAGCCAGAGTGAAAGGGGATGGAAATACATTCTCTCTCCATTTGTCATATTATTTCTTATCCTAGGTAGAGCACACGAGTAACGAGAGGCTCAAAGCATTCATTTGGTGTAAATGACACTGTTAGAGGGAACATTCAGCATTCGTACTGTTTTCTGAAAGTTTCTTTTTTGCTGCTTGTTTTCAGCATGACTTGCTCCCCCTCTCCTTTTTTTTTTTTTCTTTAGTGCAGGGTTGCCTCTTGTGCTGTGTTGTACCCGCCCCCCCCCTCCCGCCCCAAGGTGATTTCAGGTGGTAAAGTAGCAGGGCAATTGATAATGTGAGCAGAGCTGTGGCTTCTGATTCATGGCTCTTGACAAAATTTGAGGCAAATCAACTGTTTTGATGAAGTGGAAAATAGTTCTGGTTTGTTGTTTGGTCGTTCCCCACCCCCCCCTGTTTCTCAAATTTGAGTTGTGTTATATTTGCCTGTTCTGATGTCATATTCTTTTCTTCTTCCCATCTTTGTTTTCCCCACAATAGTGATGATCTCTGTTAAGTTGTTCTCAAATGATTATGATGGTTGCAACCCACTCATCCCTTCATCTCTTACACTATCTTTCCATCATTAGCACTCTCATGCTTTGTGTTGTCTCCTTTAGTTTATGTAGCTTCCCTCCTTGATCCCTGCGTGCTCCTTCTCTTCCATGTCTCGTGCAAGAAATTTCTGATTTTTAGTCACTGTAGAATCTAGTCTTTGTAGAGAAGATGGAGAGGGGAGTGTAAGAATAGATGAGCGAACTATAGAATCTCCTTCGAGCTTTTTTTCTCCCCTTATTGCAGAGAAGGAGGTAGAATCAGAATAGGAAATTCTTTCCCTACTCTCAGTACCTTCTTAGAAGCACTTCTTCCTTAGTAGGGAAACAGCTTGACAAATCTGTACCAAGACCAAATGAGCAGGCCTGATTATCTTTTCCAAGCCATTAAAAAAAAGTGTTAGAATTCTGTTTCAAAGATTTGGATCTTGAAATCACCGTCCAGGTTACTTGTAAGACAGGAATAAAAGATTGTAATAAAAGATTTCCTTTGTGCAATGATTTTCATGAGTATTGCTCTCAATTTCTTACTGCCATTCAACTGGATGATTTTCTTAATTGTCATTGACATTGGAGATCTTGTCATTTATAATTTCAAATAAATATAAACTTATTTGTGGGTGTGGTAAAAAGGGGAAGAGTTAACTGAAGGCTTGAAATAAAAAAAATTAAGATTTAATCTAGAAATTATGATTACTGAATCCTTCAACAAGGTGTAAAAGCATTCATATCTAATAAATCAGAGCCATTATCTATTACAACTGTATTTTGTATAATTGGTTTGCTACTAGATCTCTGAGAATAGTAGAATATTCTTTTTGCAGTTATTGAAATTTAAAGTCCTTATTTCAGGTCAATCCAAGCATGCCACTTTCCATGCTTCTTTAAAACATAGCACAAATCCCTGTTTGGTTAAAGCTCTGCTGAGGCTGTATATATTTATTCCACTTGTAGTCTGTAAAGCTTTTAAATTCAAGAAGCTTTTAGTTGCCATTAGTGAGACTGGATTCAAAACCAGGTGGCAGAGATGAATAGACAATGTCTGTGAACAATGCTTTGTAGAATTCCACATCACAATACCTACCCTGATGAGATTCTTTTCTTCATACTGAAATAAGAATTAAATAGTGCACAGTGGATCACTGAATAATGCTTTAAGAAATATTTAAAAAAATAGGTGAACTTATTCCTTTGGTATCTTTGTCTGTTTCTTTGTTGTCTAAATTCAAACTGTTTTTAATCCTTCAACCCCTGTTGTTTCTTGCATTATTGCTTTCAGTGCACCACGCATTGTTATTTCTGCCCAAGTTCCCTTCAATAAGAAAGAGTTGGTCCGTTGTCACTTCTAACTTTGTATTGTGGGGAAGTATTGTGAGTATGAACTACAGAGATTTTTTTTGTTACTTGGAGTACTACTGTGGTTAATAATACAGCTGTATTTTTTCTTGCTTCTCTTCAGTCTTTATCGGCATGAACCTGCAATTGGGTGCTGAATTTGGTATTTGTCCTGAATGCTCGCCTCTCTAGAATATGTGACTCTGGGGGAGGAAAATTCCTCTATTGTGACGTCAATTAATGGTATTGTGTTGTATAGTAAGCATGAATGGCAGAAATCCAGCCAGTTAGAGGAGGCATGTAACTTCAGGTTCTTTTGTTGTAATGGTCGGAGTTGATTTAAGCTGGATATAAAGCTTTGTTTAGTGCATAAAATTCCATCACTTTAGAAAATGAAATATGATTTAGCTACTAATTGGAGATGGGAGGGGATATGGACACTTTCTTGATAGTCTAGATTTTACTTAGTCGTGGGCTTCTTAGCTTGGATAATGTATTTCCAGAGAATAGGATGAAACTGGGAAGCATTATATACATAGGTGACCTACTTTTGTTCATAGTGATTATAAAATGCAGTATAAAATGTGTTCTTGTCAAGTTTGAAGATGATACCGAAGTGGGGGAGGGGTGGAGGGTGACACCAGTCAATACACTTGAGGGCAGGGCTGCCATCCGGAGAAACTTCAGTAAGCTGGAGGAGTGGGTCAACAGAAACTTTGTGAAATTCAGCAAGGGTAAAAGTGAAGTCCTTCACCTGGGAAAGAAGAACTGCTAAAACCAGTACAGGCTGGGGACCTATGGGCTAGGAAGCAGCTCCACTGAAAAGGACCTGGGGGTCCTGGTGGATGTGTGGAGTCAAGCTGCATGGGAGCCAGCAGTGTGCCTTGGCAGCAAAGGCCAACAGCATCCTGGACTGTATTCACAATAGCAGAGCCAGGATAGTGACGGAAGCGATTAACACCTCAGCTCAACACTTGTTAGACCACATCTAGATTTTCTGTACAGTTCTGGATGCCCCAGTTCAGGAAAGACATCACTAAAATGCACTTACCCTGTGAGGAGAGGCTGAGGTAACTGCTCTTGTTCAGCTCAGAGAAGAGGTGGCTACCGATAGCAATCTTCCAACACCTATGAGAATCCAGGCTTTTCCTGGTGGTTGGACAAAAGACCATGGGTATAATGTGAAACAAGAGTTTCAGACTGGATGAAAGAAAGAGCTTTTTCATAATGAGATCAGTCAGGTGGTGGAACAGGTTGTCCAGAGAGGTTGTTTCATCTCCATCCTTGGAGGTTTTCAAGACTCAACTGGATAAAACCCTGAGTAACCTGATCATAATTTTCATTTCAGCAAGAGCAAGGAAGAAAGTTGGTTCTGGATATCCTGAGGACTAACTGAGGGCTAACAGACCACCTCAGTTAACTAGATGAAGTTCAAGTCAAATTGAGAGCTCTTTTAATGTGACAAAGCTGAAATCAGAAGCAAGAGGTTAGGACTCTGAGTATATATTTAATGTCGACTGAGAAACTGAACAACCACTTCCATAATTGTCTTGGATTTGCCTTTTGGAGTACTCAGTTCTTCATGTGTTCACATCATCTAAATAGGAATAAATGAGTAGTCTTCAAATGCTTAGTTATTCAGTAGATTTTATGTTTTTCAGCTTCTTTCGGAAATGAAAGTTCATTTCTTTATCTACTTATTTGGAGGTTTAATATGATATGAAAGTAATTTTAACATCAGGTTTGCTTACAGTAATTGTTAAATTTTCTGCATATGATTACTTAATATTTTCCTGTTTAAAATTATTTATCTTAATTTTCTATCTTGTTTTTGTATTTATAAACACTGAAAGCATTGTCTACTACCATTTGTGTTACTGTCTACAGATTTCTGCTTCTCCAACTTTGGGTGAATTTCCTTCTTTTTTGAGGGTAAACTTTTACATGTATGAAACATACTGCTGCATTTCAGCATGTTCACTGGAAGTTGGGAATACTTCACTTGCAATTATTGCCTTTCTCCCAGAAATAATTCCTATTATTCTAAACTTCTACATCTTAAATTAAGGGAAGATGTATTTACAAGCTCTCAGTCTACCATGGTACTTCATTTCGTGTTTTGCGAAGAAAAAGCTTCATGTTTGAATGCTTGCCCTTTTATCTCTCAATAAGTAGTTGCGGTGGAATGCTGCAAGACTCTGCAGGTGCTTTTTTAAAGAAGCAAAAGATTGTACAGGTATTTGAAACCTGTATTGGATATTCTCCAATTATAATCAACTCTTACCTTACTTAAACTTAAACTTGCTAGTTGCCCTGCTAGTGATTGTCAGCCTAGGGCATTCTGGAGGTGAAAACATATCTAGCAAATGAGAGCCAAGTTGGATAGAAATGGCTTTCCTCACATTACTGCATTATTATGTTTATCAATGTTTTCTATATATAAAGATTTACCCCCTCCCTCCAATTTATAGTATTTCTAAGCCCTACTGACCTCTGTCTTGCTTAGACTTAATGCCTGGCACTTTTAAATCACTTTTACTGTCTCTTACCACATTTAACAAAAAAACAAACCAACCACTAAACGTAACCCTTCACAGATGTTAGCAGGGTTATAGCACAGTTTTAACAGAGCACAGCAACAGCTTTGTTGCAGGAAATGAGGGCAAATATCTCTTCCAGTGGAAAGTATGGGAAGAATTTAAATAGAAAGAATATTACCCAAAGTAGAATTTGGATTTTTAGGTGGTAAACCTAAAATCTGTATGCTTAAAGTGCCAAGGGATCTCTCTAGCACAGTTGTTAAAAACCCCAATTTTAGATTTCATTTCAAATAAGTCTGGTCGTATTATAGAGCCTCCATATGTCTCTGTAGGACAAAGATCCGTTATTTATTCAAAAAGTCAGCTGAGTCATGAACTAGGAGTTAATCAGATCTCTCTTGTAGAAATTCTGAGCTGAAGCTAATTCTGCTTATAGCATGCAAGATCACACAGATGGTAGGTTTCTTTTCTCATGATATTTAATATCTTTCTAATTATATTAAATCTTTGAATTTGAATATTCCCTGTGATGGTATCCTCAGGTTTGTAATACCATCTTTAACTTCCTTTAGGAAAAATATTCCAGTATAATTTACTATCAGCCATTTAGTCTTTCTAATGATTTTGGCATTTTTCTCATTAGTAATAGGTGATGTGAGTGTTAGCGCAGAGAAAGCCAAGGTACGGCTGATGTTTTAAAAAGAAGCTTAAAATATGCTACCAAATTTTAAGCCATCTTGAACATCTGTTAGAATATTAATTCTGATTTATTCTTCTCTATGCCTACTAATTAGTGAGAGAATTACAAGGGGAATTAGTCAGGTTACAATCTATTCATGAGTACATCCACTGGCACAGTATATGAAAAGAACAAAGATGCTAATTGGTTAGAGAAGTTTGTAATATCAGCATTAACAGGAGAAACTAGCCACTGCAATTTCTGATGCCATCAGAAGGCAGATTTTATTCCACCCCTAATTAACCACTTGTTGAGATTAAGAATAGGTATGCCGTCCAGGCAGAAAGTGAAGATGCAAACCCAGCATTTGAGAAAGAGGGAGTTATACCTCAGCAAAAACTGTGAGGATCTTGGATCTGCATTGCAGAGGCACCAGAAGCTAGTGGTAGTTGATGGTTCCATCCTGAGGGCAGTTCAGAGACTCACCAGCCTAACGTACTTGTCTGGCAGGTGAACTGCTTCTTTCTGGGATTCTTAATGTGAGGTATTGCTGAAAGGCTGTTGAGGGTCATCAGGTGACCCCTGCTCTGTGCTTATCCATATAGGTTGCTGTTGCCAAGAGTGCTTTTAATTTTTGACTGTAGGATGATGTTTCACAAGCTATTTATAAAGTAGTGAGGGGCAGAATGAGCAGTGGAAGCCTGCAGGCGAACAGAAATGGCAACATGGGGGTTGGTCTAGAAACTAGAGTAGATATGTATCTTGAGAACTGTTGGGGTAGAGGGGTGCAGGAGCAATACATAGGTAGGTGGATGTTAGATAAATGTACTGTTGCAAAAATTATGCTGAACAAATCATATAATTGAAGTCTTAATATATGATTAAGGTATGTGACACAATTGGTGTGATTTAGTGAGAACTCATATGAGTCGAATATTACTCTAATGGGTTGTAGCCTTTTCAAAGACAGGCCAAAGAAACAGGAGGAAAAAGTATATGTACCAAAAAATTAGAGGAACCTAGAGTTATTGAATGATCTGGTAAAGTCTGAAGAGAAAATAAGATAAAGTCAAAATGAGCAGACCACCACAGAAGATGAATAAATGGATACAGCATTTCGTGAAGAGTTAGCAAAACAAGCTAGAATTTGGTGGTATGAAGAAATTTTTAATTACCCAGATATCCTTTGAGAAAGGTATAATAGAGTAAGTTTAACAAGCGTTCAGTGGTGACTTTTTTTTTCTTTTAGTAATGTCATAGTCCACATTATTTTTTGATAAGGAAAAAGAAAGCTACTTGCTGAAAAGTATCTATAGATGTAATTTTAAATAGTGAGAAACTAGCTAGGAATGGGCAAGTGAAAGGCAACTTGATTGATGTGACAGTGAAATGATGGTACTCACAATGTGTAGCAAAGAAAACAAAATAGAAACAGTGGATGTCAAGAAGCAGACTCTGAGAACTAATAGAACTAAAGATCTCAAGGGAATAAGGATTGAAAGTAAAGCTTTTTTAAAAACAACCCTCCCACCCCCCCTAACTTTCAAACTCATTTGAAAATGGAAAGTTCACAAGTGAAGGTAATCCAGTTGCAAAGGAAGCATTGGGACTCACTTGTTGATTTCAAACAAACTAAGATAGCATATAAAAAGGGCTAATAATGTTGCATTAATAAGGTAATAAGGGTGAATATAAAAGGAAAACAGCAGTTTAGAGAGAGAATTTCAAAAAGTCTAAGGCTCATATGAGCTAAAATGAGCAAGATATGTCAAGGAAAGCAACATATGTGTTAGAAATTCCTTGTACTAAAAGGAGGACCAAACCCCACCATTCAGTAAAGATCTATTTTAAGTCATGCTAAGGAGAAAGTTTGTAATACTTTTTTTTTTTTTTTTTTTTTTGGTACATCAGTCTTTGCTAAAAAATTTGTCTACAAGTGCTAACCTTACTATTTCTAGTGTCAGTGGACTAGCATCTCTATCCATAACTAAAAAAAATAGGGTAGATTCTGTACATAGACTGGGTGTCTTCAAATTATCTGTTTGATGGACCTCATCAACTTAAATTACTGCATGAAGAAATATCAGAAATATCAACAGTCAAAATTAAAGATGGCCACAAGAGTGCTTACTGAGAGACTGGAAATGGCAAAAGTGGTGCTTATTTTTTAAAAATAAGGAAAAAATAACAAGGATGAAACAGCAAACAGATTTGTCAAGAAAAATAGTATCAAGATAAAGGACTTCTTCCTATGACAGGGCAGCAGACAGAGGCCATTTCAATGGAAACAATAGATGGAAGTTAGGTTCAAATCTATTTACACAAGCAGGCTAGAAATATTAATGGTTCACTGTCAAAATGTCAGTGAAATGTGTCTCTGGAGAGATTTGTCTTTGGCTCAGTTTTGTTCAGAGTTTTCACTTATGATCTGGAAATTGAAATGAGCAGTATGCTTATTAATTTTTTGTAGCATGAAGTTAACAGATGTGTCAATATCTTAAAAAATTAAGATGGTATAGAACTAGTCCAAAAAAGTTAGGATGCAGTTCGTCAAGGTGCTATGTTTAGAAATAACAGCACAAATACAAACAAGAATAACTGTTTAGGTGGAAAGTTTCTCAGGTTTGTAGCAGATCATGAACTGCATGAGTCATGTTGCAAAAAATATGAAACATCATACTGTGGTGTACAAAAATTAGGATATATTTCTGCTTTATGCAGGTTCGTTGCATCTCAGTTAGAATCCCACATTCTGTTATGGGAACCTTAGTAAAAGAGCTGTGGACCATTTGGCGAGAGTGCAGAGGAGGGCGTCAAACAATGTCTAGATGCCTCGATCACAGACCTAGAAAATACCTAAATCAATATGGAAGGAATTGGGGTGAGTCAGAATGAGTGAGAGAACTCTTGGGAGGATGTGGTAACAGTCTTCAAGCACGCACTTCTGCAAAGTGGAAGGAAAGAAATTGTTTCTGTAGTGAAAATACAAAAGAGCAATTGTGCTTGATTTGAAGAAGGAAAAATCCAGATAAGTTATTAAGAAAACAATAAATAGCTTAGGGTTTTTATGTAACTTCCATCCATTAGAGGCCTGAAAAGAGGTTAGACAAAAGTTGTATTGGAAATGGCATGAGGATAGTTAAATATTTGTGGAGGGCTTGGAATAGGTGATCTCTTGCAATGTCTTCTAGTTGATTTTTTTCATGTTTGTTTTCAAAATGTCTAATTTTCTATATGGGCAAGAAGGGGATGTCACAGAATTTCTTAAAAGTTAGAACTAGATGCCCTCACAACATGGCAGACACTAGTAATAGGGAAACTGCCATCCTCAAGAGAGTTAGTTATTACAAGACCTGGAGTGGATATGCTGCATAAGACATTATGGGGAGGCTGCAGTTTATTTAGATTGTCAGTACATTTGTACCTGTAAAATGCTGAACACAAACTATTATGCATCTGAAGGCAATCCAAAACCAGTTATCTATGAAGTGCGTGTAAAACATCCTCAGGTAGCAGAGAAGAGAATTAAGATAAGCATTCTTTCACTAAAAGAAGATAGATCAACATGTACTGTGTAATGTAATTTATTTTTCATGGTACGTTAACAGTCTATATAACATTGCCAAATAAATGTTTTCTTTGATGTATTTTATCTTTTATTCCATTTCTAATTCTGTGGCATTTGAAAGCGTTAAGTATGGATTTGATTCTCTGAGCAGTCATGAAGCCTCAATAAAAGTTAAAAATGCTTCGCTTCTCAGGATATGCAGTATTAACTTAACCTGAGACCTGGAATTGGTTTCATAACGTGAATACCTTACTGATAAATAGTGAATCATTTAGGAAAAAAATGTAACCCTGGTACAGAACAGTATTTTCCAATTGATTAAATAGAATTATTGCCCTACTAAGGCACATCTAGTAAATTTCTCATTCTCAAAGAAAACTCATAGAATTAGTAATCTATGTAATGTAGTAATCAGTATCACTGAGATAGGGAGAAAAGCAATAGGGACAATGGCTTTGAAGAAGTTGATTGAGTGTTAGTATTAATTTATAGTTTTGTGAGTAAAATAAGAACTTTCAGCCAAGGGTGAGAGGCTTAAAGTAATCTTTGAGCTATATGATTCACTTGGGTTTCATGATGGGAGATAGCAAGCATCAATTTAGTTTTATTGCACAGATGTCATGTGTCTAGACTCTTATACTAGAAATCTCTGGAGTTTTTCCTAACTTGGAATCTGGGCCTTGTTCTTTGTGGTTGAAGAAAGAAACACTGTGAACTGGAGGAGGTTGTGGCTCTTAAGTCACTTGCCTGTGCACTGTGGGAACAGACATGATATTTAGCACAAATCCAGTGAGTGCTTGGTAAATCAGCTGCCTTTAAAACCATCTGGAGGGAAAAAAAAAAGTGTATTTGAGGGTAGGGATCAGCAAGACTGGCAGAGAGGACTTATTGGACCAAGATGGTTGGGAGATAAAGCAGAAGTATGCAATTTCTGTATGGATTCATGCAAACATTAAGAATATGAGTATTTTATCACTCTGTGCCATTTCTCACTCTAAAGAGTCCAGAAGTATGACTGCAGCAGGGGTACTAGTACTGATAATGGAGCTGTCATTAGAATGGATTCACCATGGACTGCAAATGCTGTCTGGGAGATCCTGAGTAGATTCCATAATAGCTGGCCCAGGTTGAGTTCTCTGTTGCCACGGTTTTCCTGCTAACAGCTGTTTTCAAGATAGTTGATGTATGGCTTGACAAAAAGCCATCCCATTGGATGGCAATCCAGACACAACTTTAGACTTGCATGTGCATTTGATGTATTTGACACAGAGCAGTTTTGTACTAAAAAGTTCTTGGTAACTGTTCAACGTGACAACAAATTACAGTGTAAAACTCAGATGAATTTCATCCATTCTTTCATGTACTTAGAATTTAAGATGTCTGTCTGGTGTTTTTGAAGCTTCGTTTTGCTAGCCATCTTATGCAACCCAACAATTGGCTGATGATTTTGGTTTTTTTTAGAGTAGTCAAGCAACTAGTAACTTCAGCAAGCCTAGAAAGGGGTGTAAATATTTTTTAACAATGTGTTGTTAAACTGCTATGATGATTTACCAAGACTGTTAAATGAAAATTAATTAACTTGGTGTTAGAAGATGAAATGTGAGATAGAGAGTCTTCCTTGTGCTTATTGATGGTGGCACATATTGTTTTAGTTTTTTAAGAAAGAGCTTTAAAATCTTGTGTTGGTTAAGAGTGTTAAATTCCTGGCAGTGTGTGAATTTTTTTCAGACACTCCTTTAAGTGTTTCAAGTTTATTGTAGTTTAACTAGAATCAGAATGCAATTGGTGGAAACAGCTCACAAATCATGCTTCACAAGCATTATTTCTATATCCTTTCCTGCAGAAAAAGAGAGATGGGTACAAACTGACATACAAGAGGTTCCCTTACACATGAGGGGGAAAAAAACCCCAACAACCAACTGTAAGAGTGATTGAAGACCAGAACAGGTGGCTAAGAGGTTTTGGAGTCACCATCCTCAAAGAAAGTTAGAACCTGACTGGACACAGCCCTGAGCATCCTAATGTAGTTGACTCCACTTTGAGCAGGGGTTTTGGACTAGGCAATCTCCAGAAGTCCTTTCCAACCTCAACTAAGCTATGATTCTGTGATTCTATATCTGATAAAACGTGTTCATAACTTCGAAGAAATCTGACTAAATAGTTGATACCTACTTACATTAGCTTCTTGGAAACAAATGATTTTTGTATTTTAGCTTTTTTTATACTTTATTATTTTATTGGACATACTGTATTAGTTGACTGTTTCATGGTGAATAAAAACACACAAGCCCAGTATTCTTAATGTTTATTGAGAAAGGAGGAAATACTTTAAAAGCCTAAATATGAGGCTTTGGGTTATCGTGTGCACGAGCAGCATACTTCACATTTTATTTCTACAAATTACATCACAGTAGTGTCTAATGATAGTAATCCTTGACTTTTGGCAAGGTTGGGATAAGGTGCATGTCTTAAATTTTCAATTTTAAGAGTGAAATTTTGTCTAGATGTGTTTATCTTTTTGGGGGAAAATATCCTAGGTAAAAGTGCTAGAGGATATATAGGAACCCTAAAGGTCTTGTGTTTTACAGGAGAAAAATCCTCTCAAGCAGGGAAATACAAGTAGGTATTTAATACTGCTTTACAAGAATTTCTCTTATATGTAGATTTCAAAGGAAATGATGAGCAGGAGGGTCAAACTACAGTGGGACACTCTTTAATGGTTCTGAAGGACCTTACCCTCGAGCAACCTCTTGAACACGCCAAAATTATAAAGGAAAAGAAGTTTTTTAAAGCCTTTTGCCCTTTACCTTCCATAGGCTGTTAGTTCCTTGATGCTATTAAAAGGTCCATCATATAATCTCACATCTGGATATTGTCTGTGGCTGTACTCAAGCTCCTTGTAGTTATATGACAAGAATACTGAGATATGCAGGTGAAAAGAGCATATATATATGCCACGGCATTACCTCATGGTGTTATCTATCATCTGAATTGTTCATATGTTCAAAAATGTAATGTTTTCTTCAGATAGTAAAGTGTGCAAGCTACTTGCACTCGGAAAGCTACCTTTGTCACTCATCTTTAGGAATGGTTTTAGTATGTTCAGTAACTCTGTAATTTTAAGTACAGTTTTGTACTTTTATGGTGTCAGACATATTGTGCAATAGGGGCTATGTAAATAGTTAGCAACCAGGATATATAGCAGTCAGGATTAAATAGCAATAAAGGATTCACTGAACTGCACTAACAAATCAGACGTGATTACAGTCTGTGTCAATGCATATGCAGAGATTAGAAGATGTGTGCTGATGAATAGGCTGTAGTCCCTTTGCTTACGTTATTTTTCTTTGTGTGAGGTAACTGAAGAGAAGATGATAGTGTAAGTAGATAGTCCTAACTTAGATGAAATATTTTATGAAGGCAGTAATAATTGAGGAGGTTTAATTAAACATTCCTTCATTTTTATGATGTATGTCACCTCTCATTTTTAGCTCTGTTCATCAATATGTTTTCCTCTTTCCATTATTTTTTAGTAATCTTACCATTATGTGGTTCTCAATAAAATATTTTGCTTTAATGTTCAAATAATGTGACATTTAATCACTTGCGGCATCCTACTGCTTCTAATTTCTGTTTTCAGAAGAAATATAGAATGCAGTTTTCATTGTTTGACTTTTTTTGTGCTTACCTTTCTCAAACTCTAAATTTTTTTGCTGTAATCTCAATTTTGCAATCACTTACATGAATAAAACCACAGCATTTTGTGAAGTGATTTGTAGGTCTGAGTTCTCATTCTGAGCATATGCAGTATTGCATAGCTTGCCCATATTGGTATTCTTTCTTGCCATTGTATAATTTTTATTCAAGGAACTCAGAGCTCTCCAGTTAAGCTTTTTGACTGAACCGTTTTGTTCCTTACATAGCAATTTTTTTCAGGTAGATAAACTGAGATATAGTAAATGGCTGAACAGAAAAACTTCAATAGAAAAGCCAGGAATAGAAATTGGATGGTATACGTAATTTACCCTTTTATGAGTACAGTATCTTTGGTCTTTATTTCATGCATGGTAGAAACTGTATATGGAACCTTTAGTAGCAATTGAAGTTTAGCAGGTTAAACTCCTCTTGTTTAATTTGCAGCAGCTTCAGAATAGCCACAG
Organism: Aviceda cuculoides; assembly: GCA_035590195.1. Classification (NCBI taxonomy): domain Eukaryota; kingdom Metazoa; phylum Chordata; class Aves; order Accipitriformes; family Accipitridae; genus Aviceda; species Aviceda cuculoides. Next base: position 13,772,154 of record JAVJGG010000032.1, on the reverse strand, counting down.
ATGTTTTTTAAATTTAGTATCACGTTCACTCTTGTGTTAGGACAAGAGATCGATTAAGGTGGATCGTTAGTTCCCTGACTCTCAAACTGTTCTTGTCCCAAGATCTGTTGGCACCTTTTATGCAGTGCTCTAGCATCAGACACGCATGGTTTTATACTGTAGCTATAACCAGATGTAAACGCTCAGAGCGGGGCAAGGCTTTCTCTCATAGGCAGTAGAGTACTTGGCTTTCAGGGCTGTCCAAAAGCCAGAAGATTCCCTCCTGGTAGAACTCTCAACCAAGTACTGCTCATTGGAAATAAAGAGGCTCCTCTGGAGAAGGGAAGCTGTCCTTTTAGTTCTTATCTCGTTATATGTGTTTTATTACCAAATTTCCACCACTCCTCCCCCCCCCCCCCCCGAGTAACCTTTTAAAGTTTTCGACATGAACTTTTTTCCTGTGTCATGAGAAAAATAAATCTTAAGTTCCTCATGATAGAAATTATTAGAATTCTTTAATGAGTCTTGTTATTATTCCTGGATATTTTTAAAGGATGGATTTTTTCCATATGGTTTGTTTCATGAACAGATGGGTCCATTTTGTGGTTTTGGGAGATATGGTGATCCAGATTTTCTCTGCATGTCCTAGAGTCAAATATTGGGATTTTTTAAAATTATGTAATTGACTACCTAATACTGCAGAATAGCAATTTGCATTATACACATCTCTTCACTTACTAACTTATTCTTAATACTTTATTATTTTGTACTGTGTTCATTTGCAGCCTCTTCCTGTGCCCATCCTGATATTTCAGGTTTTGTGAATATGCCAGTAGCTGATTAAATTAATTCATTAGGGTGCATAGTGCATATATGCAGACATACTTGCACACCCTCATCCCCACTCCACATATATAGGTATAAATCAAGCAAGTGAGAGAGACTTAAATCACTGATTCCTTTTCATTAGTGAGACGTTTGTTTGTTTGTTTTTTAAACAAGATGTGAATCTCTACCAAGTAGGCCCTAGGAACATCATGAGAGAAAGATGGGTACAGTGGCTCAGCTAACTCTGTGACCTCCCACCTTGGACAAGTCAGTTAAAGCTGTATTAAGTGAATGTATGTTAATTCCTGGGCTTTCTGTGCAGTTCAGGGTAAGGATTATGTGGGTTTAGAATAATATTCAGAGCAGCCAGTTTACTGAGCTATGAACAGCCTAAGGCTAACTTATAAGAACAACAACAAAAAAAAACCCAAACCAAAACCTGTCTGGACTCTTGCCCTTTCTGGAGCTTAGGTATTTTATGTGGGCTCCAGTCAGGTGCCTTTGTCTTCTTAAGATCTAAAACCTAGAGGAACTTTGTAAAGCTAGGCATATTTAAAACATTTTTGTTTCAAACAAGGAAGAGCTCTACTAATTACTCTCTATATATGATGGTTCAAACATTTGCCTAGCAATGGTAAAACTGAATTTAGTTCTTTGTAAGCCTGTTGTTTCAAACTACATCTGTGACCTAAGAGAAAACCATCCATCCTCAATAAACTATAAAATAGATTCAGTGCAGTACTATTCATGGCTCTTGTTGAAACTGGGCTCTGTTATGTGAGGAAAGCCAAGCCAAAGGGAGCATGCCTGAAAAGGTGCAAGATGTTATGACCTAGGGCTTAGCACGTCCAGCTCTGAGTAGGGAGATTGAAGTGCCTTAATGCCCTTTCCAAGAGTGACTTGAGGATAAAGTACAAAAATACCTATGTCGTGTCCCTCCTCTTGTTACTCTCTCTGTACTCCATTTTATGGCTTTTTAGTATGGGGACGTGCAGCCTATTGCTCCCACTAGCCAATATTAAACTGGCTCACATAAAACTACAAATGAATGACCTATGTAAGGAATATACTTCCAATAATGCATAAAGTAAAACATAGACTGCATCAAAAGCATCAGGTGCATTAAAAGAATTCCCATATCAAGTGGTGCTTAGTACTGTAAGGGGATACATGCGTGAACAGATTCCGCAAGGCAAGAACAAGTTGGTTGTGTCTCCTGCCAGGCAGACCAGTGAGATCCAGAACAATTCATCCTTAAAATTCCAGAATGAATGGATTTCTGATGTCGCTGAAAAGGATAGAATATCATTGTGTGGCTTAGAGCCATGATATGTCTGTCTTAATTAAAACTCATTTATTTTAGCAATTAGATATAGCTCTCAAATTGTGCCAGCCAGGCTGGTACACACACACGTAACCACATCGTAAAGGCTGTACTACTACACAGTATTATCCTTCCAGATTGCAGCTGTATCCAGTCTTGGTATTTATGTAGATTTTCATGTCTCTGACAACAACAGGTTAGATATTTATGTATGGGTTTATTATTGTCATTAGCATAAAAAAAAATCAGATACTTAGAACTTCCATCTCTTCCAGTATGCTCTTATTGCATCTTATGCAGTATAATAATGCTAGAAACTGCTGCTAAACTATGTGTTCTCAGAGGTGTATATCTTTCTATGAATGCCTGTTATACATGTTTTAGCTTGACATACGAACAGTTTAATCAGATACTTGATATATTTAACTTGAATAATTTGCCCATCTATTCTGAAACACCTTTAAAAGTCTGAAATCTTAATAAGCTTAGTGGAAAAGCATGTTAGCCTAAGCAGTGAGTGTCCTTGGTTAAAGAAGTTATGACTTTTAAATATTTATCATCCACCCTAAGCTTCTACTTTTTGTTTCAAAGAAATATGACCAGTTCTTTTCTCAGTGTATTTCCACAGGAACTCTCGATCTGAATTAGCCTAATGGATAAGTAGCTTTCTGCTAACTGCCTGGAAGAAGCACACAAAACACTTGACTGTGTCATTGCCTACTGATTCAGTAGCTGTGATTCCACATAACTGAGAGTAGTGTAGTGTCCTCTAAAACCAACAATGTCATCATTAATTCATCAGAAACACAGCTGTGAACTTTGGTTGTTTTTTCTACCAAAGCAACTAGGCAAAAACATTCCAATGTGCAGTAAAGAAAGTTCCAAGCAACTGGGGTGCACAGCGCTTTGTGTTTAAGCCATTGACCTTGTAATGTGATCACACAGACTTTTTGTAAATTAATCTTTCAGATCTTATGAGTGACATGTGAACTTTGACTTCATGGGCAAAAGACAGACCCCAGCTCCAGTAGAGTCACCTGTATCCCAAATGCATGATAAATTTACATAACTTTCTTTTGAAAAACATGAGTCTTTTGGTGCTTTCGTGTCTTTTACTAGGGGAAATATTAGACTTTTTTTGCTTTTTGTGCAGTGGTGTACGTCATTGAATACGAATGGGATTGTCCCAAGCTTCATTTAAAAATACATTTTAGCTATTCCTATAGCAATTACACATTTCAAACTGCAAAACACTAATTTTTCTGTGAGCTACATGCAGCTGTACCATTTTACATTTTGGTAATTTGTTTGTTATTTCTAGAATTGTATTCGTTTCCTGAAAAGCAAAATTTCTTAGAATCAGTGTTTACACAGCTGTTTTGAATTTCATTTTATATATGAGCATGTTCTGCAGAAAACAGGTGAAAAATTCAAACATTAAAATGTTCCTATATCATCAAGACGTTATTTTTTAAATGGTGTGTCTTTTTACTATAAAGCCTTTAGATTTCTACATAAGCATAATTATTTTTTGTCCCTGGTGCAGGAAAGCTGGTATGCTTATGCTTCGTATATGCTATTTAGGCTATCTGGTTTCCTGTACATCTGTCACTTGGCTTGTGGCATTCTCTTTGGTGATGAGGAGTAAGTACAGGAGCCTTGCCCAGTGTGGTTGTGTGACCTGTCCAATGCCATTGTCGCTTCTAGTTACAAACATGTAGCCATCTCTTGTTTACCAGGCAGGGGTTTACTGGGAAATGAGTAAGTGGAGGGAAGGAAACGTGTACTATGATAACATTGCATTATGTACCTATTGGCCTATTGCTTCCGTAGTCAAATCAACCTACTGTCTCTGTAAAGTGAGGAAAGGCTTTTTTTGCTTTTTATCTGTATGCAGGTACCTGTGCTTCTCATTACATGAACCAGGATAATATCCATCAGGAACTGCAATACTTTGAATGCATGTACTTTTCTAGATTTCTGTGTTCTGGGACATGAGAAAGGATCTGTGACTCAGAAATAAATGAGCAGAAGGTGCTGAAAGGTTGTTTTGGTTTTTTTTTCCTAAGGGCTAGAGAATGAAAAACTATTATGAACTTAGTGGCAGAAAGTAACTGTGAGGTTTTTCCTCATTGCCCCTGAAGAAAAAGGAGGTTGGCTCTCTTGCCTGGTCTTATAACATTTATGCTGTTTCTAGTTTGGCAAGGACATAAAATACATGGATTTTGGTTATAAAAATACGCCAGCAGGAATATGGTACTGTTGCACATTTACTGTGTGTGCTCGACAAGCCTGAGGAAAAACTATAAGGGTTTTAATAAACAATCAAAACTAAGGTTTACTTTAACAACTAGACTTTCTGAAGAGTGACCTTTGTAGTTAGACAAAAAAATTAACAATATCAGTTTGCATTTCTAATTAAAAAAACCCCTGCTGTTAAACATCAAGTAATAATAATAGATTAGCACTTGTTTTAGCTCAGTCTTAGCTTTTTTGTTGTTATATGGTAAATGTAAATTTTCTGGTAATGTATATTTGAATGTTTCAAGGTTTAACTCCTGTTCTTGTACTTACTGAAAGGACACCCCCCCCCTTCCTCAAAATCAAGAACGGGTGCAGGCAGGCTTGAAACTCCAAATAAAATGTTTTCCCTGGGGCAATATTGTTCATCACATTCTTCCTAAAGGCTTTTGGGGTTTTGTTTTGAATGGAAATAGAAGAGCCAGATGCAGGTATCTCATTTCAAAATACCCTTCCATTCTTTAGAAAAGAAAAAGATTCTTCATTATTCTCTTTCTTTTTTTAAAAAATGTTGTTTTTCAGCACTCCGTAAAATATATGCCTACATTGACAAGCACAGCTGCAACCTGGTGTCCCTATAGAAACTTTGCACTTGCCCTGTGGCAGTAAGCCCCACCAAACACAAAAAGAAAATAAAATTTTTCATCAGTTCTTTCTGTGACCTGTCATAAGCAGAGACTGAGAGGTGGCAAAACTATCCCTACCCTTACTCATTTATCTATACTCATTTACAGTGGTTTCTCCCTAAAAGGCAATGACAATCTCATGATTTTAGACAGGATGTTCCTTAATGAGTGTAATTATTCATGCCGTGAGTTGAAAGAGTCAGAAACTTCATTGCAGTTTCATGAGCAGTTAATGGGAAGTTGATTTTTTCTTTTTTTTAAAGAGACTTAATAGTCCTGCCATTGTGAGGTAGGATTCTGTATTTGCAATTTGTGTAACGACAAATATTGCAACTTCTCTTTCTTTCCTGTAATTTTTGGTTCTGTTAAAGCTCTAGATTTTTGCAGTTCCATAATTGCACTAGAATCTTTGCTCCTATTAAAAAAGAGACAAAACCAAGCCTTTCTTTAAAACTGTAACAATTAAAAGATCAAAACAAGAAAAAAAAAACCAAAACAGTTTCAGATGTACTAGACCTGGTATTTTTGGAGAGGTGTCCTGTCTCCCACTGTTCGAGTGCTTGCATTTGCCAATACATGGCAATAGTTTACATGCTATTTTATTGATCTTGTGGGATGATCTACAACAATAAGACAATGAAAGCTAAGCCAGTGTGATACATTATGGGTCTTGTTATTTAAAACTAGGTGTCTTTGCAATTCTGTACTTCAACATATTTCTTGGAAACAAGTTTCTGAAAAGTAGTGTTTTATATACCTTTTTCTAATCCTCTGTGATTTACCAAATTTCCATTGTAATATTGATCTGTCCTTCTTCCCATTTATTCTCTTTTTGTTTAGTATCCTTTGAATTGTATTGTCAGAAAGGCTTCAGTTTTGAAATAGTAATTTGTAAGCAAAATTCTAAGTGGTCTGTCTTTAGATTTTAGCTGGGTTGAATTACAGTCGGAGGTGCCGGTGTCTCTCTGCCACCTGTGAGGACCTTAGGGAACTACAGCTGATGTTAGCCCTTGGCTGAGGCTCTTGATTTAGGTGGCACGAATGTGAAACAGAGAGAAGAATACTATCATCTGTATTTAATGCAGAGTCAAAAACTCTGTAAGAAAACTACATTTATGAAAGAACCTGTGTGCTTTTTTTCCTTAACTTGGGTAATTGTGGTTGTACGCTACCTATATGACTTCACTAGAGAACACTGTGGGTTTCTGTACCTTGTTATTCAACATATAGCAGAACTTCCTTCGTATCATACTTCTTCTATTGGGAGAGAACATTTCCATCTCCAAAATATATATCACAGGTCACGTTTACCATGTACATATATACATTATATAGAAAAAGTCAGTATTTGGAAATGCCTGTTGCTATTGATACACAGGGCCAATTAAGAAGAGTCACTTTAAAAGATATCCTTAAAGAATATCAGCAAACATGGTCTAAACTCCTAGAATAAAAAACTATTATATCTTATTGGATGGAGGCATTTTGTTAGTTTTATTGGTGTTTTAGCACTTGCAGTGAAGTTTCTTACGTTCTGAAGAAACAAAGCTCTGTGCCCTTAGTTTGATTGCTGTTTGCATTTTCTGTTACCCCAATAGGTTATAGACCAGTAAGTATCCTTAAAATCTCAAGATACTTGTTGCAGATTTTTAAAATTGCTGTAATAAGAGTCTGTGGTACCATTATGCTACACTGTATCTATTTCTTGGAAAAATAAAAGCCAACATGACCAAAAAAAGAAAAATAACTGGGTTTTTGTAACAGAAAACAGCTGCAACCACATCAAGGCATTTTTGTCTACTCTACTGGCTTTGCTGAAAATTAAAGCCACAACTCAATAATATTAAAGGAAGATGCTTCTATGGAATGAAATCTGTTAAATGCTTAATAACAAACAGTTAAAAACACAAAACGGGATGTTTAGGAAACTGTTTTTGAATGCTAAATAGCCTAGATTACAGAAGTTCTGCTTCTTCAGTAGAGGCTAGAAAATGAAAGCCTTATTCAGAATGATGAATTGTAAATGCCGGTTCAGGAATTTGTCTGACGTTTTCGCACACGTTTAGTGTGTTCAATTAAAAACAGCTTGCTTTCTAACCTAAGAATACTTGAAAGTGTATGAAATCAAGTGGTGTAAAACTGGGGAGCGATCCATTTGTTGAGAAAGATTTTAGAATTGATAGAAAAAATTATACAGTGATTCATATATAATACAATGCTTAGTTTTTTCTGTCTACAAATGCAGTAGATTAGATGAGCTAAACGTTGAACTAATCTGAAGTTAAAAGAGATGAATTCTTGCAAAACATCTGTTGACAACCTTGGAGTACATGTATTTTAAATTCAAAGTTATTTAAATCAGAGACTTTTATCATAGTTTAGTGTTTAAATCAAGGGGTGGGATTTACATCATGTTTATGCAGCTTTTAAAATTCTTAAGATTTTTAATTATTTTTCTAAAGAAGGGTTGACTTATTGTTTAGTGACTGCTAGGATATGTTGATTTTCAGTTAAATATGTCCATTACATTAAGTCAGTACCTCTTTGCCCTAGCCAGGAAAATACACTCTATCACATTTAATTACACAGTTCAATGTATGTTTATTTAGAATTGTAGTTCTTACCTTTTGTTCTGTTAAAGATACTGAATAAAATTTCTTCCTTTGTTGATTCCTGCTTACTAAAAATTTGTGCCCTGCTGCTTATGATGGAAGCTGGAGTATAATTCAGTAGCAAGACAACAGTGTTTAAAAATTATTGAAACTTAACGAATGAATTTTTTTATTATACAACATATACAAAAGTCTAATATGCTATACAGTTACAGCCAGGATTTGGATCTTAGGGTAAGAAGTATGAGCACACTACAAACACTGGTTGCAGATAGGGAGGAGATTAGAATAACATTATAACATTTTAGGGTATCTCTTGGACAGAACCAGATCTCATTATGATGTTGGAAATGTTTAAAAAAAAAAACCCACGAACAGACAACCTCTGTTTAAAGGTACTCGCTTTCTTGTTAAAAGGAAGTATTACCTATAGTTATTGAATTGATCCTGTTGCTTGAAAAGTCTCTGTGATTTTAGAATACTAGATCTCTTCTTGCATTTGTTTTTATTCATCATCAGAAGATCAAAAGTCAGTGCTTGCTTCTCCAGCTCCTGTTTGGTTTCTCAAATTCAGATGAAACAGGATTGAACTAAAGAAAACAGAATTCAAATGCATAAAATATCTTGGTACCTTTGAAAGAGACTATCAAAATTTGGCTTATCAGTTCATTTAACTCAGCAGACTCAGCTGCTTAGGTAGTAGCAATTCGCAGCCACTAATGAAACACTCTTTATAACTTGTTTTTGTTGCATATAATTTTTTATTTAATGTATAATAGTTTATGTTTTATGAAGGTCAGACTTTACCAGATTTAGCCATAGTTTCACACTAACCAATATTTTAGGAAAGATTAATTAGGAAAAATATTTCTAATTTAATTTAAAGTAGTTTCTAGTACCCTTTATTTGCTTTTGTATTTAGGTATTATATGCAATATATTCAGAATTTCCTTGGAAATTCCTTTGTCAACCCTTTGCTTTGTTGTATGAAAGCTACTATTCATAAGTTAATTGGGTAATAAAATATAGGAGTTTTTGTAACAGTTTTACTGTTTTGTAACAGGAAATCAAAACTCACTTAGCTTTCCTTTATAACATGATGCATAAGTCTTATGTTATATTAGCTCAGCATGCTAGTAGAAATACAGATTTCAATGAGTTATATTTGATATTTTAACTGTTTAGGTTTGAATGCAATACTGTTTAGGGTCTAGAGGTTACAAGTACCTCAGTATTGGTTCAGTTAATGAAAATGGAGTTTCAAAGTCATGATCTTCCTCTAATGCATATACTTTGAAAATATTATTTTTTTAATTAATAAACACATGCCTGATAGGAATGTTAGAAACTTTAAACCTGTGTGATATTTTCAAATTTTGTTTCCTATAGTTACCGTCTTAAAACTTTGGTAAGGACATTTAGATTTTGGTGTCCATGGGTGAAAACTTCATTGCTAATATGCAGGCACCTAGAAGAAGTTATACAACCTGTAGATCAAAAGCTACCATGCAATGAATCTAAAATTGAACATAAGCTTCAGAAAACAAAGGGTTAAAAGTATGATGTAGCGATTCAGAAATAAAGCTTTTTGAATCTTCAAAAGTTATAAAATTATTTCTATATGCTTCCAAGAAGAGATTCACACTTAAAGCCACCGAAAACTCATTATATCCTAGTGTAGTACCATGCAAACTCTACAGCTGCAAGTAGTTTAGTTCTATGGTATCAAATGAGAAGAAAATGATTGTAAAAGATATTTTAGCTTCCTTTATTTTTTTTTTTTTCTACTTCTGTCACCTCTGGCAACCAGTTGCTTTCTTTTTCTAAAGCCTACAAGGTGTGGCATAGCTGATGAAGCACAGTTTTTCATTATTTGTGCATTCAAACCACAAGCAATTGACTGGATGTTTTTGAGAAAGATAAAATAAAAACAAGTATTATGCCTCTTTGTAATGACTAAAATATGCATGTTTAAATTAGTTTTGCCTGCAAGAACTTGTCATAATTATTTTTACTTTATAACCTGTAGGCTATCTTAAAAATTAAAAAGAAATTAACTGCTGCAATTGCAATGTCTCTTCTTCACAATTTTCATCTACTTTGCTACTCTAAATAAGAGCAAAATTGTATAAACTCATGTCCCCTTTTGGTTTCTGTTAAGATTTCTCTTAGAGAAAGGGGAAAAAATCCTATAGGGTTTTTTATTTCCAATTTATTTATGACGCTCATTTTATCTTCTGAAATTTTATACTGTTTTTAATTTTTTTTCATGAAGAATTTATATGATTCCATGAGGCTGATAATGGCTTTGATGTTGTGGTTCTGATGGCTCATGATGTTACAAGTTGAATTTTCATTTCAGACAGTGATTTTACCAGATGCCCAGTAGTCTCCTCTGCTTTTTTTTTCTGGTGTTTCTGTTTTCTTGCCTAGACACTTCTGTCCTTTCTGGCTCTGAGCAGCAGCAGCTACAGAAAATTGACTACCAGACCTTTTCATTCTGCCCTTACACGAACAGAAACCATAGAAAAATTAAGAGAAAGGAAAATGTGACTAACAGAAGGAAAGATAGCAGAAGGAGGAAAAGAGCAAAGGCAGGAGTTTTTCTCTTATGGCTCAGGAATCCTGTTCATTCTTAAAGATTTATGTCTTTCCTGAAACAGTACAGAACTCCCCAAACCCACACAAAATAGTCTTAAGCACAGGACCACCAGATGGTGAATCGTGATTGTAGCACAAGGAGCTCCTACTTTCTGAATCCATTATTCAGCTTCCAGTCTTAATTTTTAACACCATCAACTCGATACACATTACTATCCTCTCCAGAAACACTCTCATTGTGTTGTATGCATGTTTTTGATCTACTCTAGTTATATTTTCTCTCATTACATTCCGACATAACCCTTCAGAAATAGCCTTACAGCGGAAAGAATAACTTTTTTCTTTTACATTCGTTAAGCTCTTTCTCATAACATAGTGTTTTTAAAACAAACAAGCAAACACTAAAAGCCATAACACGACGTGCTGGACGCTGAAGAATTTCTTTGTAAAAGTGGATGTATGGGTCTCTGTACTGGGTCTGGGATGGAGTTAATTTTCTTCATAGCAGCTGGTATAGTGCTGTGTTCTGGATTTGTGACCAAAACAATGCTGAGAACACACCCATGTTTTAGCTGTTAGTGTTTGCACAACATCAGGGCCTTCTCTGTTTCTCACTCTGCCCTCCTTCTGAATAGATTGGGGATGTGCAGTAGGCTGGGAGGGGACACAATGAGGCAGATGACCTGATCTAACCGAAGAGCTATTCCATGCTGTATAACATCATGCATCATAAAGAGGAAGACAAGGGGTTTCTAGAAAGTTACCTACGTTTTGCTCAGGACCTGGCTGGGCATTGGTCTACCCATGGGAGATGGTGGGTGATTGCCTTTGCATCGCTTGTTTTGTTTTCTTACTCTCTTCTTTCCCTTCTCCTTTGCTTATTAAACAAGTTTTATCTCGATCCACAAGTTTTATTGCTTTTACTCTTCCTTTCCTGTTCCCCTGTCCCACTGGGGCAGGGGGTGAGCAAGCAGCTGTGTGATCTTAGCTGCCTACTGGGGTTAACCCACAACAGTCTCATAAGGATATGTTCCCATAATTTTAATTAGTTTACAAGTTATGGACACCAATCCTGACTTCTGTGGTGCAAAAGAACTTTAGGCTTTTACCATTTCTGGCAATTTTAAGAAGCTCTCCCACAATGTCATGATGTGTCTGATTTTTGTATGCAGCATATTAATAATATCGCACAGTAGCGCTGACCGGTACTGTTCATAAACAAGTGCATGGTGCTTGGGTGTGAAAGGTGAGACCTTGGAGTTGATGGTGCACATTGAGTTGCATAGTGTGGAGGTACAAGGCAAGGATTGCCTTTTTGAAGCAAAACAGAGCTGTTTGAGAAAGTATTAGTAAGTCATGAAATAACTAAAACTTACAAAACCTTCCTGTGCTGATATGTCAAAAATCTGAATGTTGTCTCAGTAGATCAGTATACTCTTAAAATGGAGTCGTCTTATCAGGAAGAGAACAGTTACTTTAGAATTGACTGTTGCAGTCCTACACATCGGTAAAAATGTAAGTAAATTAGAGCATCAGAATAAATAGTTTCAAGCAAATAAAGTGTCATGAACTGTTGATTGTAATACTTTCAGATAAAGCAATAAAATATGCATGTTTATAGATATGCCAGCTACATGAGTCCTTAAATAGTCCTGAGTTTCTAGTGCTTATTCATTTACCGTGTGTCATTTTATGATTTTTTACTATAACTAGAAGTAATCCTGACTTATTAGCTTTATCTCCATGCTAAAATCTGATAAGGCCTTTCAGTGTTAGTCTGTTTCTGTTACTGTGTAGATGTGGAAAACAAGCTTAAAGCTTTGAACTTGCAAGCCTGTAGTCACAGCAGGTCTGTCCACAGCGATCTGCAAGTTTGCATTCCTACCACATGCAGTAAGTTTTTCTCTGTAGACCCGTGTCACTGAGGAATTCAGCAAGGAACAAGAAATCTTCAGTCAGAGAAGGGCCACAAGTGTGTGAAAAGCTAGCCACACATAAACAGTAAAGGTCATTAGCAGGCTCCTAAACTCCTGGCTAGGAATTAGTTTTTTTGGGTCATTAATGGTAAAAAGCTTAGGAAATGAATAGGACTCAGTGTCCTATTAAAAATTAGCCAGAGCAATTAAAAGGTTTTCCAATTTCTAATGGGAACCAGACCTGATAGCTCATTTTCCCTTGTCTAGGGGGCTGTTTCTGCATTTTAAATTACATTAATTTTATGTCCTTGTATTTTTAAAGAAATATCTTGAAGTATTTTTTCTGTATAGGCGTAAATGATTTACAGTGAGGGCAGTGAAAGCTTGGGAGAAGTAGAATCTAGTGTCTCCCTAAGACTGTGTTACTGATTCCAAGTCTTGTGACTCTAAACTGGTACAGTTAGCTGTGACAGGATTTCTTCGGGTCTGTGCAAATGCGTACTTTGCAAGCTCCTAATACAGTTGCTGTATTATGTGATTCCATGAGCTAAAATGCTCACTTGGTTGCAAATACACAGCCTTTTTTGGTGTGAGATGTCTCTCCTTAGGGTATTACACGTTTCCCTAAACTGGGTTTTCTGATTTCAACAGGAGCCTTTCTGCTTTCATTTCAATGTAAACTACTTGCTGCTGAGCGGATGACTGATGGCTGTTTAAGAGCTATCGTCTCCTCTACTGTATATTTTTCCTTAACCCTAAAGTGACTTTGGCACAAGAAAGTTGCCAACAGCGAGCCTTTAGTATTTAAAAATGTAAATTTTGGAGGGGTATGTTAAATACTTTCTCTTTCCTTACCTTTGCATCCTTGCAAGCATGTCTTACAAAACAATCCAAAGGGAGGAAGAGATAAAGTACGAACAAAACTAAGTAATGTTTTACGCTGTCTGCTTTGCCTGCAGGCCTGCCACTCTGGAGGAAAACAAGCCCACAAGTTACCTTTTCACTCTAGAGCTGTTACACTCATTTCCCTCACCATTTGCCTTAGGCCCTAAATCTCCCCACCTAGCCTGCTGGTAATAATCAAGGTAATCTATGAACTAATTGTCAGTACAAGCCATATGATTCTTCTGGAAGGAAAAAAGGAAAAAACTGAATTTGGACATGGAAAAGTAGACTGGAGATAAATGGGGTGGGGTTGGGGGGAATAAAAGGACAAAAGAAAGGCAGGACAATATGATCTTCCTCACTATGTTAATTTTGTACTCAGTCGTTCATTTACTCCAGATGCAGAATTCCTTTCTGCACTGAGTGAATTGCCCTGTCATTAACATAAAATTAGCTCCAAATGATCTTGGCCAAGAGCTTTGAAATATGTTAGTGTAGAACCACACACTCAAAAACACGTGGGAATCCATGTGAATTTCCAGATGTGAGAATCTTCTGTGGTACAAATATAGTTATGTTTATGTAGCATAGTATTCTGCTCTGTGGATACACTTTAGATGCAGCTGTGCTTCCAGTGGTGGTATAACTATGTTACTGTGGTGCTCTGCCTGAGTGAATGCATCTTGTTTCTTATGGTGAATCCATTCTAGTAATGACTACTTGTAAACAGACGTTGTGTCCTACAAGTTAAAATACTCCTTCAAGAAATGTAAGGAATTCCGTGTGGGATAGTAGATTAGATTGAGAGAGAAAATTTGAAAAATTCCGTGTTCCGCTTTCGATTTGTCATGTGTTTTGCTAGTAATTGTTTTTGCTTGTCTGACTTATTTTTCATCAGTGAGTACTTTCTGCACTAGGATTAAAATTTAAAAGCCTGAGAAAAGTTTGAAGAGGTCATAATTGTTTCTTTGTTATCTGAATAAGTGCTTAAGGTTTGGTTCGATTTCAGCTATATTATCAAAAGTAAATTGATTGATACCAAGATTAGCTGAATCTCAGTGTAACTGCCTGATTTTATATTAATCTAAATAAAGCTCTCTACACATAACGATAGTCTTTCATGCTCTTTTTTTTGTTGTTGTTTAAAGCCCTTGACATCTCAATTTCTTTAATGTAGTTGCCTTCTTTTCTATGTGTAGGAAGTGAACTCAAAATGTCTTTGGGAAGGAAATTGGTCTGTGCAGGAAAACCCTAGTGGGTTGTATAAATCTATAAAGCTGAGTTTAAGGACATCAACTAGTGCCTGAACTGTAAAGTAATCAGTCTATAGTAGCAGCTGTTGGCTATTATTAATGTTTGAACATGTAAATACAGAATAGTGACTGAAAGTCAACTAAAATGTCTTTCTTGTTCACTTTGTAGTGTCACCTTGTAATTTTTAATAGCCACAACAAGTTTTACAAAGAAATACTGTTTTTTTCCTGACTGAAAATTTTCCCCATTCATGAAGATGAATAATAAGTTTTCAGACATAACCCTGTGCTACTTAGGCTGCGATCTCATCACATCATATACATCAAACAGGCTCATATCACTCCTGTGGTTGGATAAGAGACTTTCAGGGAAAAAAAAAAAAATCAGCTAGACATCTGATACTGATCTTTCCTCTGAAATGACAGTAGTTCCATGCTCTAGCAGAATGTAAAGTAAATTCTGTGTAGTAAGTCATTACACAGTGAATAAAATCATTGTTTGACATAAATCACTGCAGCCTTGGGGAGTTAATCAGATAGTCAACTGATCCTTTGTCTCTTGGAGGTTAGGTAAAACCGAGGTTTTGGTTGTAGAAAGCATCTTTATCCATTAAATGTTGCATAGTATCTATAACATTTATAATATATATTATTATATTTTCTATATCTCATATTTCATGGGCAAATGTGTTATGGATATCTAAATATGTCTTGTACTTTTCATTATAATCTTTAAATTGTCAGGTGGCATTGTGCTTCTCTATTACCAAGGAGTATTAAGAATTGTAAAGGCTAGAAGTGACTCCCCATTGCAAACCTCTCTAAGCAAAACATCCATTGCTATTCTTCACCATTGCCAGCTAATATCAGTCATTATCTTTAACATCAGATGTTAAGAAATGTCCAGTAAAGGAAACCTGCATGATAAAAACGGTAGGAGTGTGCCACTGTCTGAATGAGAAATTGAAAAGATACATCCATGGGCTATCTAAGTAGTGACAGCTTGTAGAAAGCAGTAAAACTGTTGTAAAGAAGATGGGGCTTTCTTCCGTCATATGCCGTGGGACATACTTGACGTGGTAGGTCCTGTAGATGAGTAACTGATGTGCTTTTTGTCACATGTTTGAGAGAGGGTATGTTGCACTTCTACAGTGAGTGGCTGGGAATACTTCAGTCAATATGTGATAATCTTTGTGGGCTGGTGCTGTCCAAAACCATTTTTGACCCCAGTTGCTGAAACAACAGCTGAAAGTCTTTTAGCAATGTGCTGTTTTGCTTTCAGTAACTAAAATCTTAAAGTGTGTGTATGTCTGTATGTATACACAACAAACCAAGATATATGAAGAAATAACGTGCTTTGGCAATTAAAAAGCAGATATCTAGTGGAAGACTAAGCAAAATCAAAGGCCTCTCAGTGTCTTGTGGACATCAGACTTCTTTCCTAACTTTCAGCATCTAATATATCTAGAACCTAGTGAAGATGTTACATAAATGATGTAATTATCTAAATGTATATTTAAATTCAGTTTGAATTGAAAAACATGGTTATCGGTTTAAGAGTTCTGCCAGTGCTTTTGTATCTCTCAAACTATTTTATGGCGCTGCTTTTCATTAATTATATTTTGACAGAAGAAATTCTTGCCTTTTCTTTTTTTCAGACTGAAGAACAAACGGGCCTCTCTGAAGAGCAGCTTAAGACCCTTCTGGAAGAATGTATGCAGCCTCAGAGAACAATAAGCAACGTTACCATGCCAAAGTCTCAGGAATCTCTTTCTTTTGGATTAAGTCCCCCTTGTTACACAAGTCAAGACTCCACTCTTCACTCCACATCTACTCTTTCCAAAATGTTATTTGAAGACCATATTGTAGGGATGTTAACAGCTCAGGAAAAGGCTGGACTTGAAGACAAAAGCTTATGTGTTAATGCAGAGAGTGAAATCCCTGGCTACTATATCAGCAAAGCATTGGCTGATAGTCACTTATCAAAGGATTCACTGGCCCAAACAGAGGAATCTGATGACCTAGAAGGTTTACAGAAGATGGCAGATAAGAGTATTACTGAAGGTTACTTTATGTCAAGAGCACTCAACACAAAAAGGTTGAAGAAACCTTCTTTCTTGGGTGAACCATTATATTGCATCAGCATGAACAATGAGTCATCCACAGAGGCTGACATTCTCAGCATACCACTGCAAACCAAAGGAGGTGAGACTCTTAAGAACCCTTTAGAATAGGCTTTTGATTATGATGAAAAAAGACCAAGCAGGTTCTCACCAAAGGTATGCACCAATACACACTGATTATTATGGTGGGGCAAGGATGTACTTTTATAAAACATAAAACTGTGCCAGAAATAATACACACAAAACAACAGAATGTTTATTAAAATTCTTGCCCTGACGTAATTGACTATAAGACTAGGACTCTTAGGAAATATAATATTGATGTTGATTAATTCAGTCAACTGGAAAACACTGTTGACAACATACATGGATTATCTTTTTGGTAGAGAAAGTCATGTTCACTGTTCTGTGGAGAGAAAATATTCTCCCAGTAGTTAGTATAACAAGTCACACAAAAATCCCAGTGTTTCTTGGGTGTTTTTAATAAGGTAAACTCGGTAGTATAGAAACAAACATGACCTAGCTATGTTAAAAATAATAAATTGCTTTCAAGGAGTTCAAGTTTACACATAGAAGATACCAAAATGAACAAATAGTGCATAACTTCTAGAAATTACTTTCAGTTCAGTAAAGAAAGAATATACTTCAACCAGCAAAAAATTAAATTCACTCTATCTGGTATTATAAAAAGATTTTGGAAATGTCTCTATTCTTTGTCCTTTACTTAAATGCAATGTTATAGTGATATAGTAATCTAAATCTACATTTAGATTTTTAGCCTAAAACCCCTTCTCTTTCTGGAAAACAAACTGTTCAAATAAGCTAGATTTTGGGCAGGTACATCTACCTCTTTCATTTCTTTCATAGAAGTTGTGACAGTATGAAGTAGTGTGATTAAAGTGCTATAGTTTAATTGTATTAGAAATCAATAAATTTTGCTAGGTTTGTTAAGATAGATCTTTGTTATACTGGTAATCTGTTCTGCACTTAGAGAAACATTTTTTCACAGTCATTGGTAATTCAGAAGAACATCCTAATACCTCTTTACTATGTTATAATTTCTTAATTATGATCACAACTGCTTCTTTGATTGTTTGTACTTAACTTTTCTACAGTGAAAGGAATGTTAATATTCTTTCGAAGTGATTCCACCTATCAGAAAGCAAGAAGGCTTGTTATTGCTGTTTTTATGCTACCATTCAAACTTGGTATCCAGACTCACCTGCGATATTTGTCCTGCAGTAGGAAGAAAACAGAAATACAATAGCTGTAGAAAAGGTTGGGTGGGTTGGTTTTTTTTGGTAGGTTGGTTTTCAGCTAACTTCCCGTGCCAGCTTTGCTCTTCACATAGATGCAAGCATCAGAAGAGTGGAGCGAGGGAAGAAGTTGTCTGCCCCAGAGGAGAGCGAGTTGGCAGTGGTGGTGGTAGGGAACACCAGAGAGAACCACATCTGCCAGGGGCAACCTGATCTCATGCAGGAGTAACATGGCTACATACTCCACCACCAGTCTTCTTCAGCAACCAACAGTGCTGCCTTCACATGAATTAAAGTTCTCCTTTAGCCTGAATAGATGTGGTGCAGAGTCAAGTGTGACTCAGCCCCAACTACCATCTGTCTTTATTAGTGTATTTTAAGATGCGATGTGTTAAATCAAGCAAACACCATGCGCTATAGCCACTGTGTAGTGAAGTGAGCAGGTAACCATTTATACCTGTTGTGGTAGACTTAGTCACTATGAGATAATTTTATTGCACAAGAGAGAAAGGAGATTTCAGCTGTTAAGTAAATTTCCATATGGGACATCTCATGGTAAAAGTCTTCAAAGTGAATGTGTTAACATTTACACATAATAATTTAAGTATCTTTGAGTCATAATCATGCGTTGTGTCAGAGCAATTCAATAGGGTGTTTCAATTGTCTGTTTTCAGTAGTGGCTGAGTAATGTTCAACCATATAGACCTCAAATCTGTATGGTTAATAAGCATCTTGGGTTTATGGTCATTTTGTTTACTAAATATTTTTTTCTTTTGGGGGAAAAAAAGAAGTGTTCTGAATTATCTAAGTCTCTAAATCTTTTCATTTTTACTAAAAACAAAACCAAGGATATGATTACAGTTATCATAACCTCATCAGACTTTGAGTCTTTCTGTCAGTGTCTGATTTTTAAAAATGGTGTGGACTGGTAATCTTTAGACACAATAAGTGTAAGTGCAAAATAAAACCCAATTCAGAGGTTTGTAATTATTTTCACATTAGTGCTAAATATTTTGCAGTTACCTATAAGTTTAAGTTTAAATTAATGATATTCAGATTTATTGTATTCCACTAATATTACTCTAATGCTAAAACATACATCCAAAATTAGCATTTAAATAGACAGCAGTCCATTCTTATTATTTTTGTCACTGTACTGCTCATGAGAAAGTGTACAGCATAAAACAGAAAACTCTTCCATGGAATTAATTTGTTTCCTGCGAATGTGACTCAGTTCTGTCTTTAAGCAGTTATTCCTGGCCATAAGCAAAAGGTTGTGATGTTTAGCAGATTTATAAAGTTGCCTGATGTATTCTGTAGGTAAGCTTGTTGTTAGTCTGGACATGATTAAATGTGCTAATTGTACTGGGGAATGGCGATCCCAGTGGAATCTAGTTTAAGGCAAATACATCTGCAGATGAAGGAGTGAGAAGCATCAGGTGTTATTTTTATTTTTAAGAGACATTTACATGGTTGAGCTTTGTTATGGTCTTAATTCTAAAGGACATTTAAACATATATGCATAATTTTCTGTAAACTGTTTGGTTTTCTGGCCTGCTACATGTGGTTTAAACTCTGTGTAGCGCTGTGTAAGCAAACAAAACTGTGTTTGTGTGAAACTGGTTTGGCAGAATTTCGGTTTTTCAGTCATTATGGTACTGTAGTCTGTGATAAAGATTTTCTGTAATACATTAAATTGCATATATTTTAAGGAAAGCATAATTATTAACATAATTCATATATATATACACTTTTGTATATATATCTGAAGGAAATTCTCATGTGCCTTCAGAGTTAAGTAATTCCTGTTTCTTGAAAGAAGCAGTGATCTACATCAGGGTCATATGCATGTAAATATAGGTGATGTTTACTGAGATAAACAGAAGCCAGACTTACCCACATACAGGTATGAAAGGGCTGTTATTTCTCAGTTGTATGACCAATTGGTAATTAGTTCCAGCTCTTTTTTTTTAGGGGCTGTATTAATTAGAAGTTGTATCACAAACTGTTGTTTTTTCCTCTTGCAAATAATATTGTGCTTGCAGCAGTTCAGCATATGACTCTTTTCTTTTTTACAGATGATATGAAGATTGAAAGTTGAGGGGAGAGTGATTATATGCTTCTCTGCACAACTGTTTTTCTGAAAGTGTGGTTAAACCT
Source organism: Aviceda cuculoides (assembly GCA_035590195.1). NCBI lineage: Eukaryota > Metazoa > Chordata > Aves > Accipitriformes > Accipitridae > Aviceda > Aviceda cuculoides. The sequence continues at coordinate 13,752,290 of JAVJGG010000032.1, read as the reverse complement.
CCATCAGTGATATTATACTGATAGAGTATCATTGCAGACAACCAGAAAGGAATGAATTATCATCACTGAAAACTGTTCCGTGAGCTGATTTATTCTTAAGAGACAATTATTATTGCCATTATCATATATTGTTGCAGTTTGATTTCAAAATAAACTCTTGCATTTCTATTAAATTTGCTGGGAGTGTTCTATCTAATACATAAATGTACATAGACGTTTGTGTAGCCGTGTGTCTGATAGATATGCGTGTCTTTGTTCATGAAAAAAGTAAAATAAAACTTGCAAAGTTCAGTTTCTACTGATGAGACTTTATTAGAGTGGATGTGAAATGTATGTAATAGTTTTATTTATTTCTTTAAACACAATCTACTTTTTTCATGAAGTTAGCTAAAACCTGGCCTCTGTTTTCCCAGTGTGGTTTGTTGGAGCTTGCAGCCTGTCTGACTGCTGAGCCCTGACTCAGTGAAGGACCCAAATACGTACTCATTTTTCTGCCCTGGGGCTGTCTGCTGGATTGCTGGTTTGGTTGAAGGTAAAGGCTTGCACAAGTCCTCTACTGGATCAGAACATGGGCACCAGTCTGCTCAGCTGTGTCCAATTCTTGATCCTGTGAAGAGTGTAATCATATAGTGAACAGTCATATCCTCTAGTTAAGAAACGTAACTAAGTGATGAAAGATCACAGTCCCTCGTGGAGGCTTGGTGTGGATAGAATGAAGTTCAGAAGTTTGCCCTAGCAGTTACCGGATTGTGAAACCTTACAGTAATGCCTGGCTGGGAAGAGAGTAATACAGCTGGTTTGTGTTTGAGGTAATAATAAAACTTTATTACAAGTTTTTGCTTGTCTAGTCTTTAACTACTATTTTTTCTGAATATTCTCATTTAGTGAGCTGATAGGTAGTTTTTCGTTTCATGCACTGTAGTGTCAGAATAAGAAGACATTAAAAAAATGTGGTTCGCTCTTTAAAAGCTTTTTTTGAGGGGGGGAGAGAGATTCTGGCAAAGAAAACTCTAGATTTTCCCATTGATGAGCTCTCATTTGACACAAACTAAAAGGACAAATTCTTTCTCAGATACTATACTAGCTGTTTAACATTCAATAAGACAAGACGTGTGGATAGAATGTTAACTATACAATGGCTGTGTTATGGCATAGGGCTTACTTGAACTAAACTGAATGTTTACATTAATGCACACATTGGCCCAGGTTTTAATCTCATTTACAGAGTTGCCAGTCTGAGTGGATGTACACTCCTGAGAAAGTGGTAATTGTGTGGATATAACAGAGATCAGAATTTAGCCTACTTTCTTTTAATTAAAAATGTCAGTGGGACATTATATTTGTGACAAGCAAATGCTATTTATTGTTTTCTGATATTTTTACTTGTTCTGCAATGCAATAACAAACCCATGGATACTGGGTCTTCTGTGCAGTCCCATTGCTCTGTGTAGGATTGCTATAAGCATGTTTCATGGAGCTTTGCAAATCTCACCTAGATGTATTTCTTTTCTTCTTGAAAAATTTTAAGCCTATGTCATAATTTCTTTACCATAAATATAATCAAAGCAATACCGACAAGTTTTGTCAAGAGTATTTCCTGTGCCTGTATGATATTCATGCAGCATTGTCCACTGGCTGTAATGTTTCCACAGTCCAGTTATTTTCAGATGGAATTTGTGTTTTATGGAGTCCTCAAAACCAGTTTTAAAGTGTTCGGATAGTTTATGAAGAAAACTAAGTTCTGTTTCAAGTTTGCATGTAGAATATCTACAACATATATTAAGAGAAATACTAATTAATTCTTACTTTTCCGGTGTATTGTTATCTTCAATCTCTCACTGTTATGAAAAAGCTTTTCCTAGGACCCTCAAGGAAGAGCCTGTCACTGACTAAGCCTTACAACATTCCTGGAGCCATGAGTACAACTTCTTATTCACATCTGGCATTTCAGGGATAAGCACGTAAGTTTGAATGACTATTGACTTGAAGTGTGTATTCCAACAGGAACTCTGTTACTTCACTTCAGCTCTTGGGAAGTGCCGAGCACCCTGCACCACTTGTAGTCACTGCAAACCGCAGGGACCTAGCGCTCATGAAATGCTGTTCCAGAGGCACATAGGGTTGGTAGCCAAACTCGGAGACTGTCAAAAATTAATGACCTAATATTTGTCAGTGCTTGGTTTCTACTACATTATATTAAGTAGCAGGTTCTTTGGGAAGATTTTATTTCTTGCTTGATGTTACAGGTGAAATACCAATTCAAGTCCTGTTTTTCTTTATTTATTTTCAGTTTTAAGTAAAACAGTAGGAAATAAAACTATTCGGTGAAATAGCGTTACTGGTATGAGGTACAGAATAAGAGATATTACATAAAATGAAGTGACAAGGTCATTTGCTGAAGCATCACCAATATCAGGGTAAAAGGAAAGTTGAGCCTGGGAGGATTCATGGGCTTTTCTTTGTTTTTCTAGTGTCAATCTCTTGTGACCTGCAATAACCCCTCTGTCAGGCTCGCCACTGGAATTCCAGCTGCACTGGAATGCGGTGGCTTCTCCTCGGGGAGTGATGCTGCGGTGATGATTAAGATATTAAAATGAATTTTCGTTTGCATCCTAACTCAGGATTTGGGAACAGGTTTTCCAGAATACACACCTTCATTCAGCATAAGTTATATTTGGTAAAAGATTCTGACAACTAGGCTCTTTACAGTCTTTCCTAGCTCTATTCATGCCACAACACAGCAGAGCACAGGACACTGATTTTTAAAGTTATCATTCTGACTTTTGGGCTTTGAGATGTAATTTCTTATTCCTCAATATGAAACGTGTGCATGTAGGTTTGTGCTGGTTTGTGCTCCTTATCTTATTTCCCACTATGATTTTACAGCACAAGATAGATAATTTTGTTCCAAAAATTTAATATTGGTGAAAGCAACATACCTATGAAGAGAAGATTTTGATGTGCTTGCATCTGTTTGCTGAGTAATATATGACCAAACCATTCTGCCATTGTCACTGAGACTCCTCAGTAATATACATACAGTGCTGGTGTTTGTGGTGGCCAGCACTCACAGCTGTTGATACCGATTCACTCTAGTGACTGTTTTGATGCTGCATGGTTTGCCCTCTTAAATTACAAACTCCGTAGTATTTTCATCCAAAAGAGGAAAATAAGGGTGATTCAATCATTTTAATGATATAAGTATATATAAATTAAATGTATTAATTTATTCTATATAATATGTACTATAAATACTTATATTTGAGTAGGATGATTTAAAGAACTATAGCATTGATTTCAGTGTACTGTAATGATAGAAGAAGTTCAATCCAGCTTTACAGTTATTATGCAGATTTAGAGCGGTTGAGGGTCTTTTCCATTTCAAACAGAAGGGACAGAATAAATATCCTGATATAAAAGAAAAAAGAAAAAAGAAAAAGTTTGTTGACTATAGACAACAATGATAAAAGAAGTGAAGTTATTCTTATGTGTCCAGAATTCAAGTTTAAATTGAAGTAATTCTATCAACGGGTGAAAAAACTTCCAGGTTCATCAGAAAGAAAAAAAAAAAAAAAAAAGAAGAGGAAAACACCCCACAAAAATTCTCAGCCAAATGCTTTTTTCCAAGCCAGATGATGGCTTTTTTCCAAGCCAGATGATGGCTTTTTTCCAAGCCAGATGATGGCTGGTATCTACTTTGTGGATCTGTAGTGCATGCTTTCCCTCTCGCTTCCCGAGCAGAACTCCTGCAGAGTCAGTGGACATGCTGTGCACAGAGTGAAAACAGGCTGTGCAAAAATTATCTGCTGCATAGATCAGAGAGGAAAGGGCTGCTTAAACGTGTCATCAGAGTAGCAAGGACTAGTCTGGAAGTGCGAAAAAGTATGCCAGTAATTCCTGTGCTAGGAAGGGTGCAATTTTACCTCCAAATCAGGGAGGGATAGGTGAGAGGCTGTTGTTTGCAGCTCAATGTCTGTAATTTCAATAATGATAAGAATTTATTTATTTTATTAAGCCCCCCTATTTTCTAGATAAAATTTCAGCAAATAATATGAGAATGCAACTCTTCTCTTTGTGATGCTTCTTAGAAAGGCTTTGTAACCACAGCTTTAAATGAGTTCTCTCTTTCTCTTGCTTTTTAGGTGCAAAATCTGCTGCACTGTTTATTTACACTTCCAAGAGTGCTTCTTCCCCCAGTTACAAAAAAAGAGCCTTACCTCTGGGAATCTCACTGTTTGAAGGATAGACACAGAAGACAAGGTGGCTTGGCAGATGCTTGGGTAGTTGTTAAATTAGGAAGGTTTTTGAAATCTAGGAAAAATAATAACTGGTTTTTATTTTTTTTAATTTTCAACAGATGTATTTATTGAGAAATAATTGCTCTTTTATTTGTAGTGAGATTTAAAGGTCGGGCAAACTGTTTCCTTTTTAAATAGAATAGAAGCGCTTGAATACTACTAATGCTATAACCTACAGTTATCCAATTACACGTTTCATTGAGAGATTGGCTGGAATCCAGGTGCAATAGTTAGAATAAAAGGCTCCCTGTTGTTTAAGTCTATGTGAAATAGTTCACTGCTTGCAATTGAATCTGCAGTACCTTATCTATTATGCTTTTAAAAACCCCAGCAAACGAATACTCACAAGTGTGTATGAATTTCTAGAATGCTAAAGCGCATGAATAATTTTGATTTATAGGCAGGTATTCTGTATTTAGAACTTTTTTTTTTTCCCCACTTAAAAATTTGCTCTCTTCTTGTGGAAATACTGTTCTATGGCATTATTTTCCTATTGTTTGCTTTGTGTATTTGGTATGCATAGTTTTGGTGGGAAGGGTATTGCCAGAGGCATTCTACCCTAATTTTACAATAACACTGGAATGGTCTCTCCATACGCATTTTGTGAGTGAAGTCATCAAGGGAGACTGACACAGTGTCTAAGCAGCACTGAGTTTAGCTCTTGTATATGTTGCCTAGGCTAGCAGTTCTTGAATCTGAAAGGAGTTGAAAATGTAAGGACAAATGATGGCTGGGTTTCCTGGGATTTGTCTAAATTTGAAAAGCCAAGTTTCTCTGTGATACTTGCCTAATTTTATGGATTTCCTGTGGAAGATTTTGTCTTCAAGGCTTTTGCTTGCCAAACACTTTTCTCTAATGAGTTTTCCTCTTGTCATAACTCCGCTTAAATATTCATACACCTTTGTGCACCTGTTCTTTCTCTCTTGGAAAAGATGAGAAATAAGAGCTGGAATCCTCCTTGTGAGTATATTAAGATGCCCTCTTCTATAATCTTAGCAATCCTTTCCAAAATGAATTTATGTTGAAATTCAGCCAATTGCCACACTATGGAGTTCACTACAAAATCATGGCAGTATCAGTAAAAAGTGCACTGTTGTCATTAAGATGCAGATCTTGCTACAGTTATCTCAGTCTTTATCTCCATAGGTTATCAATATCTTCAGGTTAAACTACTACATCTCTTGCACATAGGTTTGATGCAGATGACCAGTTGAAAACTTAAGGTACTGTATTTGCATGGGCTCTGAGAAGACTGTGCTATGGTAAGAAAACATTGCACTCTCTGCAATAGCATGAAACTCAAAGATTATTTATGCAAAAAAGTTGGCCGAGTATCCAGTAACACTAGAAGTGGCATGCATTAGCTGGTACGCTTACGTGTCCCACCGATGAGTCTCCAGGGAGCTGGGAACAGCATATTTCCTACAGGCTTCACCTACAGAGTTTTTGCCCTGTGAAGTGCAGCCATTTTCCATGCTCTTCCTGTTTAGTTTTTCTTTGACAGTTGTTTCTCTGGGCAAGCACAGGCCTAACTTACCTCAGCTATAGCCTTTTCTTCTGTCCTACTGTATTCATGCTCCCCAAGCAACAAGTGGGTGGACTTAACCTATTGTTTAACACAAGGCATATGGCTTGTCATTATTATTCTAAGGCATGTATCATCCCCCATTCAGATAATACGCTGATATAAGCTACACAAATGCATGCAATAAATTAGCATGAAAGTTTGGCTTGGGCTCAGACAAGGTCATTGGAATGGGCTGCCAAGGCTGTCTTCCCCCACATCAGCAGTAGTTCTTTTTTAAACTTCTGATAAGACCTACATATATCCATATATAGATATATCTCTTCATATAACTGATTGGCTTTCTAAATCCGGAGTATCTCATTCTTCCTGCAAGTACAATAAAGAGATTTCTCCAGGTGGGAACTTGCTTTGTTTTTTGTAGTTCTTGCTGTTCTTGGTGCTCCTGGGAGGCAAGAAGAGAGTTTGAGACCAGAACCACAGGACATTTGGTCCAGCAGGCCTGGATAAGATCAGACAGGTTACGCTGACAGTGCACTTCCACAAGAGACTACCACGTCTCTCTCCAGAGAAGTGAAGCAGACAAGAAATTCAGCAGCCAGTCATATTTTGGAAGCAACAGGTCAGGAGCTCTTTGTCTTTTTTCTCCTTGTTCTCAGTGCGATAAAATAAAATATAGAGGACTGTCCTCAAAAGTTTAGTGACAGAAAAATAGGAAAAGAACTTCATAGAACAGGACTCTCCATCCTCGGGAAAAGGAGATGTAAAGATTAATTTTGTATACCTGCAGGACCCCCTAAATATACTTCTCGTGGATGTCTCGCACTCCTAATATAGCACCTGTCTTTGCTAAAGGGCTTATGAGACAAACTGCTGCTGTAAGTAAAGACCGAGCAACTTGTCTTAACTGCTCTTATTTTTAGCAGCATGTTCCAGCAGTTGGTACAGTGCCATGTTGTGCTGGTTTTGGCTGAGGTAGAGTTAATTTTCTTCATAGTAGCTGGTATGTTTTGGCTGTTTTGGATTTGTGCTGGAACCAGTGTTGATAACGCAGGGATGTTTTAGTTACTGCTGAGCAGTTCTTACCCAGAGCCAAGGCCTCTTCTGGTCCTCACCTCACCTCACCAGCGAGGAGGCTGGGGATGCACAAGGAGTTGGGAGGGCACACAGCCGGGACAGCTGACCCAACAGATATTCCAGGCCATACGATGCCATGCTCAGCATATAAAGCTGGGGGAAGAAGAAGGAAGGGGGTGGACATTCATAAGGATACCGTTTGTCTTCCCAAGTAACCATTATGTGTGATGGAGCCCTGATTTCCTGGAGATGGCTGAACACCTGCCTGCTGATGGGAAGTGGTGAATGAATTCCATGTTTTGCTTTGCTTGCATGCGTGGCTTTTGCTTTACCTATTGAACTATCTTTATCTCAACCCACCGGTTTTCTTACTTTTCTCATTCTTTCCCCTATCTCGAGGGGGAGTGAGCAAGCAGCTGTGTGGGGCTTAGTTGCCAGCTGAGGTTAAACTACAACCCACATCAGCTTGTTCATCTCACTAGCAGTTTCAGTCTGGAAGATATATTAACAGATGTTCATCTGCCCCTGCAGTTAGCCACCATGCTCTTCTTTTCACACGAAAGAAAGAAATAGGGGGTAGGCCAGGCTGGGGATGACTGAAATCCCTCAAAGAGTGTTTTGCCTTCTGGCTGCATCAAGGGCAGCATGGCTGTGTCTACACTTACAGAAGTCTTCAGAATCAAATTTGCCAGCTGTCCATGCTACCTAACTGCTCAAGTGCCTTCAGCTGGACAAGCTGTTACACCTGGGGTGAAAGCTCAGGTGCATTCCCTCAGCATAGTTTTAATGTAAAGAGCGTAGAGCTGTCTTGCTTTGAAGCCTAATTTGTCATCCACAGAAATATTACAAAACATGAATAAAACTAGAGCACAAAGATGTAAATATAAATGGCTTTGTTGGTTTATTGTTCTTTGTATGTAACAAGCTTTATTGTACAACTTGGACAACTTTAAAATGGAAAATGATTAAAAAGGTTTACAAAAAAGCATGTTCTTAGAAAATTATGCTAGCAAAAACATTGGGAGGAGGGAAGCAAAAAAAAATCTTCAGTGTGCAAACATTTTATAAAAATAGAAATACTAACACTACAGGTAGCATTTCATGATAAATTATTTAAATAGCATATCTACACAATTATGTGATTAACTATTACAATGGCAATGAGAAAAATAATTTATAAAAATACAAGCAATGGTATACAAGATGACAGGAAAAAATATAACACAACATTAGAAATTGTATTTGACTTTTTTTTTTTCCAATGCCATTTCCTTACCGGGAATACATTTTCTGCAAAGAAATTTTGACTATGTACAGCATTAACTTTTTAGTACTACAGTAGCTTTAAAGTTTGTTAGACATTTGAACTCTGCTTAATCCAAAGATTTTTCTCAGTCACACAACAATGAGGTAATATTTGTACGTAAAACTTTCACTGTGTTCATTTCTTCTTTTTTGAAAAGACAAGGAAATATGATAGGTGTAAGGATGCTGCCCCTTCTGCTGGGGAAAACAGTCTTTAACATACACCAAGCCCTCTCCTGTTTTGCAAGGAGCATCAATTCCTTCTGTTGTTGCTGCCCATCACTACTTACAGTAATTAGTCTGCAGCAGCACTAATAGCCAGTTGGAATGGTTACTGATTGCGGTCATTGTGCCTCTCTCTGGGCAGGTATTCTAGTTTTGTGTCAGGCCCACTGACCAGTGGTAAAGCGCTGCAGACATTTCCCAGCACTAAAGTTATTCAGCGGTTATGCTAAGATGGTAAAAGGCATTCCCTCATCTCTAGCACAGGAACTGCTACCATCGAAAGGGACTTGAGTTACAGCACAACAGTTGCCTGCCAGGCTACCAACTGCCTTGCACAAAGAAAGCAAAAGCCAACATTGAGCTCAGACCGAGAAAAAAAAAAAAAAACACAAACATCCCATTCCTCACCCTGCCACTTTTCCCTGCACCTCAAAGCCATTATGGGAAAATTGCTCTTTGTAACAAATACATCACCACTATCTGTTCCAGACAAGATATTTTTTCTGAACTAAACCCCCTCTTGTTTCAATATAGAACAGAGTTAATAAATAATCTGTATTTACAATCTTACAGTTGTGAGGACTTGTAACAATGATTAGGTGGATAGTCTTGACACATTTCTTGTTGTTTTAATCAATAATCCCTCAGTCATTATAACATCAAGGATAGGTAAAAAATAAATATTTTGCAATTTCAGTATTTTTATCTACAGGCCCCTTCCCTCCAAAGAAGTTGAGGGGTTTAAAGCATCTCTGGCATGTAGAAAAGGAATGTTTTCATTACTATTATTTTTGTGCCTTTGTAACCATAAAAGGTAAAGCACATGCTGGTTTCCTGAAGGACAGCACAGTGCTAGCTGAGATGGTGGTGCTTTCTGGCACCATATCTGAAAGAAAACATTTAAAGGTAAGAAAGATCTGCATCTAATCAGGAGAAAACAGAATCTAATTGTAAAACCCAGTTCTCTCAAAGCTGGTGTCATCCAGTGTGCCAGTTTTTATCCACCTTCCCCCTCCCACCATGGAAATCAGCTTTAGAATATCTGTTTTGTCCTGTGTAATAGAGCAGCTGATCTAGCTCACCACAAATAGAGTAAAAAGGCTGTGTTTTCCTCCGAAAGATGACATAAAATGATGATGATCATTTTTCCAAGCTAAATGGATGTAAACCAAGGTAGCACAGCCCTCATTAAAAGAAATTCTTCTCCCCTATAAAGAAAAGAAGACTTGGAGTTCACCCTCCCACCCCAAAACCCTTTTCCCCACACACAATGAAAGGTCTTCAGTTTAAGTAGTCCACAGCACATCCAAAGATGTTCTTTTTATAAAATGCTACTCCATGGGACCTCCAGTTAGAGGCAGTGACACTGCACTGTGATAAACAGCAAACAAATGTCTTTCCTACTGAAAGAAGTGTGCTTGTTCAGTGAAGACAATTCTCATTTGCAAGACACATTTTTGTTTCCTTCCACTTCAGCAGAGGTCAGATACCAAGTATATTCTCACTTTCATTCTCTCAAAAGCATTGTCTTGAGGCAGATCATGTGTTTTGAGTCCACATTTACACAGAAAGAAGAAAGGAAGGAATAATATAATGGTCCCAGGATTTGTAAGGCTAAACATTTCAGAAGGTGCAATACCAGCATTTTTAAATAGTCTCTGGATCCAATAACCTTGTGATTATGGATCTGTGAAAAAGAAAAAATTAAGATATTTAAATATTTGTGTATTATGCTTGATTACATGCAAGACATTAATCCCTAGAGACATTTGTAAAGAACACATTGTTAAAGAAAACTGAAAGTGCTTAGGTACTTTCTTGAGTTAGACTTCAGAATCTGGTCTATGCAACCATTACATAATGAAGTCACAATTTAAGATGACTAGGGCACCTGGAACTAGTCATATTCACTTATCTGCAAGAGTGCAATATATGGACAGCCTGCTACTTTGCTTGCTTTTAAGCAAATAATTTTTTTCACATGTCAGATGCTACTCTTGCTTGCTAAAAAAAAAAAAATCAATATTTTGCATTTTCACCTTGGACTTTGTCAGTTGTATTGATTCATTCTAGTCAGCATTTTAAAGGAGATTCAAGAGATATTTCATATCTGGAACTTAACATGGATTTCTGATACTTTGAAATAACAGGATAGAAATATACTTAGATTTTTTATAGTTAAAAGTTTAAAAGTAAAGAGTTCATCAAGAAGGTGCCCCGTTTCTGCCTGCAGGACTCGCTTTAGATCAAGTCATGAAAGATCCATGGGTGATCTTTCCCTTGTAGCTCTTATTTCTTAATCCATTCTGTTTTTCTTGGGAGCAGCTTTCTTGAACCAATTCATTTATATAGGATCTCTTAAATACAATGTCTTCCTTACCTCTGCATTCATATTTAAGATCCGAGAAGAACACCATTTCTTGAGAGAAGACAAATAATCCTAGCCGACCACCAGCATAGGTTTTGTCATAGATTGGTCCTGAGTCTGCCATGATTTTCTTCCCTTCATACATTACAACCCTACAAAGAGGCAAGAGGTCAGCCATCTTTGACAAGCTGCTGTTAGGTTCATCTTTACACACATTTGTCTTCCTTGTGATAATTACTTAAGTTAAAAGGATGATCCTCACCTGATGTAACCAGTCTTTGGTCTATGGCTGAGGCGCCATCTGTATGCAGTGAAATCTTTCCAGCCTATGTGACGAGGGTCATGCCACAAAGTTCTCACCTACAAAAGAATATTTTTTATTAACCAAAGTCCTGAGATAACATAGCCATTATTTTGACATGAAGGTGCCTTGACAATCATCATTATGACTAGTTAAGGCTTAAAGTAAGTCATTAGGCTCTATAATGGGGTCCTTTGAAATCAACTGCATTTAAATTTACTTTTAAATATGTTAATAGGCAAGTACTCCAATTCCAGAAACAATTGATTCACTGCTGCTGGAAAGCCCACCTGCAGCATAAAGTCCTGTTAATTTTATACAATGTTTTGCATGATTGGGGATAATTACTAAGTTATTGGTCTTCGTCAAGAATGCTATGCCATTCTGATCAGTACATATAGACCCCCGTGTCAAAATTGTTCAAAGAACAGCATGCCTTACAGTGCAGAAGAGCAGGTTATTAAAGCACCACTCTTACCTGGCCAGGAGTGTTTCCTGTGTGCCACAGAGCATTACGAAGGTGTTCTCCTGGACCAGTGGTGGAATTCACAACTTTGATGGAGAGACCTGAGTAGCCTTGAGCTTTGGTTGGTGTGGAGTCCCAGTAGGACTGGGTGATCTGCTTCCACATGACAACATAGAAACGACTGCTAGATTGGTAGCCAAATACAAAGCCTGCGTAATCATCATCCCTTTCTGTATTGATGAAGAAGGTGCCACTGAAGTCCACAGCATTGAATTCATCAAAACCTATGGAGACATTAAAGAAGAAAGTTTTAGACACTGCTCTTCTGCAATTCTTAAACAACTCCTTAATAGTTTCTCAAGTTCTCCCTCCACCCCCCCAAAAAACACCCCAACAACAGTGTAATGCCTGTTAAGAGTTAAAATTTTCTCCTTACCAACTGCAAGGCCAGGGTCACAGTTGACTGTCTGAACCAGTTCTTTACCCTGGTGACGAACAACCCAGTTTGGATCATTTTGGGATGTTCCTTTGGGATCCAGGGGAATCATCTGAAATCTTCGGAAATCAGTCTCACTAATGTCCACATTTTCAGGGCAGATATCATCAATGTCTGGCACGCTGTCTTGGTCCAAGTCATCTTTGCAAGCATCTCCACGTCCATCACCTGCAGGTCACAAGTCATTTCACCATTATATGACCATTGTTGTTTGCTTCCCAGTCTTGCAACTTGGAGTTGAAATATTAATTGCAGATCTCTAACTGCCCAGGTGGCCAACACACTATAGAAGCCACAACAGCTACTGTGTAAATGCCCTTTCCCTCCAGTCTGATAGCAACTTATTCTTAAGTTGGTTACATGGTCATTTTTACATTTCTTCTTACTCCTGAGGAGCACTATAACAGCAGTACAGACATTCTGTCTTTGTTACTTGGAAGTTTTGTCCAACCTTAAATAGTGTGAAAAAATATAGCATCAATCTATTGGAAGGTACTCGTGAAATGTTACTATGATATTGGCCATCTTACCATCAGAATCAGCTTGGTCAGGGTTGGCAACCAATCTGCAGTTATCTTTGTCATCAGGGATACCGTCATTGTCATCATCATGGTCACAGGCATCACCTTTTCCATCCTTGTCATGGTCAGCTTGATTGGCATTAGGCACATAGGGGCAGTTATCAAGATTATTTTGATGGCCATCTTCATCTATGTCCTGGTTGTTGTCACACTGATCACCTATGCGGTCAGAATCAGTGTCTTCCTAAGAAAGGGAAAAAAAATAAAGTGTTTAGGAGATGAGTACATGCAGTAGTCTCACAGGTTGTCACTAGAGTTACTTTTCAGAAAATACCTAGCAGCTGTTTGAACTGTGAGGGCATATTATTTGATAAAGGTACCATTTCATTTGGCAAATTAATAAGAATGATTTGTGACAAGTCAAATTTAAGCTGTAACTTGTTCAAATAATTTATACAATACACAACACTATTTTTTTAGAATAGCAGTCTTCTGTTTAAATAGTGCAAATCCCCTACCTGGTCAGGATTGTGTTCCAGTGGACAGTTATCACACTGGTCTCCAACACCATCCAAGTCTGTATCCCTCTGGTCTACATTGTAGACATATTGGCAGTTGTCCATTTCATTAAGGACCCCTGCAAAATTAAGGAGAGTGCATTCATATAAGTCAGACACCTAAATGCTGCAGAGAACTATATAAAGCCACTGCACACTTCTTGATATATTTTTGAAAGCATTTTGAGCAGCATTTGAAAGCTTTGAAACTTGACTCATCACTAGCTCTGCCACACACTTCTGTTCCTACTGTCTGCAAGAGTAGAGTTAGAATCTAACTGTCCCAAAATGTATATTTGAAAGCAAATTTTCATTAGCCATAACTTCTGTAGTCTTTATGTCCTGAAACCACCAGAGAAGAACTTTTGTGTGTTCAGGGATGAAATTTTGGTAGGAGATTAGTGGTACATTTCGTACCTTTGATCAATCTGTGATTAGAAAACCATCTAAAGGAGTGATTAGAGGCCACCTACCATCTCCATCAATATCCACTGCACATGCATCTCCTTCTCCATTGTTGTCAGTGTCAGTTTGATCAGGGTTGTGATTGTAAGGGCAGTTATCACAGCGGTCACCAACATCATCCCTGTCATAGTCATATTGCTGTGGGTTGTAGATGAATGGACAGTTGTCCTGCAAGAGCAAGAAAGAAGTTAAGTTTTAAAAAGAGTCAAATTAAAGCTTTAACCAGATTCTGCTTATATTTGTACTGCTATATGAAAGGAGAAATGAAAGGCAGGGAAATAGAAGCATTGCAGTTTTAACTATCTCAAAACACCCTGTCACTTGCATGAGTGTAATAAGAATGGCTGAATAAAAATGAAGATTCACTTCCAAAGCTCAGCCAGCTGCAGAAAGTTTGTCTGCATAGGTATGCATCTCTAAAGGATTCTAGGGTAGCTGTCAGTGCCAGCAATGTCCTATGGTCCTCTCAAGATTAAGGTCAGAAGCTAGACCCCAGCCTTAGGAAGGGGAACGGGAAAGCTACATTCTCAAAGGCTGTTCTTCTGTGTTGTCTTACCCGGTCGTCAGGAATACCATCATCGTCATCATCATTGTCACAGGCATCACCAATCCCATCCTTATCATAGTCTTCCTGCCCAGAGTTGGGTAGATTAGGGCAGTTATCCTAGAAAGGAGGAAGTACACAGGTGTGTTTACTCCTAGCATGACTACAATAGGGATTTTAGCATGCAAGATCTAATCATTAGGCAAAATCATAATACCTCAGTCAGGTAGGTGTTATCTTACTGTAATTCTCTATTTTAGCTAGTTGCTACTGTGAGGATAAATCTTAGAAAGCCATAGTTCAAATAATTTTTAAAACAAGGATTTGGCTGCTTTTGAGAATCTTGCCTTCTTTTTCTTCCCCTGGAGACAGATACCTGTCAGAGCAAAGCTAATATAGGTATAGCCTAAACTAGAGTCTTCCTAGAACATTTATAACAAACTTTTATAGTTGTGTCAGGCTTCATTTTTTCCCCCCATATTGCAGGAATATCTAAACCAGCAAGAGCTTCCTAGCAATACCCTGACAATGGTATCCTTACACAGAGGGGTATTTTACCAGTTTTATTTGTAGAGAGAATAGTTTAATAGATCTAACTAGAGACTTACTTTATACCTCACACCTAACATATTTTGTTTATTTCTCAGACAGGCAGGCTGTTATAACAGTAGATGGGAAAACAGGATAAACTTACCTTTTTACAGTGGTAAGTGGCGTTGGCAACACAAACAAGGTTCTCATTTGGCCATCCATCCAAGTCAGTATCTTCTCCACAGATTATGCCATTGCCAGCATAGCCTGGTTTACATTCACAGCGATACATGGGGTCACTGAAGTGGCCAAGGTAATTGCATTTGGCATTCTTGTTGCAGTCATGTGTTCCATCTGTGCATGGATTACGTGGCTTGCAGACCTAGAAGATGACACAGAAATTAAATCCACTGGAAACATCTTTTTATCCTTTATTTTTCCCCAGAGATTCAAGTAAAACATGGAGAATGCATGCTTGTTATTGTTATTGATCAGCTATCCTTCAATCAGAAGGAAAAAGCTTTATACATTACTTTCTTCTACTCCCCAACTCCAGTAGCAGTTTTAGCATTGATCATTATTTTTCTTGTTCAAACCTTATTTATTTTCAAATAGAACCAAACACTAAAATATCTCTAAGGTGCATATTCATAGATCATTTAGGTTGGAAAAGACCTTCAAGATCAAGTCCAACCATCATCCATGCCCACTAAACCATGTTATGGAGTACCCCATCTACATGCCTTTTGAATACCTCCAGGGATGGTGACTCAACCACTTCCCTGGGCAGCCTGTTCCAATGTCTGACAACCCTCTCAGTA
>JAVJGG010000032.1:13663756-13729002 GCA_035590195.1 Aviceda cuculoides | reverse complement strand
ATTGTTAACATATTTGTAAAAACATTTTTTGTTGTCTCTTACAATAGTGGCCAGATTGAGTTCTAGCTGAGCTTTTGCCTTTCAAATTTCCTCTCTGCTTGACCTAACAAGATCCTTGTACTCTTCCTGAGTTGCCTGCCCTTTCTTCCAAAGATGGTAAACTCTCCTTTTTTTTCTTGAGTCCTAGCAAAAGCTCCCTGTTTAGCCAGGCTGGTCATTTTCCTCAGCGGTTAGTCTTGCAGCGCATGGGAATAGTCTGGTCCTGAGCCATTAAGATTTCCTTCTTGAAGAATGTCCAGCCTTCCTGAACCCCTTTGCCCCTCAACACTGTCTCCCAAGGGACTCTGAACAGGCCAAAGTTTGCCCTCCGGATGTCCAGAGTGGTGGTTTTGCTGACCACCTTCCTTGCCTCACCAAAAATTAAGAGGTCTGTCATTTCATGGTTGCTAAGCCCAAGATGGCCTCCAACCATTACACCTCCCACCAGTCCTTCCCTGTTTTGTAAACAGTAGGTCTAGCAAGACTCCTCCCTTGGTTGGCTCACGTACCAGCTGTGTCAGGAAGTTATCTCCCACATGCTCCAGGAACCTCCTAGACTGCTTGCTCTCTGATGAGAAATAATATAAGTTATCAAGGAAAAAAAGAAAATCATTTTATAATCAAGAAAGAAGAAGCATACCTCTTAGAAGAAATAGTGCAGACCAGATCTGCTTTTAGTCAGCATAGCTGTTGGCTCTGGGGCAAGAGATCTGACTCGCTGTCTCTGCATCCCAAATTAAGCTGTGACTCTTTACCACAGAGCTTAGCACATCTCATCTTTAACCAAACTCTTGGATGCCTAGACAGTTGATTTAGGTGCTGTGGAGCATCCTATCAAATATGGAGAGAGTCTCCCAATTCACAGTGGCTTCCAGAACAGCCAGAGTGTTTAGTACGCTGGGTCCTAAACTTAACCATAGTCTGCAGTCAACCAGCTAGGAATTAGCAGAGTTGTGTCTGGAACTCTGTCCGTCTCGATAACCCAAATAGCCTCCTCCTGAACCTCGTGGAAGCTCAGTGGACTCTTTAGGATCTCTGTCACTGAACTGTCTCAGGCTAACACTCTGTCTTTTAAAGCCCTGAAAAGGGCTTAGTCTTTCGTCTTAAAAGACAAACAGGAGGAAGAGCAGGTGGGAATGTTGCCCATGTCAGCTTAAAAATTAACGTGCTCACATAAGAAATTGGAGATCTTGTCAATGACAAAGATCTTCAGAACTGCATTTCCTGGAAAGCAATTTAATTGCTACCCTCCTGCTGTTTGGAATGAGAACATTTCGTCCTCCCGCTGTTTGGAATGAGAACACTTCTTACCACTCTGGTTAGAACTGTTCAGAAAGTAATTCAGGATCCTCTTTGAAGGTCCCATTTAGTATTTCATTCTCAGGACAATTTTTGGAAGCCTGCAGGGAGCAGTGTGGTTTTATGCAATATTACCCATTCAGAATAAATAAATTAATATGAAGTGGCTACAAGAAAATTGAGGTGGAAATTAGAAGGACCCTGACTACCCGATATGTCTGTTTTAGGCCGTTTGTCTGAATTTGAGTTGAAGTTGAGGGTAGAGATCAAATTTGACTAAGGAGTCTAAGGTATAGGCCATTTCACAACAGGATGTGTGTACATGTACTGTTTTTCAAGAGATAATGGTAGCTACTACTGCATTTTATGTCAGTCAGTTCCTGATGCTGTGTTCAGTGTCCTGAGAAAGTTTACCATGGTAGGCCTCTGAGAGAACTTATGTAGGTGACTTTATTTTTTGTGTATACTATCTAGGAAGAAGCAGAACTGCTGAGCTGCTCAGCACTGACAAGGCAAATGAATCTGAAGTCAAATAGAGGCAACTGTGGAGTTAAGTCTTGAGTTATGCTATGGCTGACCAAAGTTTTTAAAATTTCATTTCTGTTCAAAGATGTGTTAATTCCCTCAGAAGACCTCCACAAGAAGCACATATGCCTCAAGTCATCTATTAGGTGCCTACACATTTTGCCAGTAGCATGCACTTGCATCTAAATTTAAAACATGAAGTCAAGAACTCAAACTTGGTCACTCCCTAGGTTTTTATTCCCTAGCAATGGGAGTAATGTAGGGCATTAAACCTGTGATCCCTTATGTGCTGTTAGTGTCAGAATCTCGAAGGACAGAATTAATTTTGTTACACATCTTCCAAGCCAACAACTTTATCATAGCAGATTGAAATATTCTGTGCTGGAAAGAGACTATGCTAGGGAGGAGGAGAGGGACCTTTGACACAGAAGGGTCAAAGAAGAAGGAGATCCAAGACAACAATGAGAAAATGAGCCATGCTATGAGTGCACAGGTTTAGGGCAAAATACTTCAAGTATCTATCTATCTATCTGTCTCAGTTTTCTTAAATGTACAACACACCAGTTTTCAAGGGGATATTTTGAAGTCTGGAAACTTAAGTTTTATTCTTCATAGCCCCACACTTTTATCTGTGAAACAAAAGAATTTGCATGATGGCATTTCCTTAGTGCCTTTTCTCATGATATCCAGATCATGCATTCCTTAAATTGCAATAGGATTGGCTTTGCTGCTTGTGACCCTGAAAGACTTAACTTCCTCCTAATGAAGGAAGTTTGGCTCAAACAACTGCTTTGGGTCCCATTTAAAAAATAAAATAGTAATTAAAAAATCTCCTCCCTGCCCTGTTCCTCTTGTTCAGGAAGCAGACCCAAATTATTTGTGAGTGTACACAGGACTGTTGATGTAGGACAATTACTGGTCAGTGAACATAGCACTTCAAGTGTACATAGGAGTCCATGGCAAACCAAGTTTTACTCTTAGGGCAGCGCTGAGTGCCATTTTTTGCTCCTGTTTTAGGGAGGAATGAAATTTTGGCTAGCTTATGCCCTCAAGTTTTTGGATTGTACCTGGTGAAGTTGGCTGTAGCCATGGTGCTTGCTGGTGGTGTACAGAGGACTGATGCTACTGGAACTCGAATCAGAGGTTAGTATTGTTTCTAATAGTATCACATCTCTTCTAACAGTTGTTCCCATCCCTGTCTTCACCCCCATCCCTCCCTCCTCCAAAATCAAATCAGTAAGGTTTTGGAAGCATAATCATCCCATTTTCTTGAGTGAGAGCAATTTTTGATTAATGCTGAGTATTCTTCCAGTATCTCAGACAAATAAAATGGTGTCTGGACTTCCTCTTTTTAATTTTTCCTAAATAAAACCCAGTAAAAGCAGGCATTCAGGATTCCATTAGGTAGAATATTAAAGGCAGTTGTTTCAGATAAAACATAAACTCACTTTTTATTGTATAAGTGATGTTTTGAAATGATTTCTAGTAGAATATTCCCAGCAGTATTTGGCACCAAAGGATGGAATATTAATGTTTCCTTAATGTGGATCACTATAGTACACTGAAAGGAAAAATTAAAGAATTCATTTTACTTCCTATTGCCAGACTTTTCCATCTGTGATTGTCAGCACATCTCACTTCGTTCTGTTACTGTAAGTTATCTGCCTGCTGATTCTCCTTCTGTTGTTATTAGATGGCAAATATGCCATGTGCCAGGTGGTACACAGGTCATAATCTATGTAGGTCATAATAATTCTAAAATAGTATGTCTATATATACAAATACAGGATTTTCTTAATGCTCCAGTGGCTAAACAAAGTTATAGACTTTATATTTGAATTGAAGTTGTATTTTGTAGAAGATAATTAAATAATTTTAGAGCACTCCAGTGAGATCACAGTAGCTAAATTATTTACTTCAGTAATTCATTGTTTTGAAATTACCAAGTTGTGTAACTTTTGGCAGTGTAGCAGAATTAGGAAAAACAACCTGCTGATTTTATTAGTACTTTTTGCAATAGTTTAAGTAACTGAAGAGTGGAATGATGACTAAACCCTGGTATCCTTTTGTTTCATGTTCAAGAGTGAGTTGAGTCTGAGAAATGAATATTCTAAAATGCATGAACTCACATTATGAGAAGTATGTCAAATACCTGCTAATACTTTTAAAATATTTCATTGTAAATATTTGGTTTGGGTGCAGCAATATGACTAGATGCTTTTATTAAACAATATATTTATCACACCCAATAAATAGTGCAGTCATAAACAGAATTACATATTGTAATGTATATGTAGTGCTAAATGTTAGGCAAATAATGAGAAGTATTATTTAATTCTGAGCATTTTGTGTATAGCTTCCTCTGTGTATGAAATGACTACTCCTACATCAATGTTTTCCCCCAAGGTGAATCACATCTTTTGTTGGTTGGAGACCCAGGTACGGGGAAATCTCAGTTTCTCAAGTATGCAGTGAAGATCATACCACGCTCTGTGCTTACTGCAGGAATTGGATCTACAAGTGCAGGTATGTACTTTTTCAGCTGGAACACTTTACTTTTTTCACTCAACTATGTTTATATAGAGGCTTTCTACATACATGAACACATGTGCTCGGGTTGTATGAGCGCAGCTGAAGCAAAGAACTGCTGTGGAAGCATATGAGGCTTGACATGACTCTCTGCAGAAGGGCAGTTCTGCCCCTTCTGTATCAGCAAAGCAGCGTGATGAGCTTCTAACAGGGAAGCTTACAAGCCTCATCCAGAGGCACCTCTCACTGCTTTGCTAGAAGAGGATGATCTGGACCTGTATTTTTAGTGTTCTTCCCAGCTATGACAAATATGACATCTTTCCAGAGCTCACACTGTGTGATGGGCTAGGATCATTTGGTTTCTCCTGAACAGACACTCTCCTCTCTTCTGTTCTTTTATATGTTCTGGCTGGGTGCCAGTTTGATTTCTGCTTACTTTCTGGAAATTCACCCTTGTGCTGAGGAATTATTTCCGACTCATAAAGATGGTTTCAAGATGGTTGCAGAGAGCAAGTTGCTTTTTGGTTGGGTTTTTTTGGTTTGTGTTAAGTTTAGGTATGTCCCAGGTGGGTCTGAAAGCCAGGTATCTTAAGAAAAATTTCTGGGAACAATGTGCAGGGTCAGATTACCTCTGCAAATGACTTTATTTGAGCAAATGACTATTTTATTAGTACATTTAAAATCACGAAATAATTAGGGACGAACCTCACTGTTTCAGCTGGCATGTGTAACGAGTGTTTCTCAGGTAGTGCTGCTTTTCCTTTTATGTCTGGGAAACAGCATTATTTAAATATAGGAAAACCAGAGAATAAATCTTTCCCATTTCTGTAGCTATGTGTACATGCATATATTGGGTCTTCCGTAGCTGTGGAAGTGGAACATGATGTTGAACATACACACTCTTAGGTGCAGGGAACTTGTTATGAAATACATACGCCTCTGGTTTTCCATTCAAACTGTTGACAAAGGTCTGGAGAGAAGCCAGAGAGAACATTTTGGTTCAGCATAACCTTTTCTCCACCTTTTGTTCTGTGTTAAGAATGGAGAACAGGCTGGATAATTTAAGTTTTGCTAGGGGACTGACAGTGACCTGGAGTGAAATTTTGCCATGCATTTCAATGTGACTTTGCCCACTTCTGTCAGTAGTAATCTCCCTGTGTCTGCTGCTCTTGGCCTCTGCTGTTGCCTTCTTCACCACGTCTCACTCCTGTGCTCATTTTCCAAATGATCTAGTTTCCAGCTCAGCCATGATAGCTAGGTTCAAAGACACTTCCCTGAAAAGCAATGTTGCAGTTTACAAGCTTACTGTGGTATGTGTGCCATAGAATCAGCTGTAATGATGTGTGGAGATGGAGTTTCATTTTGTGAAAGGAACATCTTGGGTCTTTAGATCATCTACATTTCACTTAAAATATTGTTTGTATTTTAGAAAGCCTCTTGTTATCCCAGCCGTGCTCCCCCTGAAATGTGACAGCAGGTGCACCAAATTTCCACCTTAAAATTCTTTAGGACCCTTATCACAAGTGAAACAAGCAAGAAATCTTATTAACCCTAGTTTAATTTCAAGGAACCTTTCCATTACTAGAGCTGCTGGACTAAAGCATGAATTTTGAATTTCTAGCCCAGGAGCCTGGATGTAGTTTGATTATTTTGCCTTCCCTGTGCAAGGAGTGTCTTACTTATTAATATGTTTGTAACTGTACCCAACATTGCTTTTGTTAACTTGCTCTTCGTGCAGAAGCTCCAAATGATGAGTTTAGAGAACTACTAAATTGCTTTACTGTCCTTGTCATAATTGCACACTTCAAATTACTGGTTCTGCTTTCTCATGAGAGTACTAATGCACATTTTCCCCTCCAGTGTACAAAGACTAAATCTGTAAGTTCCACTTTCAACTGGTTTCTTACTTTATATAAAAAGCAGTCTGGATTGCAGTTTAATTGCTGGCCTTGGGACTACAGCCCACATAGACCAAAAGACACACCCGAGATTTGGTAAGCCCTGGAGAAGTGCTAAAAGCTGTCTCACATTTGGTTTCCTTTTTTAGAGAAAACTGCTGATAGCTAACCAACCTTCGTAAGATGTTGTGCATTCACATGTCTTGTATCCATTGCCCATCCAGTACTGTTTTAGTACACAAGCTATTTATCAACCACAGGATTAGAAATCTGCTTCCAAAACTGTCTAATCCTATCAGTTTTCCCTACAAGCGTTTATTTGTACCAGGACAGCCTATTAGATTGTTAACATTCTCCTTGTACCAAAATGCCCATTCTTTCCTGCTCTACCTTAGGTATCACGTGCTTTGAAATCTACTATGATCCTTTGGGGCCCTGCAGTGTCATGTGCCTGCTGCAGCCCATTACCCCATTCAGACCTAACTGGAATTGCCACAGAATTTCAGAAAACAGTGACCTAACTCTGCACCTCGATTTGCTCTTGGGCCTCTGCTCCTTCAGTCAGGTTCCTGCATCCCCCAGTGCTTTTTAAACAAAGCCTGTGCTTCATCAGATGTGTTTTGCCTGATTCAGAGAGCATGACCCGGGCTAACACCCTGCCTTGTTCTAGTGAACTGGTATGGAAGACCATCTTTTTTATCTCACCAACAGGCTCAAGCTGCCTGCTTGCTGCAAACAGCCCTTACAAATGACCAATAATCTATTCTTTACTTTGGAAAAAACAGAACTTTACCTCCACTCTCTAGATAGCATTTCCGAGTTTGTTTTATTAGGTTGCCTTTCTTGCGAACACTTAGTAGAAATTTTCTGTTGAGAGTTCTCCGCAAGTTTAGGACTTCTATGAGGAACTGGGATTTGTTCCTCCCACAGCTCTTTAAATGAAAGTTGGCAGCCAGAAGACCAGCCCACATTCAACAACTCAATGGCAAAAATTTATTTGACTGCTATAGGTTATTGTAGCACAGTTCTGAGTTGCTGCAGTCTTGCAGATTGGTAGCAAGGGTTAGCTTTTTCAGTGGAGCTTTGTAGAGCCACGGGAGAGGTTAAATTTCACCTGTCTCCATTATGATGGAGCTGGAACCTTTTTGCCCCTTTGAACTCCGAGTGTCATAGTAATTCAGACTCAAGGTGATGCATAAATAAAGCACAATGACTTTAAGATGGACAGGTTTTTTTTTCAAGTTGGACATAAAAAAGCCTACCCATGGTTTTCATCTGTAATGTTACCTTGTCTGATCCATTTACCTTTTTCTACATAAGTAACCTCTGATAAGCATTATGACAATCTTCTAATGGAATCAAGTCTGTCTGTCTATCTGAGGTAAAAATACAGTGAGATGCATCCCCAGTCCTGTCAGTAGAATCTGTAGCATTCCCTTGCATCTTGGTGGTGCCTGCAAGTAGTTTTGTGGGAAGGTGAACTCATCTTTGACCTCGAAACTGTAATGCTGTGCTGTCTGCACTAGCTGTTTATATGTGTACAACCCTGCTGTTTCAAAATTTTCAGAGGTCAGGGACAAGTCTTTACAGAGATGCCTTATGTGCACTATCTTTTAGTACCACCAAGTTTGTGCTGTGATATTGCCCGATGATCAGACCTGAAGCCTCTGGAGTACTGGAATTTGATTTCTCAAATTCCATCTCTCTGGAATGTGATTTTGCTAGGAAATGTGATATTCAGAAGACAGTGTGCATAGACTGCTAAGACCTGGACAAAGACATAGAAGACCCGAGAGGCATCCAGTCTCTCAAAAAGCACAGGAAGACCATTTCTCTTGCAAAGATCATGAGGTGCTCTCGTGAGGCATGGCTGTTCTCCAGTTTTCACAAAGCACGGCAGGGTTGTTCTTTTTCCTGTAATTGGTGGGTCAGCTGTATCTAGGATGTGTTAGTGTATCAGGTAAGGTGGTGCCAAATTCTACTGCGGCATCGTGCTGTCCGGTCTAACTTGAAGTCTATTACACCCAAGTTCATGTGCACAGTTGACTTTTTTTCTTCCTAAACAGAACAATAGATCTTCACTCTCTGATTTCTCTACATTAATAGGTTTGCTGGGTGACACAGTTTTGCTGACTGACACAGTTTTGCTGACTGTATTTTGCAGTTGATTTTGCAATAGCAGTAAAACAGTTTGCTTCCATCACTTTGTGGCATATGCTTCTAAGGAACCTTCATGCTACTGATGGTTACAGCTTGTACTTGATCATGTTTTCATTTGAATCTTCAATAGGTGTAAGGGTTTGAAATACTACCACAGTAGCCTTAGCTCAAGGCAGACTTCATTAGCCTGCCAATCTTTCAGCAGATGACTTATTTATATGTTTACATTTAAGAGGCATCTTAAATAGACTTATAAATAGAACGATAAAGTGCATGAAAAAATCTCAAAATGTCACTGTAGACCTTAAAGTTGCAATATAATTGAAAATAAAAAGATCTTAAAAGTTCACATAATTTCAGCCCTCAAGTGAAGCAACTGCTGGTTTGGGAGACCAGTTCTTAGTGTTAAGTCATACCAATATTAGAGTGGTAATAATTTGAAATTGCTAATCATAATTTTAAACAATTACAGAGAGATTTTTAAGAGCATACCTTAGAACTAGGGTTCCAAATATTAATGGATTTCATGAATTCATTCAGCTACCATATGTACAGCTGAGTTTCCATACAAGAAAAAAACATGTGCATGTACATTCAGATCAGGTCATTCCTTTCTGATTTAAAAAATGTACATGTTAGAAATGAAGACCATTTCACTAATGATGTGGGAAGACAGAAGTTCTAACTGCTTGGGACATCTTCATCCCTATTAGAGAATGCAGGAAGAGAAGAAAAAGTGTTCTATTTTTATTCAGAGCTATACTGTCAGTCATCATGAAATCTACCTTTTCTTAAGGGCCTGGAACCTACAAGGGTTCAAATTTTGGGTGGTTACTAGTAACTAGCAGAACTATACTCCTGTAATCCGACATGACAGATTACAATTTTAAATGCACATACAGTCACAGTAAATGTATAAGGCTAACGAGCATTGGAAGGAATAACTAAATTAATAGTGTCATAATAATGTCTTAAGTCTTTACAATTTACTGCTTAGTTCTTTTTATCTTCAAGGATGCCTCAGGTAATAGGGATGTCTCAGTGCAAGAGCTTCAGGGCAGGCAATGTATTCTTGAGTGTGTTATGCCTGACACAACAGGGTTTGAATCTTGATTTATACCAGTGCATAGGATTGCCTTAAAGGGTAGAGAGAACACAGAAAAGTTTTAAATTCCAAATGTTTCAAAAAACTGAAAGCAAGCATCTAAACTCCTTACTACTTGTTAAAAAGACTACAAGAATAAAGCATACCTGAAAATAAACGTACCAACCAGCAGTTGTACATAACAATCTTGTAGAAGAGCATTTTTTGGATAATCATGCTATTCCTTTTGATGCTGAAATTTTCTAGTAATTGCGTGAATCCTTCCAACCAATTGTGTGTGCTATTAGGGTGGCTGAAGAAGGTTCTTTCCTGAGATACCCACCCAAATCCACATGAAACATTGTCCTTAAACTGCAGTTTGACTAAACAGCAGCAGCAGCTAAAAAAAAAAAAATCCTAAAATCCAAGATAGCAGATGGTAAATCTCAAATTGCATGCTTTAAGTAACAAGTATGTGCCATGAAAAGAAAAGAAGCTTGCACCTAAAATTATACTGTGCTGTCTGCTTTCACAGCAAGAGGACAATTTTGGACTACTTTTTTTTTTCTTTCTTTTTTTTGAGATACTTTTTTCTTTACACTTCATCTAATGACAGTTTTGTTCTTAAGCTGCTATTAAAGGGCACTTTATATTTGGCAATCTGGATATCAGAGATGAGGACATGGCATTATTCCTTCATTTTGCCCAAATGTTTTAACTTTCAGTTTTTTAGCTTTCAATAGGGCTTACAAAGTAAAGGGGGAGGGGAGCATATGTATACTTTAATCAGGTTTGGTTTAGACCACACAGAATAACACATTAGAGAAAAAAAGGCAATTACTTAAAAATAGTTGTATTTATATTCCACAATTTGCTCAAATACTGTTTGTTTGGTTTTTGGTTTTTTTGTTTGTTTGTTTTTTATAAACTTTCTACATGGTATTTTAAAACAAGTTCTTCACATTGCTTGTCACCTATGTACTTATGGAATTTGAGGGAAATAGTTCTGGTTGTTTTTACAGTTTAACACATGTACAGTACCAAAATGATGGTGGTTAGTCACATGCAGTCCATATGAGATTCTAACATAACATTTAATGAATTTTCTGATGTTGACCACCCCTTTGATGCTGAAGGTAATGCATCTGTAGAAAGCAGTGACTGTAGATTTGGGTTACTGCTCTCTGCGTCTTCCAGTTTTTCAGTGTTGTCCTCCCAATTAATGTGGAATCTCGTGACTCTGGGATTAGATGCCAAAATATTCCTTTGAAGCTAGGAGAGAAGAAAATACATGGATTATGTAATGTGTACATCTCAACTGGAGTTCACGTGCATATAGATTTTCTTCCTTTTACTCCCCATAGCCCTGTATGTGTAAAACAATTAGTTTAAAAAGGTAATTCATATAAATGTGAATCTATAGCTACTATCTATGGATCAGAAACATGCTTACAGAAATGCATCACTTGTTCATTTACTCTAATATCCTACTTGGCAAAATAACTGCTTTCTTGAGAGGATATTTTTGGTAACTGTTCCGTGAGTTCAACTCTGCAAGTGAAGTGCAAGTGTTTATTATTTTAGTAAAGCAAATGACTACCCACACAAAGATTTTGCAAACCACAGTACATCATAAAATTTCTGCATGAACTTTATGGTGTTTGTAATAATTGTATCAATTCCATCAACTGTCTCTCTTCATTTAAGAGTACAACCTATCCTTAAATTACATTACAATACCATGCTTTAGACTGATTTCACTAACTGAATTTTAATTTGTCTACTGAAGTTTTAAAGTAAAAACATTACTTGGAGTTGGAAGGTATTAGTATCATGGCAGTGGACATGCCTAGACATTAGTCATGTATTTTATTCTCATGTCTGGCCTTCACTTTCCTTTGAAAACATGTTGTATTTGTTTATGTATGCAGCAAAAAAGAAAATGCTCACTTTCTCTTAATCTTTCACCATTTTCAAGACAATACATAGTTAAGTGGAGGATGGCAACTTACCGCCATTGGCCACTCATTATGAAAGTTAAGACTGATCACAGGAAAAATTTGCTTTGGTAGTAATGCTGATTTTCTTCTCCAAGGAAGTGCACTCTCATGAAATATTTCCCAACCCCTTATGCAAACTAACAAGACCATTTTTTTGAACCTACTAGGGTCTATTACCCTACGTTTAAATTCTGTCCCAAAGTCGTATAAGAAGTCCTTATTGCAAATACATGATAGCTTTTTGCTGTTCTTTTTCAAAGAAGGAGAGCTAGCTCTTTATATAAGCAGAGAATTAAGACAAGTAGTTCTAGGCACTTCTAAATTCAAGTGCTTAAAGGAAGTCAACATTCTGGCATTCACACCCAAAATAACAAATAACTATATGATTTAAATGAAAGAAAAAAGAAAGTAACAGATTATAAGTTTTAAGAATCCTCAAATTAACCGTAATTTTGAATGTTGAGAACATACTGAGCATCTGATCCCTGAAAATTAAGTTAAGCATAGAAAATCATTAGCAACTTCTAAAAACCAGTTTACATACCAATTCAGTTTAGTTACATTTGAAGATCAGTTTCAAGGACTATGCGGATTCTCTCTGTACTAGTCATTACAGTACATACATTATCCCATTCATTTCTTCTTATATCCAGTCACATAATTCATGCAAACTTGAGAAATGACAAAATTTTCACCATCGCACAACTTTGGCACATAAGTGTGTACACTATATGTCAGCTTTCATAAAGAGAAAACCCAACTCCACAAAATATTCCATCAAAACAAACTCGGATGCTGTGTAGAACCTTGCTGGTTTGTACACTCTGGCTCGGTAGAGTATTTCACAGGATTTTAACTAGGTTTTGATGTTTAATTGATTCTTCTCCTCAAGGTATTAGGTTGCAAATACTTCTATTTCACATCACCTTTTAATTCTAGTCCTGGTTTAATTTTTACCAAGAAGGATATATATATATTTAAACTTAATCTGTGTACTTCCTTGGTCAAGTTGTACATTGTTTAGATAATCATCCAACCTGCTCTTACCAGGTTACCCATCTTCTCTCATTTTGTACGTAACTTTTTCTTCAGTTTGTTTGTTACTGTTTTGCAGAAACTGCAGCTCTAATGCTAGAACAGCTGGACAACAACTATGTTAAATTAATACCTAAAACTTAGTTCCAGGTTGACTGTCCTAGAAAAAAAACATTATTCTGCTTTTCTGAAGAACAGAGTCACGTTGTCAACAGTGCTGCAAGTAGAGGGAACCCAACAGTTTATTTCATACGGACAATGTAAAATAATAAAGTCCAGATAAGGCTTCAAGCTGGTGGAAACCATTGCAGGTTTCTCAATGTTCTCTGAATTTATGGCAACTACATGGCACTTGTAGTTTGTCCCCCCCAAGTCTTTCCGATTATTTGATGCCTTGTTCCATGCACTTTATGGAATCACTTGGGGTTTGGTTTTGTTTCTTAGAAACCTCTTTCTATAAGCGTACCTTTGACATAGGACTAGAACAAAACATGCCTTACCTTAGAAAAATCTGGCTTTACTGGTGGATTCTCTCTCAGTTCTGTTTCAGTATATTCATTGTTTACATAGTAGCCAACTCTAATAAATTCTTGACCTCGATAGGTGCATGTAATTAGCACAACTGTTACACCTACTGCATCTGCATCTGGAATAAGCCCTGGGTTAGGTGCATCAGCCTAAATGTGAAAGGGAAAGAAGGGATTAAAATTGATATCACGTGACAATCTAGCAGGGGAATCTTAAGTAGTATGTCTTAGCAGCTGAGAAGTGACTGTATTTAAAATTGTTCTTCAAGTTAACCAGAAAATATACCTGCTTTCGCAACAATATCAACCCTGATTTTAGGACACTATCCTCCACAGACAGAATTACTCAGAATACAGTAATACTGTGTGCTGACATTTCTCACGGGTGATTAAGACAGCTTTGATCCAAAAATGCTTTTAAATATACAATCAGCTAAACTGTTGTTCGAGCAAGTGTACTAACATCCCTCCAGTTCTACAGTGCCATTGTTCTCTAGCCCACCTTGGTAATTTAGTAGAGTGAGGTTTGTTTTTTTTTTTTTTAACCTGGGGTTGAATTGGTCTGCATGTGTATTCTTAATAAGACTAAGCCCTTAAAAATACAGACTACAATTTATACTTCAGCAAGAAGAGCAGGGACAGACTACGGTGAGGTTTGAGCTGTTCCACGGATTTCTAGGAAAGGAATAAACTACTGTCTTGCCTCCTTCCACATGCCTACGTTTGTTAAAATGTATGCAGTTAAATGTATCATTGCTCTAAGACATCCAACATATTTTCAGCCAGGATGCAAATCCTAATAGGCAACTCTTATGATCTTCCTCAATGTCCTTACTTACTGTGGATCTGCAGTTACTAATAATCAATAAAATTTGCCTCGTAAAACGTGGCTAAGTCCCTTAAAATGCTTCCTAACCACACATTTCTTGATAAAATGTGATGCTTCATTCTGCTGTAGGATTTAAGCTAACAGCAATCTAAGCATAAATGAAGCAGCTTCATATTTACAATTTCACATGAACACCTGAAGCCAACAACGAACACCTGTGTTGCGAGTACAAGTTGGCATTAACAATGTATGTTAGAATGGTTCAGGTGTTCTTGCCTAAGGACAGAGGACAAATGGGATTAATTCCTGCTGTCCCTCTCATCCCTACTTCTGTGTAGTATTTATACACTCCAGCACTCTGAAATTTGGGAGCTAGTGGTCATGCAGCTTTGGCTTCTGCCCTTAGCTACTTCAGTTCTAAGCCTTCAAACCAGTCTGGCTTTTTATAGGAAGCTGTAGGCACTTTGCAGAAGAATTAGATGAGTCAGACTTCTCAGGTACAAATCCACCAGGGGGAGGAGAAGCAACCAGAGAACCAGGTAGAACACAACTTCCTCCAGCCCTGAAGGGAACGGAAAATGACCAAATGGCTTTACAACTCACACAGAAGGGAAAAGATGACCAAGGAATAGGACAAGTGTAAAAGCTTGAAGAAGTCACAAGAACTGCC
Source organism: Aviceda cuculoides (assembly GCA_035590195.1). Classification (NCBI taxonomy): domain Eukaryota; kingdom Metazoa; phylum Chordata; class Aves; order Accipitriformes; family Accipitridae; genus Aviceda; species Aviceda cuculoides. The sequence continues at coordinate 13,714,407 of JAVJGG010000032.1, read as the reverse complement.
AGTACAGATGAAATCACTACTTTAATTCAGCAGTCTTGTTCTAACAGTGCCCAGGACCATTTGATTACTTTAAATTCCACATTGGGCAGTTATAGACTAATATATTGCAAAAGGACGCTGTTCATTTAACCTCCCATGAAACTCAACACACACCCTAATGTGGGATTTTAGTTCTAGGCTCCCATTGTCATTTTGTGTCCTGCAATATCCTATGATACAGTTGTGAACCCAGGGAAATACTCTGTTTTAATCCTACTTAACTCTAAAGTGTTGTTTTGCTGAGTGGAAAAGACACTGAACACTGTGTAAAACCACTCACTTTCTTTTCTCAAATTTTGAACTTCCTCCCTTGGATGTCAAACCTCTTAATTGCCTGGGAAACAAATCATACACAGGTGGAAGAAAAAAAAGAAGAGCTTGGTGTGATCAAATGATAAGTGAGCAGTCACAAGCAGTATTTTCGGTAGGCTAAAAGAGGCAGTAGATTAACTTCTGAGTAAAAATCACTGTCTTAATGTGCCATTCTTATGCTACAAATTACTTAAGAATTTTATGAAATCACTCAATGTATATGTTGTCTTGAATTATCTTGCTTTTCCACATGATACATTTATTCACATAGCTATTACTGCAGAGTAGGTAGCTAAGGTCATATTCCCACTTAAAGACAGTAAATTATTTATGTGCTTATATTCTCAAAAAAGAAGTTTCTGTTAATTTATTACAAATCTCCAAGTGCAGAGAGAGAAGGAATCAGGTTTCACTACTTATATCTTGGTATTTAGAACCAAATAGGCCAAGCAGTGGGCCTTTAATTTTGAAACCTTCTTAAATGTTTAAAAAAAAAAAAAGCACAATAGTTTTCTTCCATTTTTCAGTATGTAAGGCTGACTTCCCAACCTGATACACGGCATTTTTTCAACAAAGATAATGTTATCATCCTTGGTATTTTATCTGTCTGGTAATTTTATCATCCTTGGTATTTTATCTGTGTGGTACTCCATTTTACTTGCTATTTCAGCCATTTTCCTATTTAGAAAAATCTACAGCATATTATTAGCTGAAAATTTTATACACCTCCACAAAGGTCCTTTCAGTGTAGTGTCCCTAGTGAATGCATCTCTTTTCTTTATATTATATGCCTCCTGCAGTTCTGTGCTTTGCCCCATTCTGGCCTTCCCTTGCTAGTTCTCTCCATCTCCCAGGCTGCTTCAGTTTGGTGAATAAAATAGCTTCAGTCATCAGCAAAAGCTTATTGCTGCACTTTGGTTTTTGGTGGTCTGCAGTGTACACATTAGCCAAGTCCTACCCTTACCTAAAATCCAGTGCTTTTGAAGTCTTACTTAGACCAACAGTACTTCCATAAGAAATGGAATTTATTATAACACAGGAGTACTAACTCTTTTACAGGACCTATTCCAATCTAAGCAAAATTAGCTCCTAATTTAGCTGTAGTGTCAGTTACAACCAGGATACAATTGATGAGTCCATCCTACAGAAACTGCAAGACCAGTATATTTAATTTTCAAGGCCTTCCTAATCATACAGCCAAAACATGCCTTTTCAGACACTTGCCTCCTGATCCTTCCCATCACCATGAACAATGAATCTTCGTAACTTAACAGAGAACAGTGCATCTTTTAAATTAGAAATGTGAACGGCAGCCAGTTTCTCTGGACATAGTGCTACAAGGTAGCCCCTTTGAGGGCAACAGGGGATCATCTATTTCTGACTAATTAATACCATAAGGTATAATAGATTGAGAATGGAAGAACTGTTTTATTTGTAGTGTAGAAGAATTAGGCCCAGCTTCAAAACCAAACAGAAATGTTTCAAGACTAATTTGCACATACGTGGTCGATAAATATAACCTCCAGCCTAATCTTATTTCTTTAGCCTGTCCTGTAAGGAAAAAAAAAAAAAGTATCCTGGAACTTACAGGATTAATCAAGATGCCTCACAAATTTTGGTATTATTTTAACAGTTACAGTTAAGTGTGAGAAATAAGAAAGTGTATTCATTAGCACTTTTTTTTAATGCTCATACTCCATTGTGCAATTGCCATGAAATGGTTAAGTGAATTTATAGTATTTGGGAAAGTAGCATAAGCCATACTCAGTTTCAATCTGATTTTTCTGCTGATAGATTTTGCTCTCAGTTTACAAGACAAATACTAGTATTTGATAAATAGAGAAAAAAGTGAGCTAAATCATAGTTTTGATTAAAAAAAAAAAAAGTTTGCTTTAGGTTCCCCCCCCAACTTAAATGGAAACCAGAATAGGCTAGTACGCTATCTTAGCACTGTTCTTTGCCTGTCTTACTTCCCTTAATTATTCCTTCTTAGTAACTTTCAGCTTTAACAGCAGTATTTTATAGGACTGTCACATGCTCCAGAGTTTGTTGGACACTCTTGATCTACACACTTGTGTCCCAAATGCCTGCTATCTACCATTGGAATTCTGTCTTACTTTACAAATTGCTGTATTTTGTTGTGATTTAGCATGCTTAGCCAAACATCACAGTTGAACATCTATCCCACCAAACAGAAATGAACTCTTGACTGTTCTGGCAGAGTTTTACCATTAATTTGTTGGCCTGATCTTCTGAAGACATTGTCTACATTAACCTAGTGCTCCCGATTGTCTAAAACTGCCACCAACTGCAGCAGAGTTAAGCTTGATGGTGCTAGTGTAAACCAGGTGACTGGCACCCTTGATGACCAAGTAATCTAGAATATATTTATAAACCGGACTGGTCAAAATTATCAGCAGCTATGGGAAACAGTGCTTCTATCACTATGTCTAATTACTGATACCACAAGTGAAAGTATTACCATGGAGATATCAGAGGCAAGACATATCAGCTCATGAACAGACTTTAAAGGAGGGTGTATCATACCTGAAGAGCTGACTGAAATATTTTTCTAGCTCACCATTACTTTTCAAGTACCTCTTAGTTTTATACCAGCATCTTTAAGCTAATTAACACAACCCTTTTAGAAAGAGTTAAATCAAACTTACCTGAAATACAAACATGTGTCTGCCCGCAGGAACAGGTCCTACTAAAACAGAGTCTAACACCTGATCATACTCTTCACTTTCAGCTGAACCCACATAAATTATTTTCCATTCCAGATCTACAGCAAAACAAAAATAAATTAAAAAACCGCAAACATTATTTATCATTACAGTTAAGGGTCTTCTACTCCTGTGTACCTACAGTTTTGCGTAGCCTAAAATTGCTTCTTTGGAAACAGGCCTAAAATAACAAGGACCCGTCTTCACTGGGGAAATTTATCAATGCCTGCCCCAGTCCTCATGAACCAGACCCTCCCACCATCTCTCTCTAGTCAGTCTGTACCACAGGAATCCCTCCATTTTCATAGTCAGGGTAATTTTCAAATTTTATACAGAGGACAGGGCACATTTACTTGTTGGGAGCTGTGTTCAGCATTTTCTCCATCTGTTGGAATGGCTGCAGCACAGGGATGATGCCTGTATACGCCTAGAACGCATTGCACACCTTGAATACTGACTCATCTCCCGAAAAGAAATTCCCACCTTGCACATACACACCTCACAGCTTAAATAATATACAGATCATGGAAGGCAGTTAATTGAATAAGAAAACCCATTGTGTAAGCACCAGGCACACTAACTGTATGCCTCCATTCCTTCACATGTAACTTGCGTAAACAGAGAAGTATGTAAAATTAAGATAGCATGATTAGATCACATTCTCATCGAAGATATTGGTGCTCAGATTTCAGTCACACCCTGAAATGGAACTACAGGCAAAAAATTTTAAATGTAGCGTTTTGCTTCTTAAAATAATGCACCAAAATCAAACACTTCTTACAACTCAGTTATTTCTAACTCACCCTCTCTACCACAGGTGTTTGAAAGTTGAAACTGCAAATTAGCACACATTAGCTCTTCCTGGGCCAGCTTTTCACTTTCACTTTTTGGTTCAAAAACACATGCATAAAGACACATACGGAACTAACCTTAAAAAGAGAGATCTGGGTTTTTTTAAACAAGAGGAAAAAAAGATCACCATTATGGAAAACTATGACTAACACTTTTTTTTTTTTTTAGTTCAGTGAAGCTGGTGCTTCAAAACTATACCTTAAAAACTTACATGGTATATTTCATATTTTTTTCCTTATGAACAGTGCCCTTATTGTCTATGCAAAAACACGAACCTGTACCCTATTACATCTACTTTATTACTGTGCTTTGCAAAATCCAAAGGTCTACATTATGGCTTCTTGGTGCAGGAATGGAACTTAAGCATAGAAAAAACTTAGTAATTTAACAGAAATTGGCTGCCTTAGGATTGCAACTCTCTTTCCTCATTAATGAATTCTTCTTGCTTACCATGTTTAACATCAATGCAGGTTTGGGGGGTTTAAGTAACATAATTAATAGGGCTTAGAAAGGGATTTTACTCCTCAATTGGCCAGATGCTGTATCAGAGGTTTTATTTACCTTTTAAGCATGTAGTACTAGTTACTGCCAGTACTGCAGGCTACTCATCCAAGGACAATTAAGGACCTCTTTTGTCACCATCTGAGCATAAGTTACTACTTAGAAGAACCGAGGACTTTTAGGCTAAACTACTTAAGGTTATCACACCATCCTGTGCCGTTATTCTAGGAGAACAGTATGAAGTTCAGTCTAAACCAGCAGTATTTAGTACTAAAACCCAGACTTTTTAAAATTAAGTTTTAGATTATACATTTACTAGGCTGTTCCAAGTGCTTTTAGGTTATCTTGCTACAGAGTAACAACTTAAAAAAAGAGGGCTGGAGTTAACAAATTTAAAATGAGTGGTGTGCAGGACTGGCTGAAGAGAAAACAGCACAGTAAATAGACATACTAGCACATGAAAGCTAAGGCAACGATAGCAAATTTTTCATCAAGTGTAGGAAGGCTATGCTTAATCTTATTTTTAAATGTGAAAGATAGCAGTGCTCCTCCTGAATACATACTGCAGCCTAACTTGCATTTAGGTGGGGGAAGGGAACCGAGAATTTTGCATTAGACCATCTATAATTCTTCTCATCCCGATTGTCCCGGATTAACTCTAACGTAAATCCAGAGCGCGAGGAGCGCGCCACGTACCGCTGCGCACAAGGGGAAGGAAAGGCGCGACGCCTTGTGCCGAGCCCTGCGACGGGCACTGCCGCCTGCCGCCGCGGCCGGCGTCGAAGGGTCCGACGCTGCCTCTCGGATGAGGCCAGGCGGACTGGGGAGATCCACTCAGCGACCTGGCGATGGGCACAGAGCACAGCCTGCTCCGGGCAGCTCCAGCTCACGCCTCGGTCAGTTGTGGAAGGGCAGGAGACTAGCGGCAGAGGCCTAGAGGAAACCCCAGGCTCAGAGGAGACTGACTGACTAACTCAAGTTCCCGCCAGCGCGACCGTCCCTCCCAGCGGCCGTGGAGTAGAGCAAGCCAAGCCGCCCGCGCTGTCCCCAGGCCGCCGGCACGCACGAGTAGAACGGAAAAAAAAAAACCAAAAACCAAAAAAACCAAAACTAGCGGAGCGGGCAGGGTAAGGCAAGTTTAACCGCAACGACAGAGAGCCTGCCAGGCGCTATCGCCCGCCAGCACCGGTTGGCCTTTCCCTCGCCCCTCAGGCCGCTGGCGAGCAGGCGGCGCCGGTCTCCGCCGGGGGCCGGGCGGCTGTCCCTCTTTCCGCCCACAGGCAGCCCCAGCCAAGCGGCCTCCTCCTGCTGCCGGCGGGCAGGAGCTCCCCGCTTCCCTTCCTCGCCCTGAGCCGCGGGGCGTTTAAAACTCCCGCCCGAAGGGCGACGCGCGGCCTCTCGGGGCGACTCCCGCAGAGAGCCGCGGCGCGGCCTGCCGGCGGCCCGGCGGGGCCGTGAGGGAGAGGTGTGCCTGAGCGCCGCTACCTCCGGCCGCCTTCAGCCGCTTGAGGAAAGCAGTCCGCACTTCGTGAACTTAATTCGCTTGATGGAAGGCTTCTCTTCCTGCCCACTGGTCGCAATAGGCAGCACCCGGGACACTGGGTCCGCAGAAGGGGGGGAAACGTAAATTCTCGTTCGCTCTTTCTGCCCACCCTTGGAGAGGACGCGGGCCGGGTCGTGCGGGGGCAGCGAGGGGAGCGATGGCGGGGGAGGGGGGCAGGCTGGAGGGACGGGGGAGCCTGGCGCCTTCTCCTTCCCACTCCACTTCTCCTTGTCGCGGGAGAAGAGTGCATGGGAACGACCCCCGGTGAGCGACTTCGCTTAAGGAATGAAGTGACTAGCGCTGTACTGCAGCTGAGAATCCCCCGTAGCGGCTTTGTTTAATGAACAAAATGACTAACGCTACTTCAGACAAGAATTTCTCACGTAATCCGGATTTCAGGTAAGAGGACAGCTTTTAAAGGTTAAAAAGGCAGGTTCTCCACATCGTGTCATACATGCTCCGTATGACCGAAAGTGATTCGAGTGTGTGAAACAGCTTTGAAGTAATCGAATTCCAAAAATGGTTAATTCCTCTGCATTCCCCAGCCTTTGTATGCTTGGCATGTGCTTCTGTGGAAAGCTGAGTGGCGGTGAACGAGAAGGATCTCGTCAGGCGATTGCGTGTGTGGTGAGGGAAAATTGGAGTGAGCTTGGCAACCCTGAGCTGTGACTGAGTTGGACTCTGAACTGAACTGTGTAAAACGCATCAGGCAATCAGACTGGCTAGTGTGTGAGGAGGCATTACTGCTCTACGGATTATCCCAGGAAATGCCTTCGGAAATTCTTGACCCAAAGAATGAGATAGCTGCAGAATTGTGTATATTAGGATAAAGCCAAAATGATTGCCTGCCCTTTTAACTTCAGAGATAGAGTATACCATCTGAAGTAGGCCTCTTTATTGCATAATGATTCATAGAAGAAAAACCTCAAGTGTCTCGAGATAAAAAACTGAGAGAGAAGAGAGACGATGGTGATGGTGAGAGCCCCACCAGAAAAAAAAAATCAGCAAGAGAGGAAGAAAGAGGCACTGACTGCTCCTACCTGGACAGGGTTAATTGACAGGTAGTTGTAATTCTTAGTGGTCAGCCCACTAAGCCCCTTTATATACCGGTGAGTTCCTCTGACGGATTGTCTCATGGCAGTCAAAGGGGCTGCTGCTCATGTGAGCTTGTGTCTTGGAGCCTGGGGTGTTTATGATCAAGCTTTTCTTCATGTGGCAGTAAGTCAAGCCGAGGTTAGATTTGAAAGGCAGTGAGAGAAGCTCAAAAGTGTTTTTACATTAAGTGAGGAGATGAGGGCTGGCAACCAGAAACTATCCCCTTCAAAATGAAAAATAATGTCCAAAATTTGTCTCCTATTTCATCCAAAGGTGTGCGTATGAATCTGTAATCTTTTGTCTGAATATTCCTTGATGGGTATTGTGAGATTTTGTAATTTGGACCCATCTTTAAATTTTAAAGAATGCCTTTAAAACGAATTCAACTTTGAACTATCCGATTACACCAGAAATACACCACAATGGTCGAGGTAAAAATCTGACCCATAATTTCAGCACATCCTACATTTCTAGCTTCAAATTCTTACCACAGTGTGTAAATCTAGCTTTGTTGACCTCTGTGGAGCTAATACCAATTTACACCTTTATAGCTGATGCTGGAATTTGACACTTAGCTCTGCTCTAGTAGGCAAGAGATGACTGACTTGTTTAAACACTTTTAGTGGAATTTACGTGTTGTCATTTGGATGTGTTCAAGAATGTGAGCTCTGTTAAAACTGGTAGCCAGGTCTTGGGAGTGCGTGGAAGTTTTATGTGATTAATCCATTGTTCACTCTCTTGTCATGAAACCTGGAGTCACATCCTTTTCCTTACTTTCTCTGGAGTTCAGGCTCCTTTTATATTTTCTTTGAATATTCATTGCAGAATATATTTACAAGTCCAAAGCTTCTTAGTATTGCTTAATTTGAGACTGTAAAAAAAAGTAGTTGGAAAAAAGTAGTGGTTATACAGTAAGTATTTGGGAGAACATTGATAATGGTTTCACTCCTGTGAGTGTAAATGTAATCTCACTTCATTGTAGTCATTGGCTCAGACTTAGTTAATATATTCACGCTACCCTCAGAATTTGAATAATGAATTTCTTTTGCAGTACCCTTCATTTAATTGGTGATATACACAGAATTAATTTGGACTTTTGCAGATATTGTACACAGAATAATTTTACTTACTGCATAAAGCCTTCAGTGAAAAATGTCAGAGCTTTTTATAAACTCTATTGACTTGAACAGATTAATTTTCAGTGTGAGGAGCGGGACAAAAGTATTGATGAGAGTATGGTTTGTGAAGTGCCAATGTTGGAAAAAAATCTGAGGAAATGTAGAGCTGGATCTTCAACTTGTCTGAGCTCTGTAATAGTTCACATTTTATACTAGTGGAGATTATTTTGCTCCCTTCTTGCAGTCAGTATCCTCCTCCTCAGCAGAAAGCTGAAGAGCAAAGTGATTGCGCTATCCTATCCTATCCTATCCTATCCTATCCTATCCTATCCTATCATATCATGTCATGTATCATATATCATATCACAGAGTGTTTCACGTCCATAAGCATAATGGTAAAGTATAAGGAAGAACAGCAGATCTGCTATGATAACAACATGCAAATTTAAAAAAAAGACTCAATCAGTGTGGGTTCAGGTATGGTTTGATTCTAGGGCAAACCACAAAGAAATACAAAAGTTGCTGTAATAGAAGTGAACTTTTCTCTGGATAAGACCTTCTGTCTAGAATCTCTTTATAATGTTATCCCTTAGCACACAAAAAGACTTTATTTTTTTTTTCATTTAAAGTTATGTAAATAGAAAAAAGGAATCTTAATAACGTATGCTGAGACTGTAATTTAGGGGTAAAAGGACAGACAATGTACATTGGAATGATGCTACTGAAATGCATGGTACTAAACAATTCACACCAGTTTATCTGATATGTTTTAGTCACATAGAAGGAGAGCTTTAAAAACATACAATATACCTTTTTATAAAGGTATAAAGTATATGAATATAAACATGTAAATATATAAAATATCAACTTAATGGCACAGCATTGAAGATACAGAGAGTTGGGCTTGTTGTTATTATTATTATTATTATTATTTTACAATTTAGCAAAGATCTAAAAAGTTTTTATGATGCACGAATTCCTTTGGCTTGTTTTTGGTGGAATTCATTTTGCCTACTAGCTGAAAGGTAGACTTTCAGTCCAGATTTGCTGCTTATGTCCTTCCTCTGTTAAATAGAGTCTTCAGAAGATCTCATTTGTTTTAGGACAGTATGAATCCCCTCCTAGAGGTGCTCTGTGTTTCCTAAAGAAACAGCTAACTAGTTTAGTTTTAGTGGCTAAAGTCAGATGAGAAGGATCTCACCATTTACAACTTTCTGTGGCGTATCCTCTGTTGGCGTTTATTGTGCCGTCAGTAAAGAAGCTAACGGTGAGCTCCCAGAGGAGGTAGGTACCTGCTGGAGGGGTGCACATCTGAATGCAGGGCATGACCCTTCCCTTCTGGGGTGGAATCCAGGACATCATTGTTCGGCACGTGTATGTCATATCTGTGAAAAAGTCACTCTACAGAAATTATAGTTAAAAAATATGTTGGTTCATATGTGCTTGACAAGGATACATCAGTGTTCTTTCTTTGCAGGCATATTCACTATGCAAACCACAGCTGTAAGCTGCTTGCATACACAAATCAGATCGGATATTTTTTGTCTTTGAAGTTCTTGCATCAAATGCAGACCTGTTCCCATATCAAAAAATGTGTGGGAAATCACAATGTCTGATTAATGGATAGCTAGCTTATTGAGCTGAGCCTTAACCCCTTAATAAGCAGAGATATTTGTAGCTGAATTTCTTCTGAATTATAATGGGTGTGCAGCACATTTGTTTACTGTTAGTCAGATTTTGGGGTTGGCAAAAGGTGCTCTAGTTTGATGAGAAGAATATGCTTTAACGGAATTAACTGTAGCGACAGGATTTTCTTACTGGAGTTGCATACAGTGTTGTACTACTGAAGTACCAGATAAAAAATGAAGCCATTCAATAATTTTTAAGCCTTTTTTTCCCTAGAAGGGAAAAGCATTTCTTTTTAAAAAATAGTTAGAATTTGCAGTATGAAGCAAAAAATATACCCACCCCCCTCTGTTCCTGAAACTAAAAACATTTACTGTACTTCAAAGTTCAAGTGGGTTTCCTTTGTCTATGAAGGAATAAAGAGGAAAAAACCTAGTACTCCCTATCAAAAGGCTTTTTCATGTACTTCCTTTGTCAGCAGTGGATCAAAGGTAACCTTAGATATAGGCACCTAGTCTCTGCCTCAGTAAAGTATTTCTAGTCAGTGAATCATTAGAGCATGTATTCAAATTCAAGCACATGGCAGAGTTTCCTTGGTTTTCATTAGAATTCAGAGCATACTTGTGGACATGCATTTTCAAATGTTTTACTCAGCAGAGGTGAGCATAAGTACATATGTTTGTACATCTATATACTGGGACCTTTGATCCCATGAAGTGAATGAAAGCTACTCATTTGCATCCCTTAGCAGTCTGTGTCCCAGTGTGTTTTTGTGTGTTGTAAACAAGCAGCTGCAGAGCTTATATTCCTCTAAAGATAATCACAGATGAAGTAAAAAAGAGACTTAAGTTTATGTTCACCTATCAAACAGAGCATCTCTCATTTCCAGCATTAACTTCATATTACACAATCGGGCAAGATTCAGTGATACACAAGACAGAACATACACATTTTACCACAACATGAAACCACATTTGAACAAAATGCCATATCGTATACAAACCTTTACTCTGTTCTTTTCTTCTTTTAATTAGGCAGAAGCAATCAATTATTCAGAGGTCCAATAGAACACTCTTAATAATGCCATTACTTAATATTGCGTAGTATCTTTTAAGCATCAGGGAAAAAGGCATTGAAAGATCTGTGCAATACATAGCTGGGTGTTGCTGGCAGCCATGTGGTAGAGAAAGTGAGTAACACGTATATTAAAAAAGGACTGTGCTGTCATTACACAACTTGACAGATACGCATTTAAAATAACTAAGAGAAGTGATGAATAAACGGTAGCATGCTCCTGAGAAGGAAGATTAACTTTGTGCTAGGAGGCAATGTGCCTGGGAGTTTCTTAAAGGCCAATTTCTTAAAATGTAGTGTCTAGAGGGGACTGAAATATAAAATGAAAAGCCTGTATTGTAATTTCCAAAGTCCTCTCCATGTTATCACAACATATGTAGCTGCCTGTTTTTTTCTACTTTCATGAAAACTGATAGAGCATCCTATATTACAGTTTATCCGTGTTACAAACTTGGTCTAGATTAACAAGATAAGTCAAATGCTGAACTTCACTGTTGAGCTGTAAAATAAAAAGTACTGGCATTTAGTCATTCCCTTATTCTGCACAAGTGTCTGCAGCAGTTTGACACAGCAGCTGTTGCACAATGTACACATGCAGAGTAACAGTAGACACTTTAGGAAGAACGCAGACTGGAAGAGATTCTGTTTCATGTTGAGGAAGGAGACTGAATAACAAAATTGCCTGGTATAGTTATTTGCAGGCATTTATTACAAACAATTCCTTGGGGGCAGGGAAGTAAGATGTCTTGCCAAGGGATTATTTTGAGCAAAGAAAATGATCTATGAAGTTTATGACTAAGAATCCTTGACACGCCCCGGTTGAAACTCCCATGCAGTCTGCTACTTAATGGAACTGCAAGCTGCATAATGTACATACACGGAATGAAAAGTGCATAGAAAATATGGGCACATTTCTTGCAATTTCAGATTGCGTCTAGCCTTTTCTTTATCCCAGAGGTCATAACAGCAGTGTTGAATCCTGCAAAGGCTTTCTTATTCTTCTAATTTTTAGATACATCGTTAGCCCCGTTGACTTGCTTACATAAATAAGGACTACTGGCATGAGTAAAATTCTTCAGGATCAGGTTCTTACCCTGCTTCATTAGAAATGCAGCCTGCTGTGACCCACACCTTCTAAATTCAAATCACATATAGCATAATACCTGTAGCAATTACAGTCATCTCCCAAACTGTGTCACATTAAATACTATTGGGAATGGGAGGAAATTTTGAGAAAGTTGTCTTTGCAGCTTGTTTGATACCATAGTGTTGCCTAGTTGCACAGCATGTGGAGTAGAGTAAGCTGTTCTGGAGAGAGTCATTCAGGAGATAAACAAGAGTGATGTGTAGCACATACCTATCTCCCTTGAAAAAATAAAACTAATCTTTCCCATGATCCAGCCACCTCCACATTCACTGAAACTAAGCTTCTTAGAATATCTGAAATAGGACAATCTGGCAACTCCCAGTAGCATTAGAGAAACTAAATAATTTGATCTTTAGTGAGGAAAACTTCTTATGTCCCTTTTTGAGGCTAAAGGCTTGGTCTACAAAAAAGAACTAGAGCACAAGCACTGTGCTCTACAACAACAGTTCTGCCTAGGGATGCTTTCACTCAACATTAGGGAAGTCCTCTAGGAAATAACTGTGGAATATGTTGGCCTTAAATTCACAGCCTAGCATATTCTTTTATAGCCTCCCTTTGTTAGCAAGCACCTCAGTCTAACGAACATGGCAGTGGAAATAGTTGCTAGGACCTGAGAACATAGACATCCAAATTACTTACTTCATCTTTGATTTGAATGAAGTGGAATTAGTAGGGGTAGATTTTTTTTTGCCTAATTTTGTAAGGAAATGAGGCATATGTGATCATGCTCTATGTCTGTTTGGCTATATCTGTGTAACAGACTGCTCTCTCCTTCCCCACCTGACAACTTTAAATCTGTTTTCAAACACAGTCAAACACAAATTTGACAGAGGAGCAGAAATCTTAAGGAAGTTCTAACAAGTCACATGAAATCTGGCAGCTGAAGACAGAACAGAGAAAGTTGGCAGAAAGACAACACAAATGACACAGGTAAAGGTGTCAGTCAGCTGCTTCTATGAACCAGTCAGCTGCTGGATGGCCAGTCATCTGCTCCATCCATGCTTTTTATTTGCAAGCACTCTTAACCAGCCCCAGTGTTTGCTTCTTTATTCCCAGACAACATGCAGATGAAGTAAGCAGGAAACTGAGGACGTAGATTAGATAGATGAGGTTGTCAATATGAGAAGAAACTGGGGCTGTCAAATGGCATCTCAGAGCACAGAGAGCTAGGTGAAATGAGAAGATATGCAACATGGCATACAAGTACAAAGGAACCCAAACTACTACTTGTTTTTGTAAAGATTCTGTGTTGTAGACAATATTCTAGAATGACAGCAGCAATGTGAGGGAAAAGAATAGAAAAATGGGATTGAGATCTTGGATGATTGTCTGTCTAATCCAGCCTTCTACGATAAACCAGGCTCAAGTATAGCAGACCATCTCAAAGGGATAATTGCCCAACCTGTTTTTGTAAACCTTTTGTTCAATAAAATTCCACAGCTTCCTCATGCGGTTTGCTTACACCTCTCTACTTGTAGAGAGAACCATTTCATAATATGGTTTTCTTTATTGCAAATTGCTCTGATTTCTTCTTGTCCTTCCTTCAGTGAACGTAGAGAGAGATTGGTTACTGTCCCCTTACAAGCAATCTTTCACACATGAAAGCCTGCTATCATGTCTCCCTTCAGTCTTCTAGACTAAACAAAACCAATTTCTTCAATCTCTCTTCATAGGTCATATTTTCTGAACGTCTTCTTCTCCACTTTGGACTTTATCCAGCTTTTCTTTACCTTTTTTAAAAAAGCATGGTAACCAAAACTCTTATGCAATGCAATGTTCCAGCTGAAGCCTTAATAAGACTTAGTGAAGAAAAATAATTACTCTCTTTTATATAGAATATTTCCGGTGGCATATGCTGGCACGACAGTGGTTTACTTTTTCTTTCCTTTAATTTTAATTCTGCAACAGTGTAATATAATTAATCTGTATTCTGCCTGTGGTTTAATACAGGCCTCAAGTCCTGTCAATATTTTTTGTTGTCTTGCCAGTTATTTTCACATTGTATTTGACTTCTTCTTCCCAAGTGCAGGACTTGGTCTTAACTGTGATGAAATTAGCTATTTTGCATAGAAGAGTGTTTATAGGGTAGAGCTCTTTGTATCTGAATATTGTTTTAGCAAACTTTGCCAAGGTAAGTGAAGACCAAGAATCTGACATACCTGCACAGAGCAAGCCAGGAAAGCTTATCTTCTGTTTGGAAATTATTATCAGTATTACAGCATTTATTACAGAAGTATTCAAGAATATTCTTTAAATATTTGTAGAGAGCTGTATTATTCAGTTGCGGGGGTGGAAATTAGAGGCATGAAGGTTTTGACAGTAACATTTTCAAAAACAGCCAGTGCAAGTTTTGTGTTCCCGCAAAACAGTCTTAGATGTATCAGCCAAATGTAAGTGATTTGCTTCCTAAGAATAAGCCTGATTTCCTGCAATGGTGAAGGCATCCAAACTTGAAGGCTGTTTGGAAATTTTTGACCAAAGGAACCCATCTGAAAACATCAAGCCAAGGCAGAAATCGGAATGTAATTTGAGTGTCTGTATCTATGAGTACACACAATCTTATGTCTTGGCAAAGGGTCTGAAGTAAAATATACAGCCTTACAGCTATGGTTATTAACTCAGGCACGGCACTAACCGGCAGTGTCTCTATACCACAGCTGGTGCACGTCTAGCTGGCTCAGTCTATGAGTGGAGTTAATGCAAGACTATCTACGTTGTCCGTTTAGGAAAACACTGAATCTTTGTTTTCAGTCTTATCCTCAATGGGTAGATGAAGTGCTGTATTGCCTCACACTGGCAGCCTAACATTTTTCACAAGCGATAAATGTCAAGCTTTGAGGATACCAACGGCAGTTTTCACTTAGGAGCTTTTGCCTACCTGAAGTTTCCCTGTGCAGAGTGGTGCTAAATCTACTTATCAAAAGAGTTGATTTGTCAATACAGAGATACTCCCACAGATTGCTAACGGTTGCGTGCATGTGTGCACATCCAGTATCCTTGCTCACATTCTCAGGCATGTACAGATTTAAAAGACATCGCTCTTGATCCAAAGTGCCTATTCTTTTGGGACATTTTAAATTCTATCTTTCTACTATTCTCTCTTGTCACTGAATTTACTTATTGAGAAACAACTGTAGGCACTGTGTGAATTCCAGTATATGTATTTTCCTCTTATGGCCCTACCTACAAACATATTCCATACGCTAAGAGCCCTAACAAAACCAAATGCTGGCCTTGTGGATATGAACAACTTTTTTGCCATGCTAAAGAGAGAATATTATTTAACATACAGATACAAGAAAACCAGAACTGCTAGAACATATTTTGGAATGTGAACAATAGTCACAAGCCAGGGATAAAATACAGCCTCCAACTGACTCCAAATATAAGCAGATAAAGTATGTATATATTGCATTTAATAAAGTATATATCCTCAGGGAGAAATAAACAGAGTATTTCTGCTTTTAGATGACAATAGGAAAAAACAATTAAAATCAGGAAGACTTTTAGTTTCTGGGGTTAATAAATCTGCGTGTAGCTTTTCAGTTCATCATATGCTAGAAACTGCCCCTGTATTGTTGAATAAATCAGTCTGTGTTGCTTTGTGTTTGACAAGATGTTTATTTCTGAGCCAGTGATACTCCATACAAAATAACCTCTCTAAGAACAAGTAGGAAGTCATGTTTAATCAGAGCTTTCAGGAGGCAGAAACTAAAAAGGCAGTGGAATGTGTGATTGGCATGAAAAAGTAGGCATTTTTCTCCACACCTTCCTTTTTTCTCTGTTGGAGGATGTTATTTGAGGTCAGGTAGCCCATGTAGGCTGAAGGAAAAAAAAACCCATAAATCCAAACCCCATTGCCTATGATATGTTAAGGAAAGGCATGTTTGTGGAGAAAATCTCTGAGTAGCTCTGGTCTCTGGATTTTAGAAGCAAGTAACTAAGTATATGAACTTAAACTGGAAACAGGGAATTCTGCACACCTTTTTGCACCCCAACATAAGGTTGTGAGAGAGGGAGTTTTAACAAATTAGAATGTGATAGTAGTCAGATGTTGCTGTACCAGTTACGACCATGATTTTGGGACCTGACCCTGAATGAGCTAGGTGCTATTGACAACATCATGATCTACACGTTTTTCATGCATAGTAGATTGTCAGTCAAAACACTCTTTTTCTTCTTTAATGACATTCTTATTAAGGGGAAAACAGATTGCTAGCCACATCTTATTCTGTTGGAAAGGAAACATGAGAAGTTTTCTTCATTCAACAAACACATTCTGTGTCTTAATTTCTTCATACATAAACAAGATACTGAGTGTATTAATAGGTTAAAGAGGACCGTTTAACTGAATACACACAACTGAAATGCAGAAAGTATGTATGTAAAGGTTATGGGGTTTTTAATTGGCATACCACTTGTAACCACAAAAGGGAAATTTTGACAGTATTTATAATGCATGCATTGATACATTTATGGGAGGAATGCTAACTCATGTATGGTAATTCATCTGCTTTTAGAGCCTGCTGGCTTATTACTTTCTCCCTGTGAACGATGCTTTAAGAACACTAGCTTTTAGTTGTTTCATCATGCAAGGATGTTAGCGACACCAAGAGTATTTTCATTTATTTCCTTGTCATAGTTAAAGCATTTTTATAATTGCAAAACTCCTCTTTAATTACCATTGTTATTTCTACAGTGGGAAGCTCACCCTGTTTTGGAATGTTGGTTTTGTACTTTAATTCTTTGCCTTCCCAGCTTGTGTAATTCTGCATAGGCAATTCTTAAAATGTAAACTTGTCTAGCAGCAAAACGACCACAGTTTTCCACATAAAGATGAGTGACTGTAGAGTCAGGTAGGAAGTAAAAAATTTGAACTTGTGTGGGAAAAAGGAAAAGAAGAGAACATTCATGGGAACATTTGGTGGGAGTACAAAGGATGAACAGCCTACACGTCTGGGCCTTCCCATTCACTTGCTTTGCCTGCTGTGTGGCAAGCCAA
Organism: Aviceda cuculoides; assembly: GCA_035590195.1. Taxonomy (NCBI): domain Eukaryota; kingdom Metazoa; phylum Chordata; class Aves; order Accipitriformes; family Accipitridae; genus Aviceda; species Aviceda cuculoides. The sequence goes on along the minus strand of JAVJGG010000032.1, from coordinate 13,697,372 downwards.
ATCAGTTTTCCGTACCTCAGATTGCCCATCTCTTCAGTGAGGGCCATAGCACAAACAGTAGGATGGGCATGAAATACATAGAGCATATCAAAGATATGATGCTATTACGAATTCAAAGAGTTTGAAAAAAAATATATATCTCTGTCAAATAATACATTGCTTTTACAGATTCCACTAGACTTCTAGTTACCCATTTCATTCAAAAGCCAGCAGGAAAAAGAGGATAATGAATTGTTCTAGTTCTTTACAAAACCGCTTTAAAAAACAGTTTAAAAATCAATGCTGTTTGCATTGGAAGGGGTGAGGAGGCTTCAGCTGAACTGCATTAGCAAAGTTTAAACCTTATGCAGGTGTCTGGAGTGAGGTAACAAGACATGGCCAAGAATTGAAGGCTCAGGGAGGTTTCTGGAGGGTAGGATAGTTGAAGATCACTCTCAGAGAGCAGGACTAAGTAGAAGAGGGCTGGGCGGTTTTTTTTAAATTTTTTTTGTAGGTAAGCTCTTTTGTGCTTTGAAATGCTTTATGTCTTTTGCAGAAAAACCTCGCAAAGGGAAATACTTTTGATTAAGGATTTGACAATAATGATGGGCCTGCTGTTTTTTGCACACTTCTTATTTTTAAGGCAGAAATTAGTTGCTATCATTAGTCCAGAATTTAACTGGGTCTTTTGCAGGCTTCTGCGTTCTCTGCTCAGCATCTTGATGGGGTCCATTTAAATAGCTCTAATTGCCAAACTACCAAATGTGCCCTTTCTGGGCTATATCTTTGGGTGTACAGAGAGTTACCAATGAGGACAGGAGTAGCAAGCTGTTACCAACAGCCTGGACTCTGGTCCTGAATGACACATTTACAGGGTCTCTTTGTTATTGTCTCCTCCTTTCTGAGTGTTCATATAGGATGTGATGTTAAGAAAATCACAGGGAATGATACTGGAGTGTTAATCTAGTAAGACCAGAAAGCTGGTATGTGTGGGTATAGTGAACTTTTTTGGCCTGATGATCAAGTGACAGAATTCACTTCTTTTCCTGTCATTTGTATTTTGCTTTGGGTTATGTTCTCTTTCCAAGTTTTCAGTGAGAAAAGCATTTGTTCCTCAGAGCTTAGTTTTTGGCTGCAGATGGAACTCATCATTGAAATTCTAGCAAAGAACATGGCTAGATGTATGATGCAAAACTGTAGTCACTGGTGTGACCAATTTATCTGAAAAACCTATCACAGAACAGTGAGTGATGTACAGTGGGGTCTGGAGTGAGACACTGTACAACCTAAACTCACAAAATGCTGTAATATTCTCATGAACATACTGATCATTAGGTAAAAAAAAGAGTATTGGCAGCCATATGGTATGGGATTATAGAAGTTTACTATGTAAAGAAATGCACAAGGAAAATGTGGCAATTTTTTTCTTCAGGATAAACTTTGAAGCTCCTGTTAGAGCTATATTGTTGCTCTCTTTTGGTCCATTCATGCCTACAGTCATAGGCTCTATTGAATTTATTGAAGCTATGAGCAAATAAACATGTTTTCTGAGGATTTGCAACCGAACTGAATGCATTCCCAAGAGTTCCCAAGAGGTTTCATGGCTAAAATGTTCAGATAAATCTCCAGTCATAAGAATGCTTAACCAAAATACTGTAAAGGCCATTTTACTAAGGAAAAAACCAAAAGTAAACTCCTTTTGTGTACTGGAGAGATTCCTCGCAGTGATGAGAATTGGCACATGCAATGCTGTTAAGAAAGGAAAACAAACATACACAATATAAAGTATATATAAAGAATGACTAGGCTTTTAATTTTGTTTATAATTTCAAAGATTAGCTGATCTCCATACAGAGAGTTAAAAAAAAAAAAAAGCCATAGTTTTGTTATAAAATTATTTTGGGAAAAACAGCTACTTTAAGGTTTCTTCCTTTCTGTGCATGAGTACAAAAAAATGCCTGGCTGTATAGGTAGTCTGGGAATGGTACAAGTACAGCTTGTGCTTAAAGGGTGTATATGGTAGAAATGCACTTTAAGAACTGTCTATAGACACAGAATTAATTTAATGAATACTGTCAGCTAGAGTGTTAAGTGCAATCTGCTTACTGAAACATTTGGAATCTGCGCTGCTGAGAATGTGACCTAAAAAAGTTGCCTTTAGACTTTTATATAACCTCATCTTGACCTGGCTGCATTTCAGCTGAAGTTTTCAACAGTCAGTAACTTACACTCTTTCATGTGAGCAGCAGGGAAGACTTCAGACTGAGGGACAGCAAGTAGAAAAATTAATTGTCTAAAAAAGGGAGGAGGAAAAGGATGGAATGGGGAAAACATGAGAGCAGAATCGCTGTGAAACTTGGTGACGATGACAGTAAGATTATTCTTATTGTTTGGTTTTACCCTGGGCCCCATAAAACTTTAATCCAGTCATGTGGGGAAAGTAGATTACTGTAGAAATTATTCATACAAAAGAACATACACTAGAACATGCTTTCCTAGCAAAAGAGTTTGGGATCAACACTCAGGATGTGCAGAATGGGAACAAATATTTTTTTTGAAAAGACCTCAGAAAGAAATACAAAATATCCTCTTGAGATGGGAGGAGTATCACTGACAGTATGAGTGTGTCATACCATGTGAAGAGTAGAGTGGTTACTTGTGTGTTGCAATGGCCAGAATAATGAACAGTTGCTAAGTTGCTAGAGAACAATACTGGTTATTTTTCTGGTGGTGGTCTTTTTTTTTTTTTTTCTTTTCGCGCCCCCCCCCTTTTTTTTTTTCCTGTCAGGTTTAGAATCTGATACTATCTCCAATAATTTGTTTGAGGGGTAAATGTAGCTGCAAAGAGCAAGACTCTTTGCAGCTGCATGAAATCCTTAACAGGTTTTTCTACAAAAACCCTCAACCAACCTAGCTTTTCATTTTGGCACAGATTCAATCATTAATTGGGTTTTGTTGCTGTTAGTAAATTGAGCAAGATAGTATTATGCTTTTTGAGGCAAGGTTATTGTTCCAAATAAAAGTCTGTTTTGAAGTTCCATTAGGGTCAGAAGTTGGTATCCATTCAAAGGAGATGGGAACACATCAAATGGAGAAAGATAGTAAAATTCTTTAAAATGCTTGAAGCGTCTTGGGCTCTTACACGGTTTGTGTAAGTGAAACCTCCTCTATTTTCTTTTACCTGTACCTTTTGGTATAAGAAAACTTCAAACATCGCTCAACCTTATTTTTAGTGGCATTTTGCTGTAGCATTGATGGTCTAATGTGATTTACAGCTTTAATCCAATGACTTGCAGAACGTGTAGAAACTGAAGGTAAAAATATTTTTTGGAGATGGAAATTTTGGCTCTGAAGTCCTTCTCAGTAGTTTTGGCAAATATGTTCCCTGTGGTCTAGAATGCCACGCTTACTCATATATTATTTGTATGTCCTGAATATAAATGATCAGACTTGTATACTGTCCCCAAGGGAGGCCTTTGCCATGTCTTTTACAATGTCATTGACCTTGCTTAGCTAGAAATAAACTGACAAATACACGCTGACACTCATAATTATTTCAAATGATATGACTTATTACCCAATGTGGCAAAGATAAATAGTCTTTTAATTTTTTCTCCAGCCATGTACCTTTTGATAACCATTTGATGGGATAGTCAATGGTCAAAATACCATCCTTCAATTTAGTCATCATATTGCCACTGTAAAATCTTCTTGCAGTAAAGGATGCTTCCTAAATGCTGCTCACTCAGAAATTTCTGAGTGTTAACACCAGCAAGTGCTCCTTGTAAGTGTCTTCTGTATGTGAATTCACAAGATGTCTTAATCTCTTTCCTAGACTGCATTTTAGAGAAGGGGCCCATGTGACAGTCTGAACAAACTGAGCATTTATGCTTTAAGTGTCTGAAAATTACATGCAGCTTTTGTCATTGGCCAGCAAAGAAACTTGGCTCTTATCCCTGTTAAAGGAAGTGATATATTCTGATGATAGACTCAAAAGAAATACGACCTCAGCTAGGTATTTCCTATTTACATAGACAGGGAAGACTGATGCAGGATCTTATACTGGTCAAAATTAGGTTTAAGGAATTAGGATCACAAATGCCATTTGGTGAGCTGCCAAAGATATCTGGCTGAGATTTCCAGAAATAGGTGAAATTCAGTCCTGTGGCATTTTGTTCTGTTTTCAATGTATACAGATTTTATGGTGAAATTTCTGGGGCCATAAAGTTTCTGTATTCCAGAATTCTTCAGGTTGTGTATGTTCTCTCACACACACATGTATGCACACAGGCATACCCACACCCTCCAGAAGAATCAACACAGCATGTCACATCAGTCTGGCAGTATTGCCTTCATTAGATGTTCATTTTTGCTCCTGACCTCTACCCACCCCCAATCCTTTAATTTTCTTTGTGAAGAAACAGGGTCTAATAGCGGGGTTATTCCTGGATTAGTTAAGCTCTTTAGTGTACTGTCTATGGCCTTGTTTACCTTGCGAGAATCATTGAGCCTGAGCTGAGTCCCATAGCAGTGTCACAGAGCACAATGGCCTGGCATGAGCAGTAGGCACAAAACCTCAGGACTATTAGCCTGGCATAGGGAATGGCAGTGGTGAAATGCTGCTGGCAGGTTATTTGAGCTGGCAAGAGCTTGAGATCTGCTGCCAAAAACCCAGCAGAGACCAATTTCTGCAAAAGATCAGAATGGTCTGCCTGAGGAAACTACTGTGTCCACCTATCCTGTGATAATACTGTCAGTGCTCTCAAAATCCAGTCCAATTTGTTTTGAAGAGCAGAAGAAAATAGCTCTTCAGGTTGCACTGTCCAGTTGTGGACCTGGATAACAGGAGAAATAGTCTTCAGCACAACAGAGATTAATGTAAAGTTCTTTACTTAGGTGAACCCCCTCCTCTTCTGCCAGTTCCCAGCTCCTGGGCCTGGAGGACATCACTGAAAATTTAGAGCATAGATAGTTTCCACTGTGGAGACCTCAGTATGGAGTGAGGTTTATGTTTTGAGCTCTGATAGCAATTGCAGGAATATGGATGTCTATTTGGTGCATTTATCCCATTTCTGTTCTGGGCTGCAGTATAAATTTATCCTTGGGGTGGATTGTTGCCTGTACTCATAGTGTGGTTGTTGATCTCTCCTTTTTTTTTTTTTTTTTTTTTTTTTTTTCCACTGGGAACTGTGCAAAAGGCCTACAGTTCAGAGTCAGGATCTTGCATCTTCCCTCCCTAATGTCCTTGAATGCTTACTCTGAGAATTGTGATTTGTGAGCTAATTTAAACTTAGATTTTAACGTTTAAGTTCGGAACCAACCTCCCCTCAAAATAGCCACTTGCAGTCATGAGTAAGAGCCTGGTATCAGCCTATTGTTTTTTATCTTGGGAAGTGAAAATACTGATTCCTAGCATGGCAGATGGCAATTGTTAGTTATGCACTGAGTTTTCTTTTACTATTCTCCCTCCAAATGTCATAGAAACCAAACTTTTTTCATTTTGTCCCAATGCGGATTTTTTTCTGAGAGGCTATTTGGATTTGACTGTGACCACAGTACTCTTGGCAGGCTTATAATAGACCTATAAACTCCCCAGTTGTGAGCGGCTGTTGGATGAAAGCATTAGTTTAAAGAATAGTTTTAGGGTATTCGTAGAAAATTTTGAAAGTTATCTTACCCAGCGGATTTTCACACAGTGGGTTTTGCATCATTGTCACAGTTTCCCCCATGATTTCCCCGTTTAATCTATTTGAGTATGAATCTTATTAACATATCTTTGTTTATAATTGTCTTCAAGGCAAAAATGTGGAGGGATTGCAATTCCAGAATGTTTTAAATCCAAATAACATGACCAAAGAAAAGTCTGGAAAACAAGGGGGGAAATCAACAGTGAAGAAAAAAGGAAGGCTGTAGCAAGATGAGGAAGGGGACTGGACTCTCCCAGAGTTTTTGCTGAGCCCTGCAGTCCCATCCTGCTCCTCTGGGCTTCTCCAACATGTCTCCTTGCTGATATGCAAGCCTGGAGGGAGGGTGAGGAGTATTTGAAGCATGGAGGGGAATTTATCTTGATTCAAAGCCACTCATAGCCGCTGGAAAGCTCCCACTGGCTTCGATGAGCTTTTATTCAGGACCCTGACCTACTGCAGGCTCCTGAGTGAACCTCCACTTCCAAAGAGAATAAATGACTTTGTTTTAGGCCAGCATGTTGTAGTGAATCACGCATCCTTTTGTTGCAGTGTGCACAGCAGAACTGTTTGTTCCAGAAATGAGCCTAAACCCTAAATGCCAGATCCAGATTCGGCCTTTCCTAAAGTTCAGGGGTGTTCCTGTCCTGTGGCTGCACAAAATCCCTTCCCTTTTGCCATAAACAGTATGTGTCCCCCTCTGTCTCTGGAGAAGAAATGCTATTGAATTGCCATTGTGCATATCACAGCGAAAGCTAACAAACTCAGAAGTCAAATTTTAGAAAGTCTTCATTTTGCCCAAGAAAATGAAACAAAAAAACACACTGTACCCCTTCCTCCCCTGGCCAAAAAATCTAATTATGAACTGCTGTCTCAAGTTGATTTCAATCCTCTGTGAGTGACTTTACCAGGCAGGACTTTGAGGCGTTTTCAGTTTGTAGGCTAGTTGTTTACTAAATCTTACAGTGTTTGCCTTTTCTTTGAAAACAAGCTAAAGCTGGGAGTGTGAGTGTGCTGGGAGATTTAGTGCATCTGGCAGCTGCAAAATAATGATTTTCAGCCAATGTGTTTATGAAAGAACGAGGGGAAGAAAAAGTTATAAAGTATATAGTAATAAACAGTGTGGTTCCCGTGTTATCCTTTTCCAAGCAACTGCTATGGTATAAGGCATCTGTGAACAAACCTTAGATTGGTATCAAACTTTCGTAAAAGGTTTGACAGAGCTCTGTCTCTTCTTGCACTGTTCTGACCTTATGTGTAACTGGCTTGATTTATGTCTTGCTCATTTGCGATTTCTCTGAGATCAACATTTTTTATCATCAGCAATTAGGTCACATATTTTATTTCAGTGAAATCTGCTAATTTTTCTTCTTGGCAAAGTAATAGAAAATTGGCCTCAGAATTTGTGAAGAGCTGGAAGAGATAAAATTTTTGTGTGACAGGATCAGGGCACATTGTCTCTTTGAGCTAAGTCATTCAGTGGCGGAAATATAGCCTGACCCATCTGCACCAACACATACCAAAGACAAAGCAAAAGCTTGATTTCCAAACAAAACCAAAGAAAACTTGCTACAGACAGCATCTCGTAAACCTCCAGTGAGCCATTGGCATCTTCTAGGCACTTCAGTCAGACTCCAAAGGGAACCAGGTCCTTCTGGCTTCAGGCATTTCTCTCTTCCCCACAGCTTCCCTTTCCTTGCTTATCAGTTGGACAGACTTCCCTGAATTTTCACAAAGTCAAACTCACATATCACTAGGAAGAGGGGCTGGGAGACAGCATTTGCACATGACGGTCCATCGGTAATTTAGCATCTGAAGTGGTATAGGGACAAGAAGTGATGCTGTTGACAATAGAATCATAGAATCATTAAGTTTGGAAAAGACCTCTAAGATCATCAAGTGCAACCAATGCATGTGATAGAATTAATTTTTTTCATTTGCTTTTCATTTATGCAATGTAGCCAGATGTAGCTGGGACAGATCCCTTGCAAATCATCAGTAAGTTAGTGTCTACACCAAACACTGGCTGAAGGTTTAAATAATCTAGCACTCTGCTCTGAAATGTTGCTTATCATGTTTTTTTCACAGCTTTTGTGGTACCCTTCAGGTTAGATTACTCACTTAGGATATTTTTTCTGTTTCCCAATCTATGGTATGTGTCCGCTTAGTTTTAAATAAATGCTAAAGCTGTTAAGGATCAGTTGGATGCCAGTACAAAAGTTCAAGTCCTGAAATGTCCATTCCTTTCTCTCTGTCTATTGTCACTTTAAGTGGACTGAGGAAGTCTATAGTTTGTTACTGCTGTTTCTCAGTGAGACTTTAGAAGCCTAAATGGATTCAGATGTGTTGAGTGAGGCTTAGAAGAAATGTCCTGACAGTATTTTAGATGGAAGCCATTTTGAAGTTAATTTCCTTTGAGAATCAGCCTCTTTGACTTGTTAAGGTTAAATGTGTATACATTGACATATATGGAACAGGATTGTTGTATTCCTGCGGTCTCATCCAGAACTGAAATGACTATATGCTTCAGCTGCAGCATTATCCCCAAGTATTACCTAGGTACTTTGGTACAGAGAGGATTATTGAGAAATCATGAACTCATTGCAAAATCTCTGCAGGTATAAGAAGTAAAAGAAATCTATGAAAGATTAATTAATATTATTCCATTTTGACTAAGATTGTTTTATATCCTGGAGGCAAAAATGTTTTTCTTTGTGTCATATAATAGGCCTTCCAGAATGGATTAATGCAAGTCTTCAGTACATATTCATGAATCCTTGCTTCCCAAAGAGCTAATAAACTTATTTCTGGATTACATTCTCTCTGTATGACAGCAACATTCGAACTACATCACACTGCAAATGCGAAGGTCTTAGAAATGACAGATGGAAATGACTTACTAGATCTCTGAGTTCTGCCATTAACATGCCATCATAATGCTGAGATTATTCATTTTCTCCCCTTAGGATACTACATTATATATAAAAAAAATCAGACAATGAATTCCCTAAAGCTCAACAGGTATCCCTGAAGTTTGGTACTCCCTTGAGTGGGGACAAGCCTTTAGAAAACTGAACGAACACAACAAAACTAAGCTTTCCTAAACCAAGATGTTTTTTAACAAGTCCGATGACTTAGAAGAACCTTCCATCTGCCAAAAATCCTCCCACCTCAGCTTCCCAGAAACTTAAAGTAGCAAATAATTTTAAAATTGTTTTGCATAAGAAACTTTTCTGATTTACTTAAATGTTGCAGAACCAAATACTCGTCCAATTGAAGTATCTTTTGAAGGGACATGTGAAAATGTTTTCTGTTAAAGATCCACGCTAAATGGATTGTTATGCACACTTCCCAGCATGATGCAAAGTCTCACCTGCTTCTGTTATTACTTTTAAACTTCCTAATTCTATAAAATGTGAAAATTCAAGACCATTTTTTATTATATGCCTGGGACTGAAAATGCATAGGCATCACTTCACCTCTGAATACAGTATGACTTAAAGGAAATGTTCTAAAAATAATTTGACTTTGCCCTCTGAAAATCACTAATGACCTTCAATTCCAGATGAGTGATTCAGCTAGCAATGTTGGAGACCACAGGTATGAAACCAAAATGGAGTAGGAATCCCGTAGACGCTGCTCTGTCCATTGACACTGCCGTGTAACAGTGCCTCTTGTAGGGCTAACACATTTCTTAGGTGCTAAAACAATTTTTCTTCTGATTTTAAACAAAAGTATCATCTGAATTATTTGAGAAGTACTTAAAGATGTTATTCTGCACTTAATAAGGAGAGGGTAATAATTCTGGTGTTTTATTCCACAGTTTACCATGACTAACTTCTGAGCATAATCCCTGCATGAAATGTTAAGGCTCATTAGAATGCATTATTTTTCAATACTACTGTGTCATGGAAAATGCCATTATTATGCATTGTTATGCAGTGCTACCATCTACCATACTGTGTTGTCTGCCTCTCACAGCTTAATGAATTGAATCCTGAATGATTTAAAGATACTTTATAGAAGAGCCCATGCCATCTTAGAAAAAATGTAAATTGATAGTATCAACAGTTATTTTGTCATGGTTGGTTGATATGCTCACAGTTACTTTTAGAAGGTTGAAAAAAACTATCTGTAGATCTTTCTCGCTACTCAGCTCCGATACAATTTCAGAAACATTTTCTAAAAGTGATCCAGAATCATTTTGAACAAGCAAAGAATCACTGAAATTGGCATGATAAATGCTATTGGAAAACTAATATGTTTTGAACTAAACAAGATTTCCACCCCCCCCTTTCCCCTCCAAAGGACAGAAAAACATAATGCAAGAAACAGGCTGTTTGCCTGTTTAGCATTCCATCGTCTGTAGAGCGTGGCAGTAATTTGATATACAGTTGACCTAGTCCCATGCTTCTGTATAGGGCTTGGTGGAGCTGCAGGTCCGGCTCTGCTCTTTGCTCCTAGGCTGGCTTTGTGCTCGGTCTCTTGGTGCTCTGCGTTACATCCTTAGCCAATTCAGCAGCAGTATTACACATGCTCACGAGGGAATCTCTATGCAGCCTTTCTTGCTGGGAGGGATAGGCTGCCTCATATGAGACCTTGCACGTGGGAGGAGTACACAAAAGAATAGGATGATTCAGTCCTTAGAGAAGGAAAACGTAGCAGCAGACTGACTGTTGGAGCTCTGTCTGGGTAAACTGTGTTTGATTCCTGATATGGCAGAGCAAAACCATAGCCAGCTTGTTGATTATCTTCCCATCAGACCTGCATTTGAATTCCAGCCTTTACAGTGCTAAGAAGCTGTAGGGCTGTCTTTGTTGGAGGGCAGAAGATAAAACAAACAAGCCAATTCCAAGTTTTGGTTTAATCCAATTGCCATAGGAGCTGATTGTTTTTATGTTTAAAGGTTTGGCTTGGTAGTGTGTTTTTTTCTTCCCCTTCCCCCCCTTTTAAAAAAAAAAAAAAAAAAGTATTAATAGGGCATGTAAATATTTCCATGTGCTGCTTTGGCTTTTGCAGTTCAACCTCAGTCCCTGTGTCAGCTTACCCTTCCAAGATGTGAATATCTGCATTATCATAAAAAAGGAGGTGAAGTTACAGGTTTCCTTGAGGACATTCGATATCAAGAGGCTCATGAAAAGTTCCTACAGGAATTTCAAGAAAACCCAACCCTTTTCTGGCTCAATAAATTCCTACTTGTGCTCGAGTCAACCCAATCTTTTGTAAGACCTCATATTTCTGGAAAAGCTATCAATGAATAACATCTGCTGGCCCATTTTCTGTAAAGAACTTCTAGTTGTTGTTTTATGGTTTCCCCCTATATGTCTCCCATGTCTAAAGCAGAAGGATGACTGGAGATATCCCAGTGTCTGTCATGCATTATATTAACACCAGAAAGATACATGATTTCAACAGAGGAGATAAAAGAACTTTAGAGCAAGTTGTATGAGTGGAGTAATCATTTTAGATTTTATAATTGTTTTCATAGGTGTATAGAAAAATTAGGTGCAGATATATTTTATTATGTTTGTCACAATTGGCTCCATTAAATCAGGCTATAGCATCAGGTGAGTCAATATTTTCATCATTATTTTAATCAGAAGATGTTCATATAAATAAATAGGCCAAGATACTCTTTCTCTTGTAGTGCATCTAGGTTCCTGCAACTTCCACTGAGACTCCAGCTGAGTCAGTTGAAAGTAAAACATATACCACCAATACTACAGTTTTGCACATGGATTTAATTTTGCGGCTTAATGTGGAGGGTGAGTGATGTGACTATTCAGTCTTTTCTGAGTTGGTGACTTAAATAAGGCAGGAGATGCTTTTTGTGTTCCCTGAAGTAGTAATTGTGGGACCAACCAGTGCATTGTGATTCTACAATTTTTAAAAGGTTAAGGTAATTTAAAATTTGATATTATGTAATTTTATTTTAATTTTCTGTGAATGTTCCCCATAACAATGCTAGAAGTTTTAGGGGGTCCAATCAGATCCAGTGGTCTGGATCTACATTAATTAAATATTCCCATCAACAAACTAAAAACTATGAAAAAGGTATACAAAGAATTTAAAAAATAAGAGTGAAAACCTAGAAAATGGTAGACCCAATATTGGTTTTAGCATGTGAGTAAATATTTGCTGAAGAAAAATTCCCCTGCATTTGTTCTCATTGATTTTTGCCTGTTTTGAGCCAAAGACTTAGAGCCCGGTAACTTTGATGTTTGCTGTATCACAGACCTTGGTGTTACTAATTCCTTGATGCCATGGGAAAGTACCTGCCTGTCAGAGGTAGAATTTTACCTGCTTGTGTGAGAGTCTCCAGCTTACATTGTGGGCTTCAGGTATCCTGAACCCAGCTCTTTTCCTTGTCCTGAGGCAAGAAGTTGATGCCAGAAGAGAAAGCATCAGGAGAAACACAAAACTTTTAACTTAGGTGTCTTCTAGAACATCAGCTTTCATCCAAGACAGTCTTTGAGGATCTCACATATATGGAACCTCTGAATAAGCATGAGCAAATTTTAATAAAGGAAGATATTTAATGGCCGTTATGGTATGAATAATATTTTTTCTCTTGGGTTAGATGTTATCACCAAATGGTAGAAATGAGACTAGTCATCGACGTCTCTAAAGATGGCTGCACAAGCCCTCATTTGAATGGACAGTGTGTTGGAAGGTGATGTAATTATGCACTGCCTGGAGTTGTTGCCAAATATATTGACTAGGAGGCTGAACAGGTCAATACAAATCCTTTTTTCCCCCCAAGGTTCAAAGTCTAAGAGAAGCAAAATACAACTGTAGCCAATGACTGGCTGGCTGGAGCAGGAGCCCTCAAAATCTGTAACATCAACACCATCAGCAGCCAGAACTCCAGTTTGAGAAGCAGGTGTAGCACAGTGTCAAGAAGGCAAACTTTAGGGCAGAAGCAGTGTGTAGGGTGGTGTCAATGAGTTGATCTGTCAACTCAATGGATAGCTAAGGAGTTCTATGGGGAGGTTTACCTTTTCCTGCCTTCTACCCCAGAGATTTACTTGCAACGAGTACAGTCAGCTTTGCATGTTCTTAGACACATTATGGACTTGGAGAGACATGAAGATAGTGAATTTGAACTCAGCAGCATTGTTGTGTTTTTCTGGCAGTCTTTTCTTAATCAGTATAAATGATTTCCATGCACAGCAGAATTGAATCCAGACCAGAACAGAGGATCTCAGTCTGCTCATTCTGTGGGAGGGCTCAGATTGGGATGTGGCTCCAGCCTTTTTGGCTTAAACCCTTTTCTTGTCTGTGTTGTGGTTTTATGAGTTGATATAGCAAATATGTGACATTTGCTCTCCTTTTTCTTCTCTTGGAGTTTTCAGAGAGATGAGAGCTCCTGCTGTAGTATAAGGCAGAAAACAACAGAAGAAGCAGCAGTCTGAATAATAACAGGCATTCTGTGCAGAAATCTCCATGTCTGGAGAACAATTATTTGCAGCCTTGTAAAAGTTAAGGATGTGATGGATGTTAATGCATAGACATTTGTGGTTGTTCATGAAACAGTCCATTTTTGGGAGGAGCAGAGACACAAACATAATTTTCTCCAGTAGATGTTACCAAGCTAAGAAGTCCCTCTCTATATCTCAGGAGGTTCTAAAGGGGCAGCATTACTAGCACAAAGAAGCAGTCTTACTAAAGAATCTCAGTACAGTAATATGAAAGATCAGATTGAGTTCAGAAAAGTTCTTTCTGGTAGTTATTTGGAAACATGAAAACGTCATCTAAAAAGGAAGTCCTTTATTGGACACACAGTCCTCGTGTTTTTAGTCAGATGGAGACCTGACTTTGATATTACGAGTTTAGTGCTTAGAGACCACTAATACCACCCCTCCATCTGGGACAGCACGGTCTCTTTAAAAATACATTTGCTAGGCAACATGTCCATCTGCTCACAGCCGCAGAGGGGAAATAGTTTGGATTCTGGAGAAAAGCTTCAAATACAAAAAAATAACAGGTAGTGTACTGGTGTGTTAGGAAATTGTCAGTATTGCATTGTCAATGAGATTCATCACATCTAGTTTTAGGCAACTGAAAGTCAGGCATCTAATCTAATCTAGTTGCCTGGGCATCTCTTCAGTAGAGAGAGATGGGACACTTCCAGCAAGTGACTCATCTCTCTGAAAGAATAGTGCCTAAGATAGCCGGAAGGATTCACTTTCTGGGTGATCCTGTCTCTTTCCAGTGGTTATAGAGGTAACCTGGAAAACTAATATGGGCTAGACACCTAGATTTTAGATGAACTGAATCCTTCCCTATATTTCTTCCCATTGTGGTGTGGAAAGGCAGTGCCTCAGTTGATACAGGTGCTGTGGAAGGCATTAGGTTGAACCAAGCTAGTCAGGAGTGGTGGTCTAAACGTTTGTGCATCAAAGTCTGTGACACTGTATATTTCACTTAAAAAGTCATAACAGGTAAGCAAACAGTGCCATACTAAAGTATGAGACACGCTCCTGTCTGAGCAATAGGAACATCACCTGACCACTTAAAATTCCTCAGAGCTCTGCAGCTGTTACAAGTGTAATGGTTAAAAGCAGTCCCATGTCATTTAAGACTAACTAACTGTTTTAGATATCTTGAGTTCTAAACCTACATACAATACTTTTTGTGTTATGCTTTTGATGGGTTTTTTGTTTGTTGAGCTTGTAATATTGTCACTCATGTCCCCTTGGTGGACACCAATTGTCATAAGTCACCAACTTCAGGACCTATCCACAACATTGTCTCACTAAGCAGGGTATTTATGCGGAGCTCGGGCCTTTGTGCAGCTTTGGAGTGTAAGGAACAAGAAAAGATGGATACTGAAGAGACTGATTTTCTTGACTTTTTTGTATTTCTTGGTAATAAGCAACAGGTGAGAATTCATCCCTCCCTTTCTCCCCAGAGTATTTGAAATATAAACAGAATCAAATTTGTTTTCAGAATGCTTTTCTCTGTTGTTTTATTTCCTTCATGAGATGTCAGAAGCAATTAAAAAGAAGAGAAGTTGGAACAGTTCCCTTTCGGCCAGAGCCAACTTCACTCATGCTACAGTGACCTGGCTTGGATTGATACTTTCTTTGCTGCCAAATATTCCAGATAGCCATCTAAATTCAGCAAAGAAGTACTACAGTGTGTGTATAGGCCTGTCATATGCTTCTGGTGCATCTGCTTTGTTATACGTGCCTAAAAATGACAGAAGCATTGAACTGCTGCAGTTGAAAGGCTTGTCAACACTGTAGCACTCAGAACTTGTCTTACAAAGATATGCAAAATGCAAAGAAATAACGCTGAGCCACATATTTCAACCTTCAAACCTCTACCAGTCTTCATACACTTGCATATATCTCCTTGATCTGCAGTCATGTTCTGAGAATGGGGTTGAGCTGTGTCGCATATTTGACATTATATTTAAGCTAAGGAAACAATTTTTCCCTCATTTTGATTGCTTCTATTCTTAGAACAGGGTTTGAAAGGCAGTGGATAAATATGCACTTGTAATTTTGGACTTAGATTTCTGTGTGTACAGAATCCTGTCCGCACATCTTGCTGCCAATGGCATATATGAATTAAATACTATCTGCTATGCATAGGCAAGTAAAGTTTCCTCCTGGAAAAGGCGGGAATTTGAGATAGAAAGTAAAATTTATCAGGTAAAACTAAGGGTAATTTTAGTGAATGCTTTGAAGTCTCTTTGCAAACACTGCAGGAGGTACCACACAAACATACAGAGTTTGTTACATCCAGGTGTCCAGTGTCATAGCATTAAAACTGAGAGATAAATATACCCCTATTTAAAAGGAATAGATGATTCTGAATGCAATTGGATACCTCACCAGTGTCAAGGGAAAGCTTCCAAATACAAAATATCCAGCTGGGAAAGGTAGGAAATCACAGTGATGCATTGTCATGTTACCAGTTTTTTTCACTAGAAAATACTTTGCATTTCCTCCTAGAAAGTTGATCATATAGCTTGGCCTTCACCAAGGAGATTGCTTTTAGACACCAGTTTTGTCTGTATAGAGAAAATACTGATGTGATAGGCCCATCAGACTGAATTTTACCAGATTTTCCTCTATAACAGCATGCTTTAGCTAACCTCAGCAGAACAGTATGGTTTCATACCAACAGCAGACATGGCCCAATCTTGAGAATATCCTTTAGTTCAACTTGTTTTTATCCAGAAGCCTAAATGCTGGAGCAGTTTGCTGGAAGCCGTCTAAAGAGACTTACGTCTTCAGGTTCTATACAGAGCACTCTGCTTATCACTCAGCACTTTTACTATAGAGTAGCCAAAAGAAAGACAAACCTGTACTAGTTTTGTGCACTTCCCCCTCAACTAATTTCTTAATGTTTTTTCTGCAAAGACCAGAACTTGGTAAATACTAGCATGTGGCATGTTCTGTAGCTGGATCTGAACTGCCACCTCTGCAGTACATCTCCATGATGCATGCCTCAGCTGTTTTATCTTAGCTATGTGGAGGCTAGGCAGAATTTCAAGGCAGAAAGAGCTACATGCAGATGTCTAAGGAAACATGGTAATGGACTGCTTGCTGTCACTGGAGAGTTCTCAGTCTTACGTACGTATTTCAGACGCAGATACTTCACTTTTAGAGAATTTCCAGTAGGGAAGAGGCAAGCAGCCTACAATTTTTTCTGTTTTGATTTATTATTTAAACAAGTGTTTCTGATGCAGATGTAATTTCTCAGTTTGTGATTTACTATTTCACCTGTCTTTAAATAAGGATGCCAGCACATTGCCACTGTGGGCAGCGAGGTGTCTGGTTTCATTTTAACTTGTACAGCTTGCTAGCTTTGGTAGCCTCCACTGAAAGTCTTTTGGCTTTCCACAGTAATATTTTGCCATAACTACCAGGCACACCTATGTCTCCTATGGGAGCTGGAATTTAGGAATAGCAGTACTTTTCCCCTTCTCCAGTGGCACGGATAGTACAGGCAGCTATTTTTCCCTATACTGATTTTTTACATTTGGTGCTGAAACTGAGCATCTCTTCATGCCCACTCGCCCCTTAAAATAAGGCTTATGATAAAGATCTACATGATGGATAAGTGAGGGCATTCCAAAGGAGGTTTATTTTCATGCCTGGAAGAACATGATGCATCCACAGGTTAGCTACTAATCTACTGATTTTTATGCATAACTCTCTTTTGCCCATATGTCAACACTGTTAGAATTATGAAATTGAATACCTGTTAGGAAACACCAGAGCATAGGTTGGCTCTTTAGTCTTAATTTGTGCTTTTTTTTTGCATAGGCATTTTAGAAGTTTTTAATAATTGCTAATTATTCTTTAATTCTGCTGCTAACAAAATAATAAATAAAAGGTACTTGAATAACATTGCAGGGAAGAAAATATCCAATGTTGTTTCTGAAGCAAATGTGAATAGATATTATTTTAGCTCAGTGTATACTTTCCCAGTAGCTGATAAAGAAAGGAATTTTCCTCCTTGCCATAATGGAAAACATCATTGTTAGTTCTGAATTTGGTCAGAGCTGTTTTTTATTTTCTTATTAAAATGCTCATTAAATATAATTTTATAAAACTATAAATTCTGATTTTGATTAAATGAGAGCCATTCTTTTTTCAATTTAGTTTGTACTTTTTAGCTTTCACAACAGAAAATATTTCCTTAGTTTCTCACATAATTTTGAAGAAAATTATCTTTTCCAGACAGATGTTTTGAGGGCTCCAAAGAGATCAAAAAATGACCAGAATGTCCATTAAAGTGTTTGGATTCCAGAATGGTGCTACACAATTATTATGCTATTACCACTTTACAAAAAGATAATATTTGTTGAAAATTGCTCCTATGTAGCATTTTAAAGCCACTAGATTTGAGGATTTATTATAAAATAAAGGACGTACCTACATATGTTACTTAATCTGCAGAAGGGGATTAACACAGTAACACAAGTGTACAAAAAAGTAAGAGTAGCATGTGAAGTAACTTAAAAAAAGGAGATCAAGAGTGTCTTGTCCAACCTTTCACTTTAAAGTGTAATAGCCAAAGGATAGGAACACAGTAAAATAATATTTATATGTCAAAAGTACTTTTGGCATCTGTTCTTTATTGATGAGAATAATATTTATTGCCATCTGGATTTCTTAATTCATTTTTCTGATATTGCTTATCTGGGGTTGCCATAGGACACAAACAGCTGGATTAAATTCCATCATGTTGTGTCACTGTGACTCATTTATTTTTTCTTATCTATGAAAATTTCTTGTAAATAACATCTCACTTTTTCCCTTTCTGAAGTACTTTCCTCTCTTGCAGAAGTAGTGTGATCTGTCTTTCTGTCTGTCCGTCTTTCTCTCTCTCTCTCTCCTTTCTCTTTTTCTTCTTTTCATTATTTTCCTCTCAGATTTCCTCTCCCTTTTCCTTTCTCTTCTGTTTCTTAGGTCAACAAATGCAAAGTAGCGTTATAGAGATGTTTTAGCCTCATCTGTGGGATCTAAAGATATGTTTAATGTTGCCTGAATAACAACAACAATAATAATGCATTTTATGATGTGAGAGGTTAGTTAAACTTCATTTAAGCTTCCCAACTGAGATTTCAGTCCACTTATTCAGAAACTTTGACCTGATGACACTGGGACAGGGATTTATGGCTGATTGCCCGGAACTGTATAGTTACGTGAACATATAAGAGATGGAACATTTTATGGTTATTAGGATGCCTAAATTATTGGCTGTCTTCAAGCTTTCATAGAGTGTCTGAAGCCCAGTAGTCCTGTATAAGACTGTAGTACCTACATGCAAAAGAAATAATTACAGGAATATGATTTATTAGGCAAATATGAAGAGTCATAACAAGTGCTATCTTGACTGCATTTCTTCTCTACTAGGCCAACATCAATGACTGCTGTTTTAAAAAACTGTTTTATTCTAGAACTAAATCATATGCACAGCACTTCCTTTGAAACTGTGGTAGTTTTTTTTTGCAATCTGGATATTTTAGGAGTATCAATTCAGATGTAGCTGGAAGTCTTTCAAAAATGTAGATTCAAATCTGCCTCAGATTTTGGGTCAGACCACAGTGTGGCCATTTTGTTCATACTTATTTGAAAAATGCTATTTTTTTATTGCCAATGGCAAAAGCTAAAAGGAGATTCCTTGTTTGTTTCATGAGAGGGGACTTCTGACAATGAAGATGGTTATTGTTCCACTGCAGAATCTTAGCATTGTGCAGATATTTTGCTTTCAAAGGTTTTACCCAGATTTTGTATATTTTTAATCTTTCAAAGCAGCACGCAACTTATTGCTGCAAACATAACAGATACTATTCTAACCACTCAGGAAAATTTTTTTAATATAAGATTGAGTAAAGAGACATTCCTTTAGGCCAGCTGCTACAAAACAGGGGGGAAGACTGAATTTGGGGCAGAAATCCTTGACCTCAGTTTGACTCACATCCACCCCTGAAGAGGTCCAGCTCTTCTGTGGTGCTCTAAAATCTATTTGAATCTCATCTAACCTTCTCTGTACCCATCCCAAAGGATGTCTCCGGAAATGACCCATATAGGCGTAAGTGCACCTATTGCAAAGGAATGGATCCAGTAGCTCTGCAAGGTGCTGCTCTATGGGCTGTGGTGGGAACTGGGTGTTACCGCAGCATCGTAAGGGCATCAAGCTAAATATATAAACACAGAGGGGGAGCAGAATGCAGGACCAGCTCTGGTGCTGTTCATGGAGGTCAAAGCTGAGGCACAGAGGAACTGGACACATTCTGGGCAAAGCCAGCCTGGCTCTGTCTAAGTGACTAGGGAAGAGATGGAGGAAAAGACTGGGGAGACAGAGAGATCTAGGGAGATACACCTTGTTGCATGCCAACAAGAACAAACTGGCGTTATCTAGGTCATTATAAAGGGATGAACAACAATTGGTTGAGGGAACAGTTGCTGCATCCTAGGTGCAAGCTAGGAAGGATTTCTCTTGTGAAAAAATAAATCTAAGCATGCATGCAGGAGCTGGTATTAGTGTAGTCTGCTGCATGTAAGCAAAACTGGTATTAAAGATGCAAACTAAATTCTGTCGTCGACTGTGGAAGAGGAAGGGAAAACAAGAGGACTTGTGGAAATACATGCATGCCAGTGTGCTGCTTCTTAAGCTACTGTTTTCAGAAACAGCCAACAATTCTAAAAAATCAGTGGCCTAGGAAATACATTCTGCATGGGTTGTGACAATATTTAGTCCAGAGAACTTGCAAAGCCTGTTGAAATTATGGGTCCAACATCCGGCTACAATGGATGGAAAAGGGGGAGGGATGTTGCAAAGGTACATCAATGGTGGTTCTATGCAGCTTCAACCTAGCATTCATTCAGCATCCTGCTTATACTGGCCTGAATTTTACTCCACTCCTGGGTAATGACACTAGAGAACACCTAATGAAGCAGGAACTTGAATCACTCTGTCAGGTTTCTCAGCAGTGTAAACTTCCCCTGTGTTGGGCTCTTGATGTTTGCTTACTGTCCCATTCAGTCGTTAATCCCCTCATAATTTGCGAGATTATGAAGTAGCTCCCTGTAGAATGATGCTTTCATATCAGCCATTTTGTTCTTCTTCGCTCTCTTGACAGGTGATGTCACATGAGGACAATCTGGAACTGGAAAATCTAAATAAAAGTCATAATAGTGCTTCATTAGAAAAACATAATTGGATTGACGTTAGGTTGCTAAATGGTATAAACTGAGCTACAATCTACAGTATACAGTCCTCTCCTGTGTACACAATCTACAGTATACAAGACTTTTTTGTTTTGCTGCTCCACTCAGATGTTAATGATACTTATCCCATTGACCATAGGCAGGCACGCATTTGAGAACCATGCTGATTTGATGGTTTTTTGAGTTGGTGTTTCGTGTGTGTGTGTGTGTTGAGGTTTGGGGTTTTTGGGGAGTGGTTTTGTGCTAATTGAAAGAGCAGATATTTCATCTAACTAAAATCTATTAACTTTTGAGACTAGAAGAAAACATTTACTGACAGTCAGTCAGACATGGAGCTGCCCAGGTTCTTTAAAAAAAAAATCTCTTTCCCAAAAAGATGTACGCATATAAACAGTGAAAGGAGCAGTGACTGTCCAAACCAGGTGCACGTACAGATTTTATCTTTATGGTATATTGTAAGAGGTACTGAAATATGTGTTTATCACTGTGGTTACAAAGAAGAGGGGAAGGTTGTTTATTGGTTAGGGTTACTTTTGGCTATTTCTGAGAGTCAGCAAAGTAAACAGAAAGGACGATTAATATGCTCCCATAACAAGTTTACTGCGTAAGGCCATGGCAAGGATTCACAGTCACTTCTTAGGACAGATGTACTTTGTAAGCATTGTAAGCCAAGCGATGACTGCTTGATATTTTATTCAATGAAATATCTTCTTTATATTTCTTCAACATCCATCCCCACCAACTCATTTTACTTTTAACCCTGTCACTGATTGTTCTTACTTGTACTGATTTTTTTTCAGATCCAAGGTTTTTTTATGTGTTTGTACTGATCCTCATATTTTTGGTGCTGCTTAGTGAACTCATCTATGACAAATGAAAAATATTCAAAAGAAAGAAGGGAAGGGCTTTTTTTCCTGGGGAGTCCTTACAGTAGCAGTCATAGTCAGAGGCCAGTCTCCCTGCAGCCTCTCTTGAAGCCTGGGACAAGCTGTTGAGAGGATCCAACAGTGGAGGCAGAGCTGGGATGCTGAGCGGAGAACTCTGCTGTCACCACAGTGTGTCATGCTTGACATTAGAACAAACATAGCAAAGGGTAAGAATTTTACTCAGGACCTGCAGAGATCTGTAGTTAACATGAGCATTTGTATGTATTGAGGAGTACCTATCTGCATAAGGGATAGAAACAGGCACCTTGGCATTTATTCAGTTTGTCAGCCAACAGAAGTAAACATAATGTCTTATTTCTTTGATTTCAAAAAAAGAGAAATATATTCTGAAGGGTTCTAAGCCCTACATTCTGCTACATTTCAGCTCTGCATTGTTTTAAATGCCACTTGTCTTTAGTCTCAGCACAACTGTTCAACTATGCTTGAAGACATCCTTCTCTCTGAGCATCAGGTGCGCTGGTCCCTACATATGCAATGACTGGAAGAACAGGCAGCACAAACAGAGGGAAATGCCACTGAGCAAACTGGTATAATATTTCTTTTAAGCCTTACTTAATGAGGAAACTTGTCTCACAAATTAAGCTTTGAGGAAAAGCAAGAATTAAGCCTGTCTTTTAGTTTTATGACATATCTTAGTAAAATAAACACACAAGCAAGTGTTCAGTTGTCTTTAGAATTTCTTTTATTACTTGTAAAGGTATAATTTCCCATCCTGTATCATGTCACAAAGCAAAACCAGGTTCAGATAAGGAGTTATTAAACTCTGAATTTTCCTCTTATTAAAATCTGAGAGAATGAATTACAAGGGACTTTCCATAATGACAGGCTAAGGACATGCTCTCAACTCATTGCATGGGATCTTGGCAGGGACTTTCCAGGAGTACTTCTGTGAACTAATTCTGTTCTTCCATAAGAGTATGTAGGATCAGGAAGGGAAATGTATAGCAGTCAATTGTGTGCAAAAATAGCAGTAGAGGCTGTTGCAAATAAGATTTCTTCCCTAGTGTTGGTGTATTACAACTACACTCGATGTGCCAGATTTATTCCTGCTGGAGCTTAATTGAAGTATTCTGGCAGATCATTTTAGTGTCAAGTCACATAGGGATTTTACTATCAAATCCTAAATTGCTTGAAGACTTTAGGAAGAAAGGTACTGTATGGTCTAAATACCAACTAGTTGTACTATTCTGAGTTTATTTCAGAAGTTCTTATTAGAGCCTTAGTGATTAAAACCTCACCTTGATACCAGGTTCTACTTCCATGATAACACCAGGGCAACAACAGTGGCAGTACTTTCTGATGGATGAACAGGATCAGATGAAATAGAATCCAACATAACAGCTGACCCCACCCCCCAAAAAAAGCAAAAAACCCCTTGCTGCTTTTTTCCTAGGCTTTCAAAAGCATGATCAACTCTTTCTTGTTTTCTTTTCAAGTGGAACTATTAGATGTGCTGAGCCAGCATGAAAACATTGCTTCTGACATTATTTCTAGCTTGGCTATATGAGGTTCGTATCTCAAGAAAGGGCATTATTATCACACTGGATTTGTTAGGCTCTGCTTGGAACTCCCAGCCATGAACCAAACACAAAGATTTTACAATGTAATTCAGACATCAACAAATAGAAGAAGACAAAAATGACTCTTGCTTTGGGTAGCAAAAGTTACTTTTGGAGTTCAAAGCTCCACTATGATTTTCTGACTGCTTGTTGCAGTTCAGACATTCCCCTTCTACCAGTGTATCTGCAATATGTGCTTGTGACCGTACTGTTGCTCCTGCTTGCCCTGCGTCTGCTTGTTTTGGCAGTTTTGAGGGCAGAGAACGCTGAGCCTCTTTCATGTGGTTTGTGTCACATGTGCTGCTGTGCGAGACACGCGCGGCTCTTCGGGAGCGTTTGCCGCTTGCTGCTTCGCATGCTCTCTTCTACGCTTCCTCTGCAGATGGCTTTCCTGGCTCCCATGGACCATATGTTTTTTCAGTTTCTTTTAATGTGTGTACACCCACCCCATGCAGTTCCAATGAAGTATGTGTTGTTTATTTCCTCTGGCTGTCCGGCTCTAAAGGTTTAGATCTAGGGAGGCAGTCACTGACACTAAGTGCAAGAATGATCCTTAACACAACCTGCTCTTTTCCTGGTGTGCTTGTTCTTCTCCCTCTTGGAAGTGTGGAAGTCTCCACTTGTTCTGTTTTTAACCCTGCAGTGACTAATTTTAGCTATCTTACCACCGGGCATCCATTGTCCGTGGAGGGAGGTGGATAAGATACCCTCTTAAGGCAGGCGTCTAAGATAGGTGGACAGATTTGCCTCTCTCACGTGACTTTTGCTTCTCTCCCCATTGACACAGAGGAAGCCTAGATGACAAACCTAGGCTAATTGGCCCACTTTGAGATAGCAATATCTAGGTGAGATATATCCCTCTCCAGGGACCCAGCCTTCATGGTGGTATGCATGAATGCTGTATCCTTGCAAACTGCTGGCTGGGATTTTTTTCATCAGCTAATCCTCTTATCAGCACTTTCCATACTGCCTTACCCATTAGGACAGAGCGGAGAACTGAGTGTCAGCAGAGGGACATCTAAGTATAAAAGATAAGGACAAAGAGCTTCCTTAGAAGTGGGTCAGTTCCAGATTCATGCAAGGTATTTCTTCACTATATGAAACAGAGTGACAGACTGGCCTAGGTAAGAAGGGCAGAGTATTGGTGAGAAATTAGGGCAAAACCCCCCAAACCTGATAAACAGACAAACCCTGGAACAGTAGGAGGACAAAGCTCTGATGCAGAATATTTCAGATGCAGGTGGGAGATTTAGCAGATCCCTATAGTCAGGACTAGAAGTGGAAGCTGAGAAAGGTCAGGCTTTTCATAATGTTAGTGGTCCCCTTGACTTACTTCCTGAAAAAGCTGAATGTGTGCCATATGCTTTATTTATACCAAGAGCTATTCATTCCCCATCAAGGCTGATGTTTTTATTAACAACTCTGCTGGTTTCTTTCAAGAGCAAAACTACCAGAACCCAGAAACCAACGGTAAGTTTAAAGCATTTCTGCTGATTCATGAGATTTCTCCACAAATTGTTTTCAGAATTTGTACCACTTCTATATTTAAAGGTGTGCATTAGGTAAACTAAGCAGCCACATCTTTGAGAAAGGTTTCCTCACATCAGAAGCAAGAACTTGTTTTTTGTAGAGCTGTTAAAATATTCCAGATTTTTATATCCTGAAATAGGATTGAATAGAGCAAATAAAACAGTATCAACAGCAAGATTTTTAGTTTGGCTGTTGTCCGGCAGTAGGAAAAATCATATAGATACAGACTACTCATTTTCCTTGGGATTAGCAAGATGATCCATGAACTATGTGTGGTAGTCCCTGTGATGCCAATGGGAGCTCTGCACATGGACCAACTGCCACATGTAGGACACAAGGGCTATAGTGAAGGAGATTTTAAAACAGCAAGGTTATTACCTGGAGAAAAACTGGCATTGCCCTAGCTCCGCAAATCCGTAACTGTTGCAACATAAGGCAAAGAGCATAAGGCAATAAATATGGGTCTGTGAGATGTGGGAGAAACGACAGGCTTGGAAATATGGTTTCTATCGTTGCTCTGGTAAGAGACCAACAACAGTAAGAATGGTATGATATGTAAGGGCAGACTTATACTGCTTTATTTCCAGTTTGGCCTGTATCCATCTCTTAGGAGTTTCCTGTACAGAGTTGTTGAAAAAAAATCCTGCATAGTGAATTATATGTAAGGATCCAGTCCTATGCTCATGCACCATCCTGTTGTAGTCACTGGAAGTCAAGTCTGTAAAAAAAGGCAAGACTGGGCATGTAATCTCCCTTAAAAAAATGCTGTTTGTTTCCCTGAAAATTGATAAAAATTAAAATAAAAACTAGTGTTCTTTGCCTCTGGCACCAGCTCTACAGGGCATCAAAGCAACTGATTGCTTGTAGTCTCTAGACATTTCCTGACTGACTGCAAAGGTCATCTTGGAGTGAGCTGGGGAAACTGAAAAGGAGTTATCTGAAGGCCAAATAAGGTGAAAGTTGCTGTGGCTAAAGTTCAAGTTTATTTACACAGAATAAAAAAGAGAAGTGAAAAGTTTGCTGACTTATTTACTTTTATTTTAGAAAGTTTTTGGAGCGGTTTGTGTAAAACAGAATGAAAGGTGAAAAAAAAAGGAAGTGGAATGTATACTGATATAATAGAAATAGCAGTTAATGATTGTCACTGGTAATCTTTACTGTTTTGTTATTTATCTCATGCTAACCCAGACAGCAATATCTGTGATGTTGCTGTTATTTTCTAGCTTAGGAAATCTTTGAGGTTGGGTCCTTCTCTTTTTTTCATCTCAGAAAAATTGCTTAGCACAGTCTTGCCACCATGGAAGGATATAAAAGCTTTATACAAGCAATGAAAATAAGGAAATACAGTTTCATATAGGTTTATGTTCTAGTTTACATTTTTAACTTGATCCTCAACACCAAAATAATCTTAGATTCTCCTGCATTCCTTACAGCATCCCACAGACTAGTGACAGCATGTTTGCTGAATATTTGGTCTCAAACCCTCTGCTGACTGGCTCAGTATCTGCTGTCAACCAGCATACAAATTAGCTGAATTCTGCTTGGTGGTCTCTCCAGGGCACTAATTTGAGTCTCTTGTTTCTACCCACTTTAATGAATTTCATAAAAAATTTGTGTCTTCAAGATGTCCTCTCCATGTTCAAACTTGGCTGAAGACAGCCAGAAGGATCAAAAGTTCCTGGGATGAGTGCAGACAGACAGTGAAATATCTTGATCACTTAGTTGTCCCTTTTCTAGAAAACCAGACCAAAGATAATATCAGGTTATTGTTCACCCTGGAGATGATTGGTTAGCAGCTGTGGCTATTGATAGAAAACAGTTCATGAGGATTCATCAACTTGTCATAAACACTAAGCAAGATTAAACCAATAGATTGTTTTTTTAAATCTCAAAATTATAAATTTTATTCTTGATAAATAGCATTGAACCTTATGCTTGCTTCCACAAATGCCCAACAATTTCATTGCTAATGGCTTATTAATCATGTCTTGGTCCATGTTTGTTGGAAGCAACATGTTCTAGTGAACAAGATGCTGGAAGGGACCCAAGAGCTCTGGATTAGATTTACAGGTCTGTCTCCTGTGATCACTCTTGGTCTGTTTTCCTTCTATTAATTGCTATAATCATCATGCTTTGTCATACATAGGGGGCCCCCAGTCTCACCTTGAGCCTACTTATATCATACTTACATTGCAAGTTTGCAGGTGACCTTGACCAGGTCTTACAGGGAATTTCAGTAGGTACTGCTAATGGGCTTGAATATTCTGGCAATCATTCCTGGGCCACAAAGCAATACAGTCTTCCTGTGCAGAGACTCCTGTTGTCTGCAGTGATATAATTGGCTAAATATAAAAAAAGGATGAAGTTTTAATTTTTAAAACCTAATGACCCAGGATGATACAAAAATGAATAAACACAGATCTAACCAAAACATTCCAAAGTTTGTACACTTTAACTGGAATATAGTGTTTTTGTTTTGTTTTAATAGGTGATAAATATCAAAAGGGTCCTTGCATTGAGTCATATATGATAGTGCAAATGAGAATGATAAAATTTCTGAATTTTATTGACTATTTATTTTTTTTTAACATGGATCAGCTATAAAGGAGAACAGGACTCTAGTGTTCCTGTATGTTTGTTTTGAATACTGTGATAACTACAATTTAAACTGTCACTTTGGGAGAAAACCTGTTTTGAGTCTTCAGGGAAGCAAAGTTCAGCAGTTTGTTTTCACACAGGAAATTACTATTTTAAGGGATAATATTAGGTATCAAGAACCCTAATTGCTGGATAATTCCTTATTTCATTATGACTTACTTTGTAGGTTTTGAGATTCTGTCTGGAAATAATCCTCAAATTTGATGGGGATTTGGAACCAGAACTGATAAAAAGGGACACCAAAGATGGTTCAAATAAGGTGTGCTGGTGAAAACAGTTTCCTCTGTAGTGCAGGAGCACACAGTAATCACAGCCAATCTTCCATTGGCGTAATCATGAATATAAAAAAAAACATTTGTATTGTCACACTTCCTGGAGTTGCACGAGTGTGTAATGTAACCCTTTGCTACACGATGCTTGTGCTCCATTGAGACACTTGTGTTGGCAGAGAAGAAAGTGTCAAGGACATAAGAGACAAATCTTCTTGCCAGACATTCTTAATTTGCCTCCTACTGCTTCCACCCCATTTACGTTAACTGAGATAAAACAGTGGTAAATGATATCTTTGCACAAATGTAATAGGTGACTAGGTATTACTAAGAACTTAAACTGTACTAGTCAAAACCAACCAGAATCATAGAGGAGTGTAGAAGAGGTCTTGCTCTGCTGACTGTGATTTCATCCTGCAAACAGCAAGCCTTACACAGGTTCTTCATGTAGTGGTTTTAGTCCTTTTTCCTGCTTGCCAGCTTGCTATGAACAGGCTGATTTTTCTGAATTTGTGAACTGTTTACAGCTGTTGAACAAAGACTGCATCAAGTATTAAAGAGAGACTTCAGCTGAGTATTCACCTACTTATGTGACACCCATAGCTGGTGGGTTGTTTAAGAGTTGTTTACAACAGCTGTTCATTCACTATTTACTACACAAGCTGCAGGTTTGGCTGGCAAAGCTGTAAGGTCATGGAGCTTCAGCATTTACAGTGTATGTCTTGCCCTTACCATGTTGACCAAAAAAGTGAAGAGAAATATGAAGGAGGAGTGACAGAGCTTTCATTTAATTTTATTCATGTCAGATCACGCCAGTCACAGCTGCCAGACTGTTCTGAAAACATTAAGGGAGAGGGGGACTAGAAATGAGTTATCCATGGTGTCGCATCTTGCATGTCTAGGAATGGCAAGCTTTTGAATTCCAGGAAACCATTTTATGTTACATCAAAATAGTAGTGTCTACAGAGCTGAACGAAAGGATTGGTTTTTGGGTTTGGTTTTGTTTTTTTTTTTTTTGGTTGGTTTTGGTTTTTTAATCTTTATAAAAAGAATGCAAAATATCTGGGCTAAGGTGAAAGGAGGTGTTGAGAATATGCTTCAGGAGGAAATACAAATGCAAGGAAATCTCTGATCTTATTTCTGTTGATAGAAAGCAGAACCAAACCCTTTATCTGAATTGTATAAATGTGAAGAAAAAGCCATGGTAGTAAGCACAAAGAATGAATTAGTAGATCTATGGAGATTGTTAAGAACTACTGTTTCTTCAGAGTTAGACAATTTGTAGCAAGAAGAGCAGTGAGGATTTTTCTTTCTGTGTAGTTCAATGAATTAGCAAGAGAAGGATCAAAGATGCTTCTGTCATCCAGGATTCCCGCCTTGTGTCACTTCACTGGCAAGCAGCTGGTAGAAAAGGGAAGGCTATGAGGAAGCAGTGAGCAAGGGAATGGGGAAAGAAATAAGTAGAAAGGCTAAAAAGGAGAGGAGAGGATTAAAAGATAGATGGAAAAGGGAAAAAGATGGATCAAATGGAAAAAGACTAACAAATGGAGCCCCAACAACACTGGTCTGCCAAAGCATCAATGTTTTCTAAAGCTATATTCATCAGCATGCTGAGCTTACATGTTGTCTTATGTGGTCACAAAAGCTTTTTTAATTGTTTATTGGGGACTCGGAGACTTTCTATAGAGCTCAGTGGAGCCACGGGGATGGACACTAGCTGAAGACCCCTCCTATGAATTCTCAAACATCCGATCACTAGGATTTAATTCTGAGGTCATTACAACAGGAAAATGTGCTTCAGAGTCCTCTGGTTCCTTACAGGAACCTGACTAAAATACTATGTGTATGGGCAGAACCCAAGACAGAAACAGGTTGTATCTGTAGGAGGTATTTACTTCTATATGACCTTGCCTAAGCTTGTAGTGTGCTGTTGCAAAATCGCATATAACCTGGTAAGAAAAGCACAGTTCAGTGTAATGCACGTAGTAACAGCAGGCCAACAAATGGGATAAACAATCCAGGTGGCAAAGCCCTACCCAAGTTAGTGTTAAAGATGCACAGTGCCCCAAGAGCATGATTGCTGTACCAAATGTTAATATCTGTGATATATCAAGTCATTTGGGGGAAACAAAAGAGTATCTCTCTAACAGGTACAGATACAAATACCCACAAAAATCCTTCTGCCCCAGGACCCTTTTATCCTCTGGGCTGGTGAAAATGGCTTTTTCCCTTGGTTTAATACAAACGGGCCTTGATTGCTACTGATGTCTACTTTTTATCCTTCATCTATTTTACATTCATGAGTGGCTTGCACAAATTTTGCCCAAGTGTTCTTTTTATTCTATAAATGATATGTAAGGACGAATCACAGCAGGGAGAAAATTTTGCCTGATTTAAGGTTAATATTCTATACCAAAACCAGAAATGGCAGGACTTAATAAATACTGGTGATTTCACATGAGCTCCTGTCCCTAACTAAATTTTTGTGGCTGGCTGTTGCACAGGTGTTGTGCATGCAGTGAGTGGCAAGGGAAGGGCTAAGTGGGGAGCCCTGAGGGTCCCCAGCTGGCTCCTGTGATTGCTGGGGGGGCAGGGGGGAGGTGAGCTTGGTGGGAGCAGGTGTGGCTGTGCTCAGAGGGATGAGTTACTGCCTTCTCCAGCAGTGAGGACAGCCAGTGCTCAGGAGAGCCTCTCCCTGGGTGAGCTGAAGTGAGATCTTGATTCTTGGGGGAAAGAGGAAGCTTGGCCACACGTGGAAGTCTCTAAGGACATCTGTGTCTTCTAAGGCCCTGCCCTGCAGCACAGAGTGAGTGGAAAACCTGCAGCAATGCTTTTGCTGAGCCATAGGTGGGCTGGAGTAGCTTTGCTCATCCTTTGTGTTCCCTGGTTGTGGAAAAGTGAAATTTGTCATGTGACCGTCATGGTAGGACGGAGGTGGACTTGTGTGTAGAAGTGAGGGAATCCAAGCAGTTGCGGTCAGCCAAGTAACTGAACAGTGTCCGGCTTTTGAGGGAAATTGTGAGACTCTTACATCAGGTACTGTGCTGGAGCTGGGCTGCAGTAAGTGCAGGGTGCGTGTCTTACAACTATAGTAATAGGGGAGCAGCTGTCCGACCTGTTACCACTTGCAGGTACAACTAGTTCGGGCTCTGCCACGTACCCTGCTAAGGGCTCAGCAGAGCTGAAAACAACTGGTATTTGCTTTTTCAGGTAGGCATATGAGGCAAGAAGTTCCAGTCCTGGTTTAAACTTGGACTCTGGGAAGGGGGAGGAGAACAGCAAACTGCTTTAGAAGAAAAAGCTAAAATTCTGGTAATAAACTTTGGGCTATTGTTGTCTGAGGGTGGACCTGTGCATGTTTGGCTGTGAATCCACAGGTGTATAGCAGGATGTTAGGAATTGGTGCTTGTAATACAAAGAATGTTTATGGCTTTCTGTAGGACCGGTACGAATCTTATTGTTAATTGCTGAAGGCTTTTTGGTTTCGAGTGTTTATCACGGATCTTTTATCGGCTTGATTTCACAGGAGATAAGCACACAGTGTGATCAAGTTGAGCTGTATTTCCAAGACACTCTTGTATGATTTTTCTGTCTTAGGTATTCCTCCTCAGTCATGCAGCAGAGAGCAGAATGGCTGCTGTAAAGCCAAGAAGCATTGCTGCCTCTGGAGAGAAGTCATGGTTCTCACTTTTACTCTAAATGTTTGTGTATATATATCTGTGTTGGTAGCTACTAGCACTTCTTACTCCATCTTCCTCCCCCTGGCAGGCTGCTGTTTGTTCCTCCCAAAGCCATCTCTTCTGCAGGCTGAACAAGGCTGGTTCCCTCAGCTTCTCGCAGGGCAAGTGCTCCAGCCCCCAACCATCTTGGTGGCTCTCTGCTGAACTCACTGCAGTTCATCAATACCTTTCATATACTGGGGGACCCAGAACCAGATGCAGGATCTAGGTATGGTCTAACAAGTGGTCCGAGGAGAGGCAGTGATCGTTTCCCTTGCTCTTCTGGCTTTGCTCCTGTGGATACAGCCCAGGATGTGGCTGGCCGCCTCTGCTGGCGGGGCACGTTGCTGGCTCATGTGCTGCTTGACTCCTTCCCTGTCCACCAGGTCCTTTTCAGCAGTGCTGGTTCCCAGTCAGTCAGTCCCTGCCTCCATCAGTGCAAGAGTCTCTTCCTTCCCTGCAGGTCTTTCCATTTGTCCTCATTGAATTTTATGAAGTTTCTGTCAGTTCTTTCCTCCAGCCTGCTGAGGTTTCTCTCCCTGCCCTCAAGTGTGTTGACTGATTTCCGCCTGTTTGGTGCTACCTGCAAATGTGACAAAAACCTGTTTATTCCATTGCGTCCTCCGGATTGTTGATGAAGATGTTAAACAGGATGATCCCAGGATAGACCCCTGCTGTTTGCTATCTAGCCATCCACTTATTCAGACAGTAATGTCCCTACTTGGGCACAAGAATATTGTGAGAGTGCTTGAAAGCCTTGCTACAGTTGTGGTAACTGATATCCCTTGCTCCCCCACATCCACAAATCCAGTCAATCAGATGGGTCAGGCATTTACCATTGGTAAATCTCTGCCTTTGCCTGTTTACAAGTAGTAGTCATTGCTTGCATGAAATGCCCACTTCAAGTAACTGAAGGGAGTTTATGCCAGTTTTATGAGAGGAGACAAGCTGCTTTTTATATGTTTTAAACTGCTCAGTCACTTCAGTGTTACAATTATCCTGTGACTGTAAAGTTATAAATACTCTGTAGGGAGCTGTTTCAGGCTTACTGCAGATTCAGACAGACACTAATGAATTGGTTACCTGCATTCATAGCAGTAGGATGTGAACAAAACCTTCAAGAAAGTTTGGATTTTGGGTACAAGTGGAGTCAAGTGCTAGATAACAGTTTGCCAGTGTGCTTCTGAAAACAATGGTTTTGCAGCTTGCTTTGTTTTTTTAAGAGTGGAAATAACTCCTCTTTAACATGTAAAAGAAAGTTTTAGTGTTTTCAGGGAAATGGTGTGTAAATGCATGCAAGAGGAAGAGAGGTTTCTTTACACTGTTGCACAACCTGACAAGCTTTGTGGTTAGATACCCTATTTCTGTTCATTATTAGGCTGGACTGTGATGTGCTAACCAGAAAGTAATCTCTTCTGCCGAAAGAGTTTCCTGGGAGTTTGAATGGTGCCAATTAACTTCTTTCAGTGTTCTTATCGTACAGGTATCTGTGTGCTAAGTTAAGGAAATAGACAGTTCACAGTTTTTGGAAGGTCCTCTTTTCACTCAACATAAACCCTTGAAACTGGGATTCACTAAATAAAAGAGAGTACACAGTGAGATGCACTGAATGGCATCCAAACAAGGTGGTTCTTGCTTCAAAGGAAAGTGCAGGAACAGAAGTTAATGTATTTAAACCCTCATAGAGCATGCAATAGGAATGCTAGATAGCAGAAAGCGGAGTGCTTCAGGGACAAATATGTGATCTATCTAGGTTGGGGATGTGTGCACTAAGTAACGTTATGTGCCATGGGCCCTGAAGCAACCCTACAGTGGTTTTTCTCTAACCAGTGCTTTATTGAAATTGTCTTTTGCTTTCAGCTTTGTGACTGCCAGCTTGTCTGCTCTTCCCAAACATCAGATTCTGGCAGCTTTTGTATCTCTGCAAAAAGGCTGCAGCAACTTTGTTTTCATGTACTCAACCATAGTCTGCCATCTTGTATGGTCCCTTCAGCATCCAGCCTGAAGGAACAGGCATAATAAGTAGTGATATTGCTTCTGAAAAATTCTTTCCATTAATGCTCTTTCCTTCCTGTTTTCTGGAAGTTGCATGGCTTCTCTAGATCATGCTTTGGAGTAGATGCTGTGTGATCTTTTTCTTCCCTTTCCAGTTCTTTCTTTCCTGCTTAAAAACATGAAGAAAAAGGTACCCTGTCATGTACTTTTAATGAATGTTTTATCTTACTGGACTTGTGCTTACATCTCTCTCTGTAGATACAGAGAAAGGAGCAAGACAAAGGACTTTTAAGGACAAACCCCAAGTGTTTCCTGGGTTGTAAGAACAAGTCTGATTGATTAAAATCCCTTGTAAGCTCCAACTGTGGAGGAGAAACTGCAGAAATCCAGTAGTTGCAGTGACAGGAAGCCTGAAACTTCAAGCTATATTCTATTGCAAATTGCCCCCCCCCTTTTTTTTTTTTTTAAATATATATATAAACTTTTAGAAATAAAATGGTTTTAAACCAAAATGTAAGTCCACCCCCTCTTTCTTTAAAAAATGAACTCTGGAAACTTCATAATATGATTGATATTT
>JAVJGG010000032.1:13629326-13663656 GCA_035590195.1 Aviceda cuculoides | reverse complement strand
TGATATTTTCATTATTTAAAAAGTGTTTTGATTGAGGAAAAAAAAAAAGGAAAAGCTTTGATCTTGGATTATTTTATGAAAAACAGCAAGAAAAAAAGAAGTTAAAATATTGTGAATGATTGACTTTTTATTATTTGCTTTCCTGTGGCCTGCCTAAAAATCACCAAACCTACCTGCATCAAATCAGCCAGAGAGGGACATCCTAGATTTGAAGACAAAGAAGGTCCTGGCTTTGGTTCCCTGCTACTTGGATCTGAAAGTACTAGTGAGAGTCCAAACAGTGTGAACAGATTGCTCTTGGAATGCTTCACTCATTACGACTGGATGAGACTCTAACCTTTATTTTGAATATACAGTAGATACAAATGATGAGTCATAATGTTGTTCAGACAGGCTTAAAGATGAGCAAAAAAAAAAAGTGCAATCAAGAATTACTTTTAGATATTTACCTGCTTTTCTACTCCACAGCTTATTGTTACCTCTTGTTTTCGAGTTCATTTGTAGTTAGTTTTTTTGTGCATTATGGCATCCAGTTCTAAGATTTGTTTAATTTTGAGTGAAATTTTGTATGATTTAATTACAGAAGCTTCAGGAAACAAAATTTATATCTTATTAATTGCTTCTTCTTGATCTCCTACTCTCATAATAGATTAAGAAAACAAATAAACTAATACTATCCTTATAAGTAATAAGGCCAGAACTCTGAAATAGTGGTGGCAGTATTATTAGGTTAAATCTGCAACAGCTGTTTTGTCTCTATGTGAGGTTATGGGGTAAGCTGAACTAGCCTTCACCCTGAGATTTTCACCTCTGAAATGCAACCAGCAACAGAGGCACCAGGGACAGAAAGAATTGTGACAATAAGTAATAGCTCTTTATTATTACCTCTTAATAATTATTACTTGATAATAATTATTACTTAACAAGCAATAGTTATATTTGCAGTAAAACAGTATATGTTTTGATACTTTGAGTTTCTTTTCCTTCATTGCATCTGACAAATGACTGAGGATCGAATAGAGAGACAGATTGGTTTGTTGCATTGATTAGTGCCTCCCTCACTTTCAGGAAGAAAGCCACAGCTGTATTTTCTTCCTCCTTTCACCTGTTTGTAGTCAGGACTGTCCTCCTCCAATCTTCTTAATGAAGCTGTGGTAGACTTACAGAAGTAATTATTGGGTGTTATATTTTCACAGTTCATTCTCAGCACTTGAGAGGCTGCAGTAGTTCACTCTCTTTAGAATGACAAAGGCATTATGAAATTTTACCTGCCCTTTTGTTTTGTCTTGCTAATATGGAATAAAGTAACCAGTAGAAGTCATAGGAGATGAAAAATGTTGGATTGCAGAACACTGATTTAAAAAAAAATACACAAGCCAAAGAGCTGAATTTTGAAAGACTGTTTGCTTGACCTATTAGTTTGAGAACTGCCAGTGCCCTGCACTATGATTTCAATAAAATCTGTAGTCTGGATGTGGTAGTCTGGAAAGGAAAACAGATAATTAGGAGACAGAAGGAGAATTGGTAAGAATCCTGTCTGGAGAGGAAACAAGCAGGAGAAGAAGGGGTATACTTGGGTATTGATTTGAGAGGCTTATGGTGTGAACAACCAGTGATGAATTTTTTGCGTGTGTGTTTTTCTGTTGTCTAATTCACTACTGGAATTTGCCATACATTGTTTCTCATATGTGAATGTCTCTTCCACAGGTTTAGATTTCCAGTACAATTTTAATTCGCACAGTAAAATTCCAGTGAGGTTGCACAGTTTTGAAATCCATAACTTCTCAGTACTGTTCATCCCTG
The DNA here is from genome assembly GCA_035590195.1 of Aviceda cuculoides. Classification (NCBI taxonomy): domain Eukaryota; kingdom Metazoa; phylum Chordata; class Aves; order Accipitriformes; family Accipitridae; genus Aviceda; species Aviceda cuculoides. The sequence goes on along the minus strand of JAVJGG010000032.1, from coordinate 13,661,853 downwards.
CTGTGTTGAATAGCTTAGGTATCATCCTGTTATGGGGGTCACTTATTTACCTTCTTTGTCTTTTGAAGTAGATAACAGTTGCATAGTAGATGAATATTCATCATGAGTTGATTGTTTCTGCATTGCATTTAAACAGCAACCCACTGGAATATATTATCAGAATGTCTTTCTTAATATTTAGCAAAGCAGAATATGATTAAATACTGCATTTATTATAATGAGCAAAGAGCGAAAATTATATGCTGTATTATAGACTGTTACCAATTGCAAGGTCTTGATTTTATTTTTGAGGGGTTTTGTAATTTGTTCCCTTCTGGAATCATTTGATCATCATGATAGATATATCCTGAGCTTCCTTGCTTTGTTATTTTAAGTGTAGCATAGTCAAGAAGAAGTCTTCAGAGACACATATACTCTGGGGCAGTATATTTAAAAATCTCGTTAAGACATCAGCTCTTTTTTTTTTTTTTTAAATCTTTCTCCTGGCCCAAATCCATGGCAATATTTGCCCTGCAGTACACACTGAAGCATTAGCTTTTGTAGGTGTGAAAATTGGTGAGGTCTCAAGCACTGGAATGAATTAGTGTAGTACACGTAGTTACATTCCTTTCATCAGAGAGTGGGCAGCAGCCTGGAAAACTTGATGAGTTAAAGGGAAAGCATGTATGGTAGCATGTTGCACGTCATAGGAAATAAGGGCCCATATTTCTACATATAAGGCCAGAGTTCCGGTGGAAGCAGAGTATCTGCAGTAAAACATCACAAAAAAATAACTCATTGTTGAATCTTTGAGCATTCCCAGATTACATCTGTACATTTTCCAACAAACAACTGGCCTACATGTTTCCCTGAAATATGGAGATTCTTTGGTTGTGCAGTCATGCCTTGGCTGATAGGATGCTTCCTGTGAAATCTGTAAATCATCAGTACTGAGATAACAAAAAGAAAACCTAAAAAGATTATTTAAGTTAGTTATGTAAAAATATGTGTTCTCCCAAGCACAACATCTCCCTAGAGCATTAATGCATTTATATACAGTATTACAGCTGTTGTACTGGATTGGAAATGGTTAGTGACTGAGGAACTGGCAACAATAAAGGGAGAACAATAATTGTTTGACTGCTTTTCACTTATAAGTAGCAGCTGCATTTCCTGTTCCCTCAGTTATACATGTTGTTTTCCAAATCAACTAGTTAAATCCCATTTTATTGCAGTCTGATCATCTTAAAGGTTTTTTTCCTAGAGCTGAGCTAATAAGCTGATGACCTCTGCCTAGCTCTCAGTCTATTCTCAGCTGGAAGTAATTGCTGTTCCTCATGTCAGGCTCAGAAGAAGGGGATGACCAAACAGTCCTTAAACTCTGCTCTTACCCCAGAGGCAAAACCTGTCTGCTTAGAGATGATAAATGCAATGAGATGCTGTGGGAGAAACTGTGTTGTGGCTTGCTATGCTGCCTCTAGAGATGACTTCAGTCTGCATTGTTGGTGTTCTAGAACCTTTAATTAACAATCAATTTAGAGATTACTCTTTTAAACAGAAGAAAATATTGGTTGTGGAGTCCTTTGGATTTAAGTGTTTCAGCTGAAGCCAAGTGAATGGACTAGCAGTGGAAATGGGCTGCGGTAAATTCTTGGCCACCACATTTGTCACCCCAAATGTCACAGGAATAAGTGTGTTGACAGATGAGCTGTAGAAAATCTTGTTTGGTGGTTTGAAAAATTAAAGCTGTAGTGCTCCCATTGCCTGCTGGAGGTTGCTGTTTCCATAACAGGGTCAGTGGGAGAGAATGATCTAGTTCTGCAGCTTGGAGGAAACAGCCAGACTTTGTACTGGGAGGGCTGAAGTGTGTGCTCGTGTTCTGTCCCACTACTTGCTGTGGAAAGAATACTGCCATGAGGCTGGAGCTCAATTTGACAGAGCTCACCTGTTTGTGCATTAAGACTGAGAAACCCTTACTGTGATAACTTGGATGTTTGTGATTCTGTGTTAAGGTCTGATTCAGAAAAGCATTCCTGATTAAAATAATAGTCCAGATATTACCCAATCCTCTTTGAATCAGTTTGGGTGGTATTGTATATTCAGTGAAAGTCAGGCTTAATTGCTTTTCTGACACAGAGCCTAAAATTTATCATTGTATGTTAGTAGTACCAGTGACTAAAAGTCAAATTCTTCTTTGGGTAGCACAGCTGCATCATTAATGGTTTCATGGATGTTTTACAATGCAACTTTGATGGGAAATCACCCTCTTGGAATAGAAGTCTTACCAAACATCCTAAAATATAATTCAGTTGCTAAATTGCACACAACTTCAAAGAACTCAAGTGTACAATTTTACAGCCACTCAAGATGTAGCATGACCTTTAGTAGTAAAACTTTTGACTGGCTGTTTGAAGTTTTAAAATATCTATCAACTTTGATTTGAGCAAAACATGCTGCTGTGATATGAGATAAAGAGCTACTTTTCTACCAAATATTAGAGTCTTCAGACTGTGTTTATCTTTTGTTCTCTAATATCCAATTCCTACAGTTTCTGTATTTTGGAAGAGTAGCATGGTGAACAGAATCTACTAATTTGTTCACCAGGTACCCTTGTTTGCATAATGTTGCTAATGTGTAGCTGCTTGATGAAAAGGTTCATAGTGGTTTATTAAAATATGACTTAATAATAGTAAAATGCTGTGATAAATCAGGTCTTTTTGCTTGCAGCTTTCTTTAGTAGGACATTATTTTTATTTAAGTGATAGGTATGATAACATGACTTGGTGAATTCCAGGTTCTGGATTATTACAGCTGTGACTTTTTAAAGAAACAAAAACCAAAACCTCAAGAAATCCTGTACCCGAGGCTAAAATACTGTTGTGCAGACAGCATGAACTCAAGAAACCTTTGCTTAATAAATAAATAAAAAGACAAGGCAGAGAATTGTCACAATAGTTTTTTGTTTTCTGTTTTTTTTTTTTCCTTTGGTCCTGCTTATTAGGACTGACTAATGTTAGTCATTAATAAACAGGAAGAACTTTCCCCATACGTGCTTTAAGCTGTTGAGTATGTTGACTCATCTGTGTTGAATGCATCATGCTATGACTTATCCATGTTATATATAGATGTATACTTGGGATTCCTGATGCATGAATAATCATTGATATACTCCTTGTAACCGAAGGTTGTACCTGTGGAAAGGAAGCATCCCAATTATTGTCTCTATGATCCAGACTTCACCGGTGAATGACCACATCATAAAAATTTGGGTATAAATAGAAAGTTATTCTGGGAAACTTTGGTTCTTTTTATTCATCAAAAGAGTCCACTTCACACTAATGTTCTCAAAGCCATTCCTTTCCTTCCTCTGCTGCCTTACTCCAGGATGGCTTAGTGCTAAGTCATATAACGAGAATGAGTAAAGGCTGCAGTTACGTGTTTTTATTCTAGTGAGATTAACTGCTAGCAGTGTACACAAGACTCCAGGATCACCATCTTCCTGCATAAGAAAAGCATTTGTGAGACTTTTTTAAGTTACTGGTTTGTTTTTTGTGCTTCAGAAAGATCTTGTGTGGTAATAGGAGTATTAAAAGTGGCTGATTTAGTCTGCAGCCAGCTATGTCCTTATGTCTTCTGCTTTATGCTGCAACAGATGCTGTATTCAGTTCCCTTCTCTGAAGTACCTCACATGCTGACTTACAGTACACAGCTTGGTTATTGGTAACTTCTCCCTCCTCTGACTATACCGGTCTTGTTTGGCTTGACATCATGACAGATGGTTGTGATGACATCTGAGGTGACTCTTACTTTTGAATGGCTATTCTTGCCTTTGCACTGGAATATGTTTGGTTTTAGTCTGTTGGTTAATTTTCTGTTAGTAAGATTTACTGAAAAAACTTCTGAAGGTATAGACAAATGTCAAAATTCTGTTACAGGAGTTTTAGTATACTGGAAATTCTTTTATCACATAGGAAATTAGTCTTTTTAACCAGGTGGGGGGGGTGGTGGTGACTAAAACCACTCAGTCTTCTGTCTGTGACCTCTAGTAAACTGAGGCTGTGATAAATAGGTCAAGCTCTTTCCAGTATCCAACTCCTCCTTTTTTCTTGCCCAACCAAAAAGTAAAATAGCTATTTCCCAGAAGTGAAATGTTCTTTAATCCAGTTGTGTGAACGACATTATGATTCCATTGCCTTGTTTAAAAAGAAAAATAATTCCGGGAGCAACTCATTAAAGAAGGTCATCAGAGGAACAGTGCCTTAGCACGCTCACTGGAGAACTTGCAGTCCTTCCCTTTTTGTGGTTCGGTGCGGTTGGAGGAGTCTGGCACGCAGATGGTGTGGCGCTGAGCTTTGTCAGACAGAGATAGCAAGGAGGCCAAGAGAGTCTAGGAAGAATGACAAAGCAGGATGAGCAGACCAAACATCTTAAAGATGCCTTACACATGTTCTTACCATATGAGATTGTGCCAGATGTTCTCTCGTGCCTTTACAAATAATTTGGTGAAATGGATTATTTGGAGAGACTTTAGGGGAAAGGTTTTACTCTATGAAAGGAATTTGGAACTTTGATTTTAACTCTCCTTCTTCGCTCCTTTCTTTTTCTGTGAGTTTAGCTCTTGTGCGTTAAAAGCTTTGACTAAAGGTGATGTGAATACTATTCTTGCAAAAGAGTCCAGTCTTTTCAAAAGAGTAATGAAAGTCATATTTGCTTTGGTGGCAACAGTCCCGGGCTGTGTTTAGTTGAAGTGTTTCTTATTTTGCAGTGTGAGGGAGAAGTCTTCACTTTGCCAGGATTGTTAGTAAAACCACATTGACATCCAGGATATATGTTGCCTACTATCTAAGGGGCCTTGAAAAACTGATAAAAATGTTGGGCTGGTAGGAAACCACTGTGGTCTGTTTTTACATAAGTTCATGAATTTTATGAAATTGGTGTTTGAAAAGCACACAACCGGAAGAAGGAGGATTCAGATATCTGAGGAAAGCAGAAAGATATCTTTTGTGTTGTACTGCATTTCGTATTTAGAAGAAATGACAATATATCTCTTTAAATTCAATGATAAACTCAAGTACCTTCTTGTCAGCTAGCACGAGAGTCTCTGATTTAGTGCTTGTTTGCATTCTTGACAGTTGTGTAAAAATAAAGACAGGCTATTTGGTGCAAAAAGTTATTTTATTAGAGGTATCGGTATTCACCCTCTTATATTGATGTTCTTTTCCTGTTTGACCTTAAGAATTATAAGAGATGGAAAACTGAGGCCTATTACTGTTTCCTTTTAACCTTCTGTCAGTCTGATGACCTAAATGCAGATTTAAGAGAAGATTTTGACTTGACCAAGAGTGTTTGGCTCTCCAAATTCCATGGTAGCAAATGTCTAAAAGTAGCCTGGAGAAAATTTCACTATTTTCCTTCCTGTTTTGGAAAACAAAACCAACTATCTGGCATATGCCAGATACATATTTGGCCAATACTGAACGTGTTGCTGGTGCCATATGATAGCAGCCAGAAATGCAGTAGGTGCGTCTGTCATTTCTTGTGTGGCTTAGTTACAGTATACTGGAAAATAAGTCAGCTGATGCAATAAACTGTTTTCTAGTACAATGCTCTTCGTGCTTTCTGTTGCGCTGCATCCTGTAGCTGGGAGGGGTGTCCCATAAACATCCTCAAGGGCACCTTTAATTCTGGCCACCAGACTTTGTTTCTCCATGACATCCTCAACTTCCCTCCCCTTCCTCACTCCAATAACCTTTCAACTTCTGGTTTGCTAAAATTAATTTCTTTCACATCTACTAGTCCTACTGCTTTATTGTATTCCTAGCCTTCTAGGTCCTTCTATGTTGTCCCCATGCTCCACAGCAAACATTAAGAATGTATCTTTTATAAGAGTCCTCCACAGATGACTAACATATGGGAAAACACAAATCTTTAATTCCTTTCCATGTATTTCAGTTTTCCCTCAGGACATATTAAAATGTCACATTAGCAGAAGTGTTTCAGAACTGGAAACCTCTGAACACCATCACATACAGATCCTATGAAGAGCAAATACCACTGTAAATCTGTGGAAGGAGCTCTTCTCCTTTTCTCCTAGATTAGATTTGGGTTTTTTTTTTTAGTTTTAGTTTTGGGTTTTTTTGTTGTTTTTTGTTGTTTTTTTTTTAATTTCATTTTCTATACTTGCAGTACCATCACAAAGCACAGGTGAAATGTTCAAGGCAATCAGTGTCACAATTGGCATGATCTTTTCTATTGTTTTTTTCAAACTTTTAGTTTCTCAGGTAACAAACAACAAGCCTTCTGTGTCACTTTTAAGTCTTTCTGTTCTCATGTTGTCGTCATTTTTTTTTCCCCTTTTTGGGTAAATATGAAATCTCCCAGATTGCATTGAAGATCGGAGTCTTTTGACAAAACCCTATTAAAGTAATGTTTGGCAGGTTATTTAAATGGTTTTTCTTTTAGTTATGAAATTGCATTCATTCCTTGAAAGGAATTAAACATCTCAGAATAGATGTCTTTCAAATTTGATCATCTTACTATCCAATAAAAACAAGCACTTTGCCAAAATTGTTAATATAAATGAATATAAACTTTGAGTAGTATTTGTGCAGAAGCATTTGTACAGACTCATGTAGGTAGACAGGGTACTAGTGCTGTCAAATGAAGGTGGTTGCAGTCTGAAAACATGGTCCAATTTAAATAGCTTAAAAATTGTGTTTGTGACTCAAGATGGCCAGATAGCCAGAGGATATCAGTTGTCATTATTTCATTGCCTTCAGTGATTCTATGCCAGCTTACACCATGGGACAATCTCCTCCAATTGTCTCTGTCTATACCATAACTCACTAAAAAAAGTAAGGACATTACTTATAAGTCTTCATACAAACAAAGAGGTGAAAGGGAACAGCTTAATGTAGATGCAATTTATATTGCATTTAATCAGATGTCAGAGCATTCGTCAAAGAAATGATCCATGGCTTCTGTTTACTCAGTACTTTGTAGTATGCAGTGAGTTTTTGGAGTGTCCAAGTGCTACAAAGAATGTTCCTCAAATAATCAGTCTAAGAGGAACTCCAGCATTTTTAACAGCAGCAGCCAGCTCCAGTGGATATAAAGCCAAGCATTTCAGTAGTCTTTTGGCTTTCCTTGGTGTTACAGATCTGAGATCACTTTACAACAATCCATATCAGGTAGATTGCTGGTTTTGTTCCTATTTCTACAAATTGTACATGGCACAGATGTTAACTGATTTGCTCCAAGCCATATATTGAAAGCCCAGCTGTGCTCATTTCCAGTCTGAGTGGTCTCATTATGACAGTGTTTGCAGGATCAAATGTTCTTCAACTTCTGTAGGGCGGATATAATTTTGGCAAACCCTACAGCAACTTCAGAACTGGATACCATTGGCTTAATTTTCTAGAAATGTAAATCAGTACAGCCTGACTGAGGCCTTAGCTGGTGTTTCTCCTTCATTTAGGCTGATAGCTTTGCTTTTATATTCAAGGTCACATTATGCCCCTGACATTAAATGGAAATGATTACAGTAATGGAGCTGATAAGCCCTCTCTCTTGTCTGTTCCTTGCAAAATTAACAGCCGTACTGCATGCATAGCATCTAGCTGCTTAATCTGTTTTGTAGCATCTGGCCACTTGCTCTGTTTTGAGGAATTTCAGGGGAAAAAAGCCCTGACAGGTGATCTGAAATAAAGAAAGAAGAAAAATCTGGAGCCTTCTTCTATACTTTCCTTCCAGAAGCTGGCCAATTAACTTTCCTATCAAATTATTATCTTTAAACCTGTGGTTTCGTGTATGCATCCCACTCTGCAAAAGGAATTTAATTTGTCTACATCCTGCTTATTTTGAGACATGAATCTTAACCAGCAACTACTTCCACCCCTCCCTCCTTTTTTTGGCAGAGAGATTGGAATCTGGACCTGGATTGCAAATAGATTTTTGTGTCTTATATCAAGCCCTCTACAGAGGGTCAAACCAAAGCTGCTCTATGTGGGGGTGGATAGGGGGAAATGCACTGAAGGAAGTCACAGTCCAGCGTAGAAGTTGGGCAAGTGGGCTAGATGATCACTTACCCTTTCTCCTTGTGTCTTGAGGGACTTTTGAATCCCCCATCTAAAGCTGAAGCTTTGGCTGTTCTCTCTTTTAGCTACCATTTGCTGTTTATTTGTTGCTGAGGGTAAATATCTTACTAATTAATGTTGCTATTCAGAAGAGATCTGAGAAGGGAGGTTCTGATGTGAAAGGAAGCTAATGGGAGAGAGACAGTGTCCCCTTCTGCTTGCCTAAATTGTTTCACTTTTCCCACGTTAGTATCCAAAACCAGGTGCTGTCTTGGGGCAAAAGGGAAATTTGACTCAAGTTCACATTTTTGCAGCCTGAGTTCCATCCACGTGCTTGACAGCATTTTGATATTCAAAGTGTGGTGTAGCGAGAGACCTGGGGATGTAGGTTGGGAGAAACAGCAAATGCTGGGAAAAAAAAAACCCAACCACCAACCAACCTACCCCCAAAACAGAATGGACACTGTTCTGTCTTTTTTTTTTTTATGGAAAGAAAGTTCAGTCTTTCGGAGGACTAGTAGTTAGAGGAAACATTTGAATCTACACTGAGTACCAGTGTAAGAGGTAGCTACTATGCAGATTTAGAGAAATGTCAGAAAATATAGTCCTTATAAAATAATTATTTGAGGGGGATAAGATATTATAAAAATGTAACAGTAATACAGAATATTTGAATAATGTAAGAATACTTATTATTCTTAGATATTTTTTATAAACCTAATCACCTTAGAATTTGCTTCTACAGTATGGGTAGCTGTGTTGTGTATAGATGTTCAATGTTTAATCGTACGCAGTAAATTTAAAATGCTTAATAATACAGCCTTGTGTTGTAAGGATGTTTAGGAAAATTCAGGTTGGAAAGGATCTCGGGAAGTTTCTAGTCCAATCTCTTGCTTGAACTATGGGTCAACTATGAGGTCTGTACCCAAGTAGCTCAGGGCTTTATCCATTCTCGTCTTGAAAACATCTGAGGCTGGAGATGACACAACCTCTCTGGGCAACCTGCTCTATTGCCTGACTGTGGTCATGGTGAAGATGGTCTTCCTTACATCCAGTCTGGAGCCCTCTTGTTTCAAATGATACTTCTTGTCTCTTGTCCTCCCTCCATGTACCACTAAAAAGACAGGCTCTGTCTTCTTGATATGTGGATCCCCCTCCAGGTACTGGCAACTGCTGTTAGGTGTCCCCCACCCCCCCTCAAAGCCATCTCTTGTGCAGGCTGAACAAGCCTGATTCCTTCACCTTCTCACTGGGAAAGTGCCCTAGCCTCCGGCCACCTTTGTGGCTCTCTGCTGAGCTTGCTGCAGTTTATCAATGTCTTTCCTGTTTTGGGAAGCCCAAAATGTATTACCATAAGGAGAATAGAAAATGAGACTATGCTTTACCAGTTCCTTGTTTAGGTTGAATTATGTTTCTTCTTATTCTTGATTGATGCAGGGCATCAGTTGTTCTTTTTTTTTTTTTTTTTTTGTTTTTTTTTTTTTTTTTTTTTTTTTTTTTTTTTTTTTTTTTTTTTTTTAGCTTTCTTTGATTTAGTGGCTATTTAGGTCCTTGCTGCTTCATTGCTTAGTTTTGGCCAACAAACTGACTGATGATAAAGCTCTTAAAATTTGAGATGCTGTGCTCTCTTTTCCCCTCTACAGTAGATGTACTAAGAGGAGGGCTAGGCATGAGATCTATTATTACCCAATAATTGATATTTACAGATGCCAATGTTCTGTAAGAATGTATGTGACAATAGATAGACTGCTCTACTCATTTCAGCATTCTCCCATTGCCAGAAATAGTTTTAGAGCACTCCAGAAAGATTCCACTTCTCCTTTCTCTCAATCTGCAGGATCAACACGAGTGATCTGTCCTTTGCTTGTAACTTTTTAACAGTAAGGGCATCTTACTGATGTTACACATGCCTTGCATTCTTAACTGACCAGACAGCAGTAATGGGAAAACCTTTCTGGGAATTGAATAATCTCTCACCTTTGTCAGCCTGTGAACAAGCCTGTCCTGAGTTCTCTTCATGTGGATCATGCATGTGATGCCATATAATAAAGCCTAACGGGAACTTGGACCAGCTTCCCAATTCGGCTCAGAGCAGAAGGCAGCCACTCAACCCTGGCTCAAGTGCACCTGCACTTTAGGGAAGATCTAAATCCTGGAGTCAGCTTCCTTGGGAACCCAAATGCTTGACTCTAAAGATGTCACTACCTCGCATTTCCCCACACCCACTCTTTTTCCATCTTTCATCATGTCCCATCTATATTCAGGTCCAGCTCATTTCTATTTTGCTGCATTTGCTCAGCTTTATCTCATTTTGCCAAAATCAGCACTTCTACACTAGAAAGAACTGTGATACTTCAATGCCAGAAATACTATGAAAATCTGGGCTAGGGGGAAAAACCCCACCATATGCCAGCTGTGATATCCCAGTTGTTTGGGATCCGGTTGTCTCTGTGAATATCCCTTCTCAGAACAACTGTGTATTCATAGCTGGAGTTCCCAAGTTAGCAGTGCCGCTTCCCTCTTAGAGTTTTTGTGATTTTTGGCAGTGCTACATGATGTCATGTGGAGCTTACCAGAACTGTAAAGAACACAGAGGATAAACTCCAGAGTCATAAAGTGAGGAGTTTCATTGTTACTCCTGTGGCCGCTCTGCATAATGCTGGGTCAATCCTTGTCCCTATAAATTGTCCTTCACGCTGTAAGAGCTTTGTTTAGTGAGTAAGTGAGCCTGCTTAACTGCTATTAGAAGGCTTACATTTACTTTAACAGTGAACTTTTTGCCATTGCTGGAAAAAGTTGAAGTGTCTAGAAACTGAAAAAGATTTAAGAGCAAAAGAGATATAGTATATTCATATAAAAGTATACATACAAAACCTTGCAGGCTCAGGTTTCATAAGAGACTTGGCCTGGAATAAGTTGGTTTTTCATACTAAATGTAAGCCAGTAACTGAATATTTTGCTGCTGCTCTGACCTCTCTTGACTTGATCTAATATGTTATATTTTAGTTGGGTTTTTTTGTGATGTAAAAAAGGGTATGCATATTTCAGTAATGCTGTCATTCAGAAACCTCATCCCTTTATAAGCCATTCCCCATTTTTGGCTAAGGGTTGTGTAGAGGGTGGGTGACACACCAGAACTTGATGATCTACCCAGTACACTCTGTACTTTGAACAAAAACTGCAAAAACCCTTTCTCTGAGATCAGTTTGAACTATTTCAAACAACTATCAACATAGATTAAATAGTAGTATGGATACTCCCGAACCATCTACATGTGTTACACTTTGAACTAATGTATTTTAAACAAGCATTGCACAATGCAGAAGATATGAAAAGGCTTTTGACTTGGGATCCCCAAATATTCAACATACCTTTGTCCATGAATGCCACCTTTAAGATTCTGGAAATGTTCCTTAAAGTGTGCTCCATTTATTTATTTATTTATTTTTGGCATGGGGGAGATGCTGACCTCAAACTGAGTGGCTGAAATGACATTCTAAATTCATCTTGAAATGATGAAGCTGATATTATCTATCCAGTCTTCAAGAACCATGGTCTACAATACTAAGTACCAACATTTCAGCTGGCATTCCTGACAAACTTCATGGGCAAGGATGTAGACTGTAGGCTGCTTTCCCTTAGAGAAGGTCTTTTTAGAATTACACCAGCACGGAAAAGGACCTAGTCCAGCAGGAGGTTAGCAATGGCTTGTCATACTAATCATGTGGTAGCTTATGGGGGCTTGCTTTTCTACTGCCTGCAAAACATAGTTTTGTGGAAAAATGGGTTTTCTACATACTTCTTTTTTTTTTTTTAAACTATGTGTAACATGTTTCTTTAGGAGGCTTAATAGCATTTCTGATTTGACTGTGCTTCAATGTTACAGCATGAATGTTGTCCTTTAGAGACAAATGCAAGAGAAGCAGTTCCTGGCTGCTCTCCCGCATAAGACCAAAGCAATTTCTGAGAAACTCTTGTTGCTGTAAGTTAGACTGTCTGGAGTGCTTTTACCCTCAGTAGCTGAGGGTAAAATACAGGAAATTTGGTCCAGATACTGCAGAGGATAAAAAAGGAGCGTGAGCCCAAAAAGTGAAGCAAAGTGAATTTTTTTCTGTGGATCTTTTCCCTATGTGCTGAAAAATGAGATTCACAGTTTGCTCATTGACTTAAGGTACCTTTTGGCTCTCTAGCAGTGCTAGGTTCCTGTGACTTGTGCAAAGACCTCTGAGTCTTCAGTTCTCCTTTCTGAGAGCCTATTATTGATCATCTCAGTAAAAACATGAAAACAGCACTAACAAAGAACTGAGGAAGATACTGGTAGTAAAAAGGAGGCAAAAGTATAATTTACACAAGTCCTGTGATTCCTTGCAAAATAGGTACATGTTATGAATTTATAAATTTAATTAAGACTTTTCCATTTCTGATCTCAGCAATACTACAGATGACTTTTAATCTGGATTTGACAAAAATCCCTGAATAACAGCTTCAGAATACATAGTATCACACTGTAAGTGTTTTTGGTGTTTTGTTTTGTTTTGTTTTTCCCTTTTCTTTAAAAAGGCATTTTCAAAGAACTGTAAACAAAAGGCTAAAAAGAGCTGATTAAAGACATCTGGTTCCTTCTTGAGAGAAAGCGAGGTAACCCTAAGCATGCAGTAGTCATAGTAAGAGAATAATTTCTGACCACCTACCTGTACCAATTGTGAAATGAGTTAAGAAAAAAGATACTCTACCAAGATAGTATAAATTACTACAAAGTACAAACTGATTTGGGAAAGTCAAGGAGCAGCTCAAATTTTCCTTTGCAGCTTAGTCCTTTGAACTAAGCAGAACTAAATGTTTCGGGTGGGTGGTTTTTTTTTTTTTTTTTATTTGGGCAAGTCTATATGGAAACTATTTTAAATATTTGAAAAATAGAAGTTAATAATCTGGAATTTATTATGTAAACAATAAACCTCTGAATACTGCAGTTTCACTTAAACCTTCTGAAGAAATCTCTCATTTATTTAAAAAATAAGGACTTCTAGACCTTTTCCTTTAAGAGCCAATTTGTCATAAAAATACAAACAAATATGATGAACGGCTGAAACACTGTGAGAAAGGCTTTGCTTGAATAGCTGATGAAGGCAAAAGAAGATCCAAAACCTTTTACAGAGATATCTACAGAAAACTGGACCTGTTGAATTTTCTAACAATTTTTTAGGCCTAGGAAATTCTAATAACTACCTGCTTGCAAACAATGCAATCTTTTTAAAATACTTTACTCGGGGATTTTTGTACAATCCATGGCAATTGTTGAGCTGAACAAGGAGAGCATGAATAATGCAGGTTTAAACAGGTCTTTAAATCCATGTGCAATAGCTTCAGAATATATTAATGCATTTCTAATAACCACTCTATAAACTTCTGAAAACTTGTATTCATTTCAATGCTTCTTGCAAATGGTTATCAGTACATTTGTCACTGTCCACCTTTTCCTTCATGTAATGTTTTAAATTATTCTGATCCATCTTTAGACTATTTTCCATTCCTTTACTTTAAAATCGTCCTGTGCTTGTACTTTTCTTAGAAATGGGAGCTATTTCTTTGTCATTTTGGCTTTTGTACTTACCCAATGACCTCTTCCCCATTGTTTTTTAATTCAGCTAATGGCTCATGTGGCTGTCTTTATTTAACATTATCTTCAACTTATTACAATGTATGATAATGAAAAACATTGTTATTAATTTTACAGCAGCATCAATTACAGCCACACTTTTCTATGACTGTTCATTAATTATTTTTGTACAGCTTGCTTATTGAACCCAAGGCACTCTTTTATGCTGTGTCTCTAAATAAAAGTAGGTCTTACACAGTGTAAAATAAAACCTATGACAAAATGATGGATTTAAGAACAAAATATTTTCAGGTTTCAACACAATCGTCTATGTGGGACTAAATGTTCCCCCACATTTGTCAAGCTGAAGACTGTGCAAGCACCACTTTGTGCTTTGAACTTTTGCTTCTTGTGTGACCTCTATGGGAATGCTCATCTACAACTTGTACTGCTGACTTTAAGATATGTTGTCAGGAAGCAGCTGCATGGCAGAAAATACCTTCCTTACATGTTTAGGTTTTCTAGGCTATAATCTTGCAAGCATAATTCTGCAAGGCTACTGATGTGGTATAACTCACTCGGACTTTTCATTTTGCTTTGTAGATATGGATAGGCAAAGTTGGCTCAATGGGTATTTCAGTTGTTTATGTGTATTGGGAAGAACTTGAGACAAAATCTAGACATAGCTCCTATGAGATCTAAAGACTGATTGAAGATATAAATTAAAATTCACCTTCAGTAAATGTTGCAGAATATAGCACTCAGTTGCTTTTGAGTAGGAAATATTTAACAGAAGTATTTTGCAAAAACAGAGGTAATACTTACAGTGATAAAGCTGTTAAGTCTGATTTATTTATTAAAAACCTCTAAACCCAAACTGTGCAAAGGCTTTGGAAAAATCCAACAGAAACATAGTACAAGAATTCTTTCAAGTGATTGTAAGGGCCAAATATTTTTGAAATTGTATAAAATACACATGAACTCACTGTCAACATTGTATATTTTGCCTGTGTCTTATCAGGATGAATCGCAGAGGTGTAGCTTGGTCTCCTAGTATATTTAAATTGTATTTACAATTTATCCGAAGTTTTGCTTATGCGAAGCCCCAACATTTTCAGTAGAAAACCAATTACTTGGAGTGAATTTGGAGTACTATTCCAATTCTTATTAGGCTATGAGTCAAATGAGCAGAAAACTTAAACTGCTGAGCCATGGTCTAGGCCACCTTATGGAAATTTTAGCAAGTGAAAAATGGGAACTAAGTGAGGTTGAAAGAAAATGAGAAATAAGAACTGGTTATTTTAAAAGAAATTGCATTGGCAGAAAAAGGCAAAGCATTAGACACCTCTTTGGAGTTAATAAATCTCTTCAGGTCTCATGCTTAAAAGCTTTGCAGGAATGGAAATGTAATGCTAGGAGAAGAAGCCCTAGCTGAGAAGCTGTGTGTGGATGCAGCAAAAAACTTGACTCAATTATATTATTTAAGCCTTGGAAACCCCCATCTTGGAACAACTTTATGTATCATGGGAATGGATATAATAGCTTTGCTGCTTCATGCAAAAAAGGCAAGCATACCATTGCATAAAAGAAGAGTGAAAGGTTAGGATAAATGTTCCAGAACTGTTAACAAACACATAACCTTTTTGAAGTGTTACACTGCATGTAAAATGATACTTGCTTACCAGTGTAAGTCTTGCTGCACTTAGAATGATATTAAATCTTTTAATGAATAGGACACTGGAAAAGTGGAAGGGAACTCTAAATATAGATCACTGATCTTCAGTGATGGAAACAGCATCAGACATGTTTTTCCTGGAATCGTATTAAATATGATTCTGTTTTTTCCCTAAAAATCAAATGTATCTGTGACCCAATTGGACATATCCAAGGCAGGATTAAATGTCTTCTGATACAGTACAAGGATTTTTCAGGAATTACTTTTCTAAAGGATACATTTGGCTTATTTTTTTTAATCCCACAGATGGAGAACATGGCTTTCCTCTTAGGAAATAAAAAGGTTGTTCTCTCTTGTGAATTATGGTTTTGGAACTATCCAAGTCACCTTGGTCTTCAACATTTCTTTATAAAGGATTCCACTCTGTGCTTGAGAAAACAAGAGCTGAATATCTCCCTAGTTTAAAGATTGCTATTTGAATGGAAGGAAGGCCTGATGGACAGGATGCTAGTAAACTGGGCTTGTTAGTTCATTATTAACATTTATTAGGAATGTTTCATTCAGTCTGACATGGGTTCCACTGATGAACGAAGGGCATCACAAAGCATGCTACAATTAAGAATATCCATATCCTATGAACTTTCCACTCCAGATCCCAAATCTGTGTGTAAATCATGGTTCAAGAATGATAAATCTTTTCTGAAGAGCACAAATTTAGGCATTTGCCTATTTTATTCATTGTTTACTGAAATTTTAGTTGTACAAGGATTACTTGTTAATAGTTAAGGTATACATGGGACTTTCTTTTCTTTTCTTTTTCCCCTGTGAATCTTTAAAACAATGAAGAAATTTGTTGTTGAATATATGTCTAATGTAATTCCCACCTGTTTCCCCAAACTCTCTGACACAGGTTGTGGCTATTCAGCTGCATGGCTTAACTTAATCTGTTCCCTGCCTGTGTCACCTCTCCACTATGCTTGCTTAGCTCTTTGTACATACGGGTGGAGTGCTAGACTGTCAAACTGATGCAGGTTAAAATATCCTTGGGGAACAGAGGAGTACAGCAGAGGTTGGTTTTCACACAGAAAACCGATAGGTGAAGTAATCTAGATGGCCATACTCATGTCGAAGAAGTGACTTACATGTGGAGCAAAGTTGCAAGGACTGCTAAAACCAGCTGCAGCTAGTTATAGAATGATGGCCTTGAATCTTGTGGAAACCTGGTGCCTAATGTTTCTATGCCTTCTCCCATCCTGACATTGGTTACTGGAGTATTTTTCCCAATCTCTTAAGAGAAGTTCTAGTAGACTTCTTCTCCAAGCAGCCCTTAGCTTTGGGGACTCATGGGACCCCTGGCATAACTCTCAGATTAGGAGGAGGGTTAGTGTTTTGAGAAAGTCAAAAGCTACAGTAAAAGAAAGTCTAGCCCATAGGTTGAAACTCGGACCATGGGCACCATGAACCACGAGTGCATCCAACATAGAAGCTCTAAAGTGATGAGACGGATAGAAGAGTATGTAAATAAAGTTGAACACTGACAATAGTAGAAAAAAAAATTGCAAAACAAAAGAATGTGCATGAAGCTGAATATATATCAAGAAATTATCATGTTAAGCTATGTCTGACAGCAGGGAACAAATGAAAAAATTCTCCACAAATGATGGAATTTGGAATTATTGGTGTAAACTGGTACAGCTCTACTGAGTTCACTAAACTTCCTCCACGTTATACTAGCTGGCTTTCCGAACAACTGTGTTAGAAAATGTTAATAGCATAATTTAAAATTGAAGCACCCTGCTGAGGGAAAATCTTAACAGCTTTTTTTGTTGTCCTCTCTCTCTTCCTCCAAAACGCTAGGATCTGAAGTCATCCTGTTCTGATGAAAAATTGAGTACCATGTTTAATTTTAGCACTGTCTGTGGACGAGGTTTGATTAAAACCGTAAACTGAGCCTGAACAGTCCTGCAGAGGCCCTGAGATCAATAGCAGTCCGGGACTGCAGCTTCAGAGATGGAGCTGCCAAGATGCTTTTCAGCCCTTTGTCTTCAGAGATGGCAGTTTCCATACACATCAGCCATTTGTAAATACTGGCATATACCTCGCTGCTCTGCGTAGTCTGCAGTTCTCAGAGCTGGAGCTGTCACAAAAGCATTGCGTCAGGTATAAAGACATCACCTGGTGTATTAAGTGTTCTTGGATGTGGCTGTATTCTCAACCTTTCAGTGACTTGCAAGTATGTTACACCCAAATCGGGCATGGTGCCTGCACAGTCCTTGAAAAAGGGCACTGTAGAAGCTCCTGATAATGGTTTTTAGAGGGATTTTATTGAAATGTTCTCATAACTTCTTTGTAAAATGATTATAAGTAAAATAAAATTTAAAGCCATCTTTTCCTACCACTTACACCCTCCCCCCCGTGTTTCTGGAAATGGTACAATAGAATTGGGTTAGTTCAGGTAGTATTATGTTCAGAGCAATATTTTTTTACAAGCAAGGGTGCTTTCGCAGTGTTCACAGACATGGAGAACTAAAAGTAAAGAGCCCTTGTTTCATTATCATTAAATGCTACAGATTGTAACCTGGCTTTTTCTTACTACACAGAGAAATTTAATCTAAACAATGCAAATAAAAAAAAAAATCTGCATAGAATATTTCATGAACAAATAAGTGAAGGTAACATAGAAAAATTCCAGATAGCCAGACAGCAGTTAGCAGCTAACAATACTATTGCTAAAATAGTACCGAGACCCTCTGCTGTTTTTATAAGTTTATGCCCGATCGAATAATAGAGTATGCTATGAGAAGCATAGTGTATGCACACTAAACCACTGTGGTCACACATAAAGAATTGCAGGACAAAATGGTGTTGATTGACATTTTATGAATAGGATAGCCCCAAGCCCCGATTCAAACACACGTGCCTGCAAAAATGGTAGTCTCTCCTTGGTTTTGAGGGCTGTCAAGTGTGATTTATACAGTCGCAAGATAAGCAACCATATCATCATGCCCTCATGCATCCAGTACATGACTGGGCCTGTATTCCCGGCTGCACTTCAGGGTGAAAGGATCACTGATAAATCAAGATAAGCAGCATTTCCTTGTCATTTTTTCCAGGTGACAAACTGAATGGGCTGTGCATATCACAGATTTGCTGGATGCTTAGAAGACACCTTAGAAGCTGAAAGTAGCCTAGAGTCACAAAAATTCTTTCTCCCTACTCCAAAAATATTTTTGTTACCTGTTAATATAGTGGAGATCTGCTCTAATATTCTTGACTAGCTGCTATTGATACTGATTTATTTTTATAACAGATTTTTCTAGTTCCTATATCAAGCAGGGGGGCTAACAGTAATAAAATAATAAGTATATGAGGAACTCAACATGTATTTTTATATACAGTTCAGAGTGATCCAAAGGTTCTCTCCAAGGGACCCTGAGCAGTCTTGTGCTTTGGGAGTTTGCTTTGTTCATTAGAATTCAACAAGTATCAACATAACAGCATCCATGCTACTGGTAAATATAATTTAGCTTTCGGAAGGAGTAATTGAAAACATTTTAGAGAAGTAGAAACTGAAAATCACAATGCAGAGGGTTCTATTTTTTGTGGTCAAGAAGTTATACCAGTAGTGTTTGAGTTAATTATCACCATTTTCTTATTCAAGACTTCTGGAGGGTCATTTTTCTTTGAAAACATGTGCCAAAAAAATTCCAGACACCACCTAAGGTGAGTAGCAGTAAGCAAAAAAATTAGTTGGGAGCCACTGAACTAGCAGATTGCTTGGAGTATTTGATTTTGGGTATTGGGCTCACCAGCTGTAAAAATTATTGAACTGAGCTATAATACTCTTCATCGTTTATTTTTCTCTTTCTATGAAAGCAAAATATACATCCAAAATATCACTCAGACCCTGCAAAAAGATTTAGACCTTTTCCTGGAAATAGGCATCTCTTGATGTGGCTGCTACAGGTGACTTCTCCCCCCACACCCCAAAAGGTTGTCTCAAAAGACCCCTTTATATGGGAGACCACAAGTAATACTGTGAAACATTCCTGCTCTCCAGCTATCCTGCTTTACAGTCTCTGTAAACAAACATTAGCTTAGATCAGAGAGTGTGGACACAAGATAACCCCTTCTGCAAAGAGTGTATGACTTGTAAAGCTAACACAGCAAAGATGTTGTCTCTCTCCCTGGACCCTTTGCTCAGGAGAAGGGAGTCTCCTCGTAACTCAGCAGTCAAAGGATTCTTTGATGTGTTTGAGTCTCTGTGCGGAGATCCCTGCTCAGTGACATGGGAACGTTTAGAAGCTCCAGCTTCATGAGGTGGAAGTGTTGGGTCAGGCTGAGACATGATTTGCAAAGTTTGCCAAGACCACGTCTGAACTCAGAGTGCCTGTGGAACAACCAAAATAGTGCATCTGATGTACTGACGTACATATAACACTGGAAGGGTAAGTGTCTTTGATTGCATAAAGGGGTACTTCGCAGACTCTTGTGCCTGTGACTCAGAGCAGATACTTTCCAAATGTCTGGGGCCTATTCTTTTAGAAGAAAAAAATGCAAAGCATTTTCCTTTTATAAGTCCAAAGGAACATTTCACAACAAAAAATACTTTTTTAAACCAACTCATACTGGTATTTTTAATGTGGCTCTGCACTCCTGATTAAGAGCCTAGCCCAACTCTTACTGAAGTAAGGGATCTTTGACTGTCTTGAACAGAAATAGATATAGCTCAGAAAATGCAAAATTCTTGAATGGGGTATATTGTTAAAAGGATCCTTGTGCTTTATTTATGTATATCCTTCTTGTGTTTTTCTTCATGTTGGTTCTTTTTGATTGCCTTCTATACAAGAATCCTTTGGGTAGTGGTTCTTTTCTCTTTACTGCTTTCATTCTTAACTAGGATTTTAAATTATGAAGGGATTATGAAAAAGCTAGTCCCAAAGTAGGAATCTCAAGTTTGGTACCTTTATCCATGTACGAGTTACTCGTGTATAAGATAGAAATGTCCTGATTTTCCCTGTAGTGCTAATACTGTAGAAAACACCTGAAATTATGGGGAGAAATGGAGATTTAACCTAATTAAAAAAACCCATCTATTTGTTTAAGATAATAGCTAGGCAACAGTTATTCTTGGGTGAAGCTTTTTAAGACCACTGTAAAAAAAGGATAATGTGGAGTAACAGAAGATCTTTAAGTTGTTGTTAGTGGTATCATCAGAGTCCTCTACCTCTTAGTTAGTCTAGTCAGTAGAGCCAAGGCTCCATCACCATTTTTTTGCTTCCTCATGCTCTAGGTTTGTCAGAGCTTGGGAACTCCAAAGTTGAGACCCTCTTTGGGGGCCTCTAATGCTCTTTCAGAGCCTCTAATGTTGATGATTTTAAAGGGGAAAATGAAAGAGCTATTTCTTCTTTTATATTGAGTGTTGTTTGATGTCTCTGAAATTATGTCAAAGATTATTTTTCCCTCACATAACCACCTAGTCTTTCTATCAGATAGTGCTCTGGTATTCCATCCCAAGTATTATGAGTTTATTTTCATTAAACAATGAGGTTTTGATAAATGCAGAAAGATATATGCTATCCTAAATCTTTTCATAAAAAGGGTCCATGAATTTGCAGAGTTGAAAATAGAGCATGTCATACATAATAACCCTATGTGGCTGGGTGTGAGCCTTCGTGGACTTAGAATTCCTAAACCTGTGTTAATACAATTCTTGCAGTACATTGCCTTGGAGTATATTTCCAAGACCGTATAATCCTCATTAGCTTGTCCCTGGCCAGGTCTGTTGGAATACCTGTTGAGGTAGCTATGAGTTTTTCAAAGCTGCCACTCAAAAAGCAGCATTGAAAATGTCAAGGCTCTGCTCAGAGCCTTCATGCTGCAAAAGCAGGCAGTCCTGTGAAAGTGAAACCGTACTTAGTAGGTGGTATTAAGTGTGTTTATTTCTCAGAGCCAACAATCTTCTTAACCCTCAAATCATATCAAATCTGAGATTAAATCAGTGCAATCTCTCCACACAAACACTTTCAAACACACCAGGCTGCAGAATCCTAGTAGTTCTGCAAACTACTGAAATTAGTTACGTGGCTTTGATTTTTTTTTTTTTTTTTTTTTTAAATTGCACCGAGCTTTTTTTTTTTTTTTTTTTTTTTTTCCGCTTGGCATCTCTTCCTGGTGAGCTGAGCTCATTTGCTTCAGCTCTGTGCAGAGTAGGTAAGAGAATGGCCTGCTTAAACGTCTTGGGAATTGATACATAAATCTGTTTTGTCTTCATTTCCTTTATCTCACTTCCAGCAAAAAGACAAATGTAAGAAGCTATACACAAGGCCAATTTCAGGATATATCCCCAACAGCTACTGTTATTTCAGCAGAAGCTTTTAGTTACAGACAATATTGTCTAGACAAAAAGAAGTCAGTTTGCTTTTTCTTTAAAAAAAAAAATAAACTCTAAAAATTTAAAAAGCATTATGGGGTCTGACTGAAATCAACAAAAGCCAAGTAATTCCAAGATAAGGATGATTGAGTCGGAGCAACTTTACTCAATTCATGCTGGTCAGGAGTACACTAGGCAGCCAGAATTAACTTTGACTTGAAAGGCAGAGCTTTGCTTTTCACTTAAGGTCTCCTTTTTATTTTTCTTTTGATACCCTTGCTATCTTGAGCTCCAGAGCTTTTGATATTTTGGGGTAAAGGTATTATGACTAATGGGAAGTAGTTCACATACAATCAGCTCCAGCAATAAGAGTTTGCTTCAGTGATTCAAGGCTAATGAGGTCTCCATTTGTACATATCCATTATTGTTTCAAATGTCTTTGTTAGTTATTTCCTACAGCATTTATAAGTACTATATAATGATATTTACAAAATTCTGTTATTTTCTGTTAAGTTCTACTGAATTTTTCCATGGGACCCATGTGCTCCAGGGAGGAAAAAAAAGCGGGGGGAGGACAGTATCTTGATTCTGGGGGGAAAAAAAAGAAAAAGTAAAAAGAAAAAAAAAAAGGAAGTGTGTAATTAAACCTTACGGTACTAGACAACATTTTCAGCATCACAAAAATGTTCATGTTAAATAGCATAATACCTCTTTATATCTGAAAAACTTTTAGCATGTGCTGGAGGTGACTTTGTTAGCTTCTGACCAAAACTAGTGTGTGCAATGCAGAGAATTCAGCTCCAGTATTAGCTTAACCTAGTTTTTGCCAGTTTTCTTTAGCTGGGTATGTTCTTGAACAGTTTATAGGGCTGACCCACAAAAAGTTACATCAGTTGTTGCAGGCTATGGTGTGGGAATGCTCTTAAGACCAAAATGTTCTTAAGACAAAATTGCTGCATCCATCTCTCGTATAGTGACGTTACAACCTTGGCATCAATATAAGCTTTTTTTTTTTGTCCAGGGGTGCTCTCACTGCAGAGTTGACTGTGGTTATGGCCCAAAGATTTCCTCTAGTATTAGCTTTGTTGTTATGCAACCACTCCTGAGTGTAATGCTGCATCTAACAGGAACAGGCTGGTCGTTTGGGAACAAAGGGTGTTAGGTGGTCAGGCTGTGAGATCGCATTAGAACAGTTTGTCAGCAGTAATACCATCATGCAGTGTACCTCAAGAAAAATTCTGAAGTATGCCTTTTCTTACATAGCTTAAATCAGTAGTTAAATTTAGTCACATTTGTAGGGAAGAAATATGTGCATCTTTCCTGACTGGCTTTTATCTAAGTTTCCCCTTTACCCAGCTCCCATTCTCAGGGTAACAATCCTCTTCCCCAAACAATGTTGCTTTAAACTTGGACTAGCTAGCCTGGTTTGGGGTGTAAATTACAGATTGAGTACTAATTTCATGTAGGGTAATAATTTTCAGTGAAGAAACTGGCTAAGACATTTATGTGTTCATACTAATCTGGCTGCCTCCCTGCTGCTGTTTTCCCTGAATAATCATAAAACAGCTGAGGGACCTTTGGAGATGATCTAGTCCAACCCCTCCTGCTCAAATCCAAGGTCAGCTAGGGTAGGGTGCTCAAAGTTGTATCCATTTGGTTCTTAATATCTTCAGGGATGGAGATTTCAGTCTGTGGCCATTGCTTCAAGTCCTTTCCCTGTGGCACTCTCACCTTTACTCCCACCACCTCATATTTGTACACGTTGATACGAGTCCCTCCTAAGTCTGCTCTTTTCCAGGCTGAACAGTCCCGGCACTCTCAACCACTCTGTGTATGAGAGGTGCTCCAATGTCTCTAATGATCTCTGTGGCCCTTAGCTGGACTCACTCCGTGTCCCTCTTATACAGGACCCGTCACTCCTGATGTGGCCTCACCAGTGCTGATTAGAGGGGAAAGATCACCCCTTCAGCCTGCTGGAGGTGCTGTTCCTAATGCAGCCCAGGAGGCTGTTGGCCACCTTTGCCGCAAGGGCACATTGCTGGCTCACGTCCAAAAAGTGTTGAACATGAGAAAATGTTGCAACTCTTACTAAACAAATTCAGTGGAAAATTTAAAGCCACTTGTTTTGCTGAAGAACAAAGGGATGTTCCCAGAAGTTTTACCAGTATTACCAGGATTTCAAGTGCATTAATGTGTGACTTTTTTTTGCAGCACAACTGGTCATGCCTTGGTTTGGCTATTCTAGTGATTATCTATCTAACAATCCAGCACTGGAGTCATCAGGATATCTCCTACACTGATATGTATAAAAGGAGAGGAGGAGCACTCCAGGTGTTCCATGTTACACCTGCTTGCAAAAAAATCAGAGAAAGGCAAAGATCTGCTTTTTATCTCCATCTGTCACTATCCCTTGCTTCTCCTTTCTTCTTCTCAGAGATGAAGCCATGGAAACATGCGTGGTCCTGTGCTTGCAATGTTCACAACCATTTGACAGTAAGTCATGTAGAGCCAGATTTTAGTATTATTTATAAGCCAGTCTGATTTTTAAATATCTAGATAGTGTTAAACAACTTTTTTTTTTTTTTTTCTTTCTTCCTCTCTATACCTCAGTTTTTCATCCGTAAATTGCAGGCAAGTATATGTCCTTGCTACAGAGGAACAAATCAGAAATTATGACAAGCAACTCTTAACAAAATAGAGACTCTTTTCTGTTTCCGCTTTTTGGATTCCATCTTATTCTGAAACAAAAACTTTGTCAAAATACTGCTTCACTCTAGTGCCAGGTTTTAATCTTATTACTTCAACTCTCTGCTGGATTTTAAAGACTTTCTAATCAAATTTGTTCAAAGTTTTCCCTCAGGACAAACTGAGTAGGATCTTCATGGTCTAATCCATTATTTTGTATTGATATTCTTTAAATCTCTTGAGGGTACTTTGCTCTTAAATGCATGTTTGTTTTCATACACTAATATCACAGAAGGGCTTACCTTTGTTAATATTTTTATTAGAATGTTTTATAATTTTTGATATTTAAAACATCTAATTAATTTAGAGTGGTAACTCTTTCACCCCTTTTAACCAGTCACTCTATGTGAAAAAGACAGGATTTTATTAGGAAGGACTTAAACCCATCCTGCCCCTGCTAATTTTAGTTGGGAGGATAACTTCTTAACTCTGAAAAGTCAGCTCTTCGGGCCTTCTCTAAAGTCAATTAAAGTCCATACATTGAGCCCTGAAACCAGAGTTCGTAGTGCTTATCCTGCAACAATTAAAGAGAAGTCAACCTATCCCATGGGTTGCAGTCTGTATTAAATGTTTATCTTTCTAGTTTTGATTTTTTTTTTGTTTTGTACTTGAATTTGACTAATATTCAGTTTGCTTTTCAGAGTGACCTTTGTAAGAAATATGAGCAAAAGTTTCTCGTTGCTTTAATTCCTGTGTGTTAAGCACATTCCTCCTAGCTTGTCATCCTCATTCTCCTCTCATTGCACTACCTCCTATGCAGTGTCTCATGACATTTTTATAGTATTTTACATCTACTTTTCCTCTTTGGGGATCAATCAATATCCTCACACTGTGCTGCCTCTACACTCTGCTGTGCTGAAGTAACCATTTTTGAAGGGCATTCTCCTATCAGTGCACAATTCTAATAAATCACGGACCTCTTTATTATGTTTGCTTGGATTGATGGTATATTTGGAAAGAAAGTTACCTCTTTGTGCTGTTCTTGACGTTATTATTATTTTTGATTCTTGATACCTTGGAAGAAATCAAGTTAGCCTGGCTATAATGTTTGATAATTCTTATTATGTTCACACTATTATTTGCCAATTTTCGTTAGTCGAAGCAGGCTGAAGGTCTAATGTTTCTGAGTTTTGTATGTCTTTCAGGGCAAAGTATTTAATTAGAAGTACTTTGGTTTACCTTAGGCTATTTTGCTTAGGGAATTTTTTGTTGCCATATTCCTGACACTGAGCTATCATTCTGTCCAGGAGCATGTTTTTGTCAGTCTGGAACAAAGAGACTCTAATTGATGCCCTAATTTTTATTTTTTTTTTTCCCCTAGCCGCCTTTAGTATTCGAGTAGCAATCCTACAGGGTACTTGCTGCTCTCTCACTAATTTTTTTAACTAAGATTGTGCCATACCTGCTTGGCAAAACCTGTTCATTTCTCATTGTCTTTAATCTTTCTGTTTTTCTCGTGATATTGTGTCATAGAGCTCTTTCAGCATGCAGGTCTTTTAAAAATGCTTTAAAACATATTCATTTACCCTAGTTGGTTCTTTGTGGCATAGTCTGCAATTTTACATTTAATAATAGTGGCCGACATGAATTTCCTATTTATGACATCTATTTTCTACACTGAATTTCCAGATTTATACCTGAATTACAGATTTTAAAAAAAAGTGTGATGGACTATACATCTATTTTATTCTCCATCTAGATAAATACATCTACTTTGTATCTTTCTCTATATGTGCCTAAATTAGATGACAGTAGTGTTTTCAACAAGACTGAGTTAGGCTAGAATTAGATTTAGAACTACAGTGTATTAATCAAGGACCTGAGAACTGCTTAGATAATTCAGTAGACAAAACCTCTTGGGTAGTTGCCACATCCTCTGTTAATTCAGATTGTGGAAAAGGCTTGTCATTTAAACCAGTGTTAATAAGGTTTGTTTTCTGATGGGCTGCAACTCCTGGGTGAAAAATAGCCCCAGTGAAACCAAAGAGAATTTGTTTTCATTTGAAGTAATTGTCATCATTTTCTAATGGAACTGAACTCTAGTAGAAAACTCAGTTTTCTTCTTCTCAGATTGGAAAACCAGGGCTTTATTGTAATTTACACTTGAATGCCTTTGTATCTCTCTAGTAGTCTAAAGGGCTCTGAGTACAGATAGGAAGAAAGGCTTCTGGAGGTTATAAAGAATATTAATACTATACAAAGCAAAATAAAAAATTACAAAGTATATTTGCAAAATGAGGAGTACCAAAATAAAGAAAATGCTGTGCTTTGCTGAAAGCAATTACTCATTCCAGAGCAATGAAAATTTGAGTGAGAATAGGCATGCCTTCACTATACCTAATTAGGGAGAACATAAGTAAGATCAGGGACTCTTGGAAAATTATCCAGTTTCATCTTTGACAAGGCACTAGTGTATTCACCCTTTTAAAAAAAAACCCCAAAGCTCCTTCTTAGACTATCTATATTCTGGAGATGGATGTCCAAGCCTAAAGACCCATAGAAGCAAAACAAAAATACCTGATTGATAAATGAGTTTGTTAAAATAATAACCCACCAAAAACCCCTTTTATATTAAAAAATTTTCATAATTTCCTTGCCATCCCGTCACTTGATTTCCACCCCCCCCCCCCCCCCGCAATCTAAACCTCCTGTTTTTCCTATCACAAAATGGCATCATATATATCTAGATCTGCAAGACTAAGTATTGCTCAGTGTCAACATCAGGCCAGGGTTATTTTCTGAGAGAAATTTTATATTTAGAGGGAAAGTAGAAAGCATTTTTGTGGCATGCTGATGTTTGGAAAACAATGGTTGTTTAGAATTGCTCAGAGGATTGGAATGTCAGAAGTAGTCTGAGAGAAAATGGATTTGTTGGCAGAAGGCAGACAAAGTGGTCAAAGCCATGTGCTAAGTGCAGTTTGTGACATGGCTTTTTGATTTGCCCTATACCTAGTGCTAGCACACCTGTGGATCTGGTTAATGTGTAACAGTATGTGGCTGTTTCCATAGGCTGTAGAATTTCAAAATGGACATTTAAAATGTACATTGTCGTAGCCAGCAGCCACATGTTAAGTTCCCGTAACATCAGTGTATCTAGAAAAGACTCAGAAAACTCTTCGGCTAACAGAAATTTTGAATTGTCAGTAAACTTGATTTGCAGAATGCTTTTTCAACATGTTTTTCCAGCTTCTTGTGCATGATGAAAAGCTGTGGTTTTTAAAATGAATAATATACAAGATGGCTCTAGTTTAAACAACACTGAAAGTTCCAGCCTGCAGGATTCTTGGTGGGGCTTCAGTGAATGATCTTATTGGAAATAGATTAGTTCCATAAACCTAAATTTGGAAATAGGAAGAATATTACTAAGTGCAACCAGATTGCGAAAGTAAAAATCCAACCGCAATTTTACCAGGGCAGCACTGGACAAGTGTAATTTGTTTTTCACTTACAAGTCCAAGCAAATCCTCAACTCTTTCAGAAAAATTCTTGGGCTTTCAAACCAGAAGGTTGTTGATAAGGGGAGAAGATTGGGTCACTTTGCTCTCCGATAAAATAGTTAGATGGCTTCTTCAATTAGATAACTGGAATGGTGTTTTGCATAAAGAGTAAGATTGCTTAAGAAAGTGTCCGCTTTGTTGTTTGTTTTTCTCATGTCTGATATCAATCACATGCAAAATTTGAAAGTAGCTGAGATTTAACCTGGTTTTGATATAATTAAAAGCTCTGAGCTGAGTTTTGGTAAGGATTTGTGACTTTTTTTGGTTTGGTGTTGTTTTCTTTTGTTTGTTTATTTGGTTTTTTGGGTGTGTGTGTGTTGTGTTTTTTGTTTGTTTGTTTTTAACAGAATCATGTCTGCTTATGTTTTTATGTGGAAAATGTGTAAAACTTGGAAGGGAAAAAAAGAGATAGCTTTTTATTCCTCACACTTTTAAATTTGACTGAATCTCAGGCTCAAAATAGTGTTCTGGAAATGTGATGATATCTTGGGAGAAGCAAGAATAAGTTTTACGCTGACTCTTGGAAGATGAAAAAACCTTTGTTTCAGATTGCTCTGCTATGCTAACCAGCATCTGCTACATAAGAGTAGATGGATGAATGTTGCGGAATATGAATCTACCCATCTAGGGCCTTGGAGATGCTCAAGTCTTGTTTGCTAACTTGCAAAAAACTTAGCTATGTCAACTTCTTAGCCAGTCCCTTCTTTATACAGCTGTTGTGATCAAAGAAACATGATACTACTGTGGAGAGCCAGACTGTATCATTATCTTGCCTCTCTATATAGTTTTTCTCACTAGACGATAGAGAGAAACAGGTATGTGTGTGGCATACAGTAAGAAAGCAGCAAATGTTTCAATAGGAACACTGTTGTGTAGTGAAGTGGTGCTCAGGCTATTGTATACCCAGGGGTTGCCCAGCTCTTGAATCTGTTCAGAACTAAGGAAATACATGTGTGGCTTGTGGAACAAGCTTTTCCTGCTCTGCAGAAACCACTGCTGAGATTGCAGGCCATCCGTGCAGACTTGCTAACACTTGGGTCTTCTCTTTAATTTGATTTACACAGCTTTTATAGCTGTCTTCCTCCAGGAAGTTGCTAGTGGTATTTTGCATGTCTTTCTAATTAAACCACAGATTAGTGGACCAATGCCACTCACTGTTCAAAATTCTGAGTGGGGTAGGAAATGGAGCCAGATTTAGTTCATACACAAAAAAGACGAGGCTAATGTTTTTTGGCCCTTGATATTTCTAGGCACATTTCCTTCATTTTTCCTAAAGATCAGCTTGGATCAAGCCCTTCTTATCTTTTGAAGGCTTTGGAATCATAGAGAAGTCAGTATTTTCACTTCTGGGATAGAAACTTAAATTTATTTCAGTTGCTTCTTTCCAAAGAAGATTTGAGAATCTGTAGGAGTGAAAGATTTTCTTTTGTATCACCACAAATAGATGTATCTTTACTCTGATGACACCTGTGACTACCCAGGACAACGTATTTACAAACTGAGCAAATACACTTAGGCTGCTGCAATCCTATACAACTACCTTCAGAAGCAGATTCGTGTTTTGTCGGTGAAACCTGTTGTCAGACAATTAACTGCTTTATAGTTCTTTGGAAAATGATATATGACGTGTAGAATGTGAAAGAAGTCTTGGAAGTGTAATTCACCTAGATTTGATCTGAGGTGGAAAGGAAGTACAATTAGAGCAGACCGAAGACACAGACCTCTCTTACAAAGTTTGCCCTGATGTTTTTATATATTCTACAGAGCAGATCTCAAGCACAGCTTTGAATGAGAGCATTTTCAAGTTGTTTAGTTTGTTTTTGTTTTTTAAACTTAGCCAAAGAAAGCAATAAAAACTAAAGATATTATTGAGAAATTAAGACCAAACATATTATGAAGACACAAATGGAGATTCTAACTGCTAATGGTAGTGGGAATCAGTTTGCTACAGTACTATTATTAAAATGAAAGAAATAAAATATGAAACAAGTACAAATTTGACTAAAGTTTAAACATAGCCAAAATATAAGTAGACAACATAAGTAATTGAAGGGCAATATTGGAGTATCACAAATATTAAGTAGAATTCAAGGAATTAAAGACAAGTATATTTAATAAGTTAGTGGCAAAAGATTTTATTCATCTCAAACTTCATCCATTTGTAAGTAATAGAGGGCCAAAATTCCTTCATTGATGGTACCAGCTGTCAGGGATTGCTTATTATTATTATAGTTATCTTTAAAAATAAATCCATCTATAAATAGAATTTACTCTGGCTCTCCAGGAGGGATATGCTGTTAAAAGCCAAGGAAATATTTGATACTGTATAGCTGCTGTTCATAGACAATGAAAATAAACAAAAGTAAGTAATCTCTCAGCAGGAAAAAATTATGGAGGATAATAATGTAGAGAGTAATATTATTGCTGTCATCAGTGCATTCTAACAGCAATTGATAAATGGAAAGAGGCTGCATTTGTATAGAGAGTAGTGTAGAATAATTAGAGATTAACTATGGTTACTGTAAAAGCTGTGATAATGCCACTGAAACAACACATCCTGCAAGATAGTGTACAAAGACGTTGGCAAAGGTGCTGAAGATTACAAAGTCAATTTAGCAGTACTAAAAGATGTTGATGTATCATCCATCATTATCTGCCAAAAGTTTGCATTCCTAGAACTTTGCAGGTACTTCGCTGCCTGTATCTGGAAATTCGATGTATTTTATGTAATCTGAAATGCAAGTCAAGCTTGTTTGAATTTGTTTCTTTATAATGTTTGGCAAAAAGAAAGATAAAAGGCTTTCTAAGGAAAAAACCACTAATTTTCATGGGAAAAATTGAAGTATCTTTTCTGAAAAAAATGTTTTGTTTTAGATAATCCCTTTTTCCACACACACAAAAAAATTCTAACCATCACTGCAAATGTTTATTGAAATAGAAAAGAATTTTTTTTTGTTTTGCATTAAAAAAAACCCTGTAGAAATCTGGCTCCTTTTTCTCATCCCCCTTATCAGATTCATTCATGGACACTTACTTCAGTATTTTGAAAGTCATATGGTGATCCCTTTACATATTTTAAAAATGCATGTTCTATTTTGGTGCACTCTTGAGGGAAGGCTTGGCCGAAGATTTGCAGTTCTTTAAGATGACGTTGGAATTTCTAGAAATGCAAACACCATCTCACCACAGAAGCCATCAGCAATTCCAGCATTTTTCCAAACTTCCTTTCACGCTTATTTTTTGAGGCTGAGATACAGAAGGGAAAAAGCCCCCTAAACCCTCCTCTCTGACAAAAAAACACAAAAATAAAACATGGGAAAAAGTGAGACACAGAATGTGAGTAGGGGATTATTATTGCTCCTACTACTATAATCATCATCATCAATAACTGAGTTGGTATTAGTATTATAATTTTATTTCTATTTATTATCATTAAGTAGTATGTTGGCTATAACAATAAGTAAGTATGACTTTGATGTGTGCTTGCTTTGAACCTTTCAGCGCGCAAATAGAGTCACCTAACATTTGAAAAACAGCTACATTTTTATAAGTCAAAGACCCTGCTTTACCTTTCAATTGCAATAGTGCAAATCTTTTAATCACTGAAGCCTGAAGGAATCCTCTCAGGGTGAACCAAAGGCTAGTGAGTCCTGTGATTTCAGAAAAAAACACATAGACACAGTTATTGCAGGTAACCCAGGTTTAAGTTCTGAAAAGCCTCCAATAGGTCTTATGCAAATTTCTGACTTGCGGGAACCTGGAAATTCAGCTGTTCCCTCCAAACTGCCTTCTTTGTAGTCATTAGGTTACCACTAACTGCTCTTCTGTGACTTTTGCACTTTCATAACTGTTTTCCAAAGTACTTGTTTTAGCTAAAACTTCTGTATGTGGGAAGGAGAAACAGCTGCAGGAGTCCTTAGGTGACCTTAGTTTTCTGTAGGCAACTTCTTGCTTTCTTCAGCTCGTTATTTTTACTTGCTTTTTAAAATTTTTGTTGTTCTGTCTCCTGCAGCTTTCACTGCCCTTGGAGATGTAGTGCATCTTTGCACCAGCTAACCAGAGCAGCTATTCCTGCTCTGGATTTACATACTAAGCCTGAATTATTTAAAAACTAGAAGAAAAGGGTTTTAGGGTCTTTAAATGCTTCAAAGAGTTGGAAAACCATCCCAGAATTCAGATTATGTGATTGCCAATTGGTCATTATTTGTCTAGAAATGCAACACTTACATCAGATGGGACAATTCTTGTTGAAGTCTAAGGGTTTGTCTCCCCATTTTCTCTGTTAGGCCAGCATTGCCCGTGAAACAGCATCTCCCATGATGGATTGTAATTATTTTTTCCCATGATAAGTTGGTGTTCATATGGGGGAAAGAGGCTCTTATGCTGCTTGTATCATGGAAGCAGAACAGACAGGGCCATAAAGGAGAAAGGGAGGCTGAGGTCTGAAATGGCAACTTCTACAAAGCATTTTTAAAAAGTATATTTCTTTTTGTTTGGTTGATTTTCACTGAAAAAAAAAAAATCTGCTTTGCTTGACATTTTGAATTAATTTGGTATTGGGAAGAATCCACCCTCCCACTGGGGCGG
>JAVJGG010000032.1:13617938-13629226 GCA_035590195.1 Aviceda cuculoides | reverse complement strand
GAGGGGCCTGGAGCACCAGTCTGATGAGGAGCGGCTGAGGGAGCTGGGGCTGGTTAGTCTGGAGAAGAGGAGGCTGAAGGGAGACCTGATCGCTCTCTACAACTACCCTAAAGCAGGTTATAGTGAGGTGGGTGCTGGTCTCTTCTATCAAGTAACTAGTTATAAGATGAGAGGAAATGGCCTCAAGTTGCTCCAGGGGAGGTTTAGATTGGATATTAGAAAAAAATTCTTTACCAAAACAGTTGTCAGGCGTTGGAAGTGGTTGAGTCACCATCCCTGGAGGTGTTCAAAAAACACATAGACGAGGCACTTCAGGACATGGTTTAGTGGGCATGGCGGTGTTGGGTGGATGGTTGGTCTTGAGGATCTTAAAGATCTTTTCCAACCTAAATGATTCTATGATTCTATGAAAATATCTAAACTGAGGAAGTGGTTTCTGAAAGTAGTATTAATTAAAACTGAATATGTGAATAGTAAAAGTCTAGTCAGGTGAGCTTGAAACCCTAACATTCAATTTTGATGTCTTTGGCTTGGAAACAGGAGCATTTGCACTCATTTCTTACACAGCCTCTGCCCTTATAATATTTGGAAAACTTTTTCATGTTTTATCAGTTTTAAAGGCCAGATTTTTACCAGCTGAAGATTGTATATAAATTAAATGAGAATATAAATTAAACAAGGATTGCAGCCTTTTTACATAAACTATCCTGCTGCAAGTGTACAGCAGAAGGTTTGGCACTATGGAGGTGTTTTACAGGTGCCTCCTAAGAGATACTTGTGAATAGGGTGTCCTAGTCTAAGTTACGCTCTATGTTTCTTTTAAGCCAGAGGGTTGTTATTTTAAGTTAAAAGCCTTAGAGAAACAAAGTGGGTTTTTAGAGAAATTGAGAAGAAAGTAATTCTGAGGACTAAAGTAATAATGCTACTGGTCTTGCAATCACAAGGAAATCACAGGGAAAAGTATTGGGTGTAAGGAATGAGTTACAGAGAGTGCTCTGGATTAATACAAAAGACCAAGTCAATAACGTGGCAAGAGCTGTGTCAGAGTCTGCAGAAAGCCTGACAGCAGATCAGCTTCAGGCAGTGCTGTGAGTTAATAGGAAAATCAGGGCTGCTCCTGCTGCTTTTACAGCTAACTGGTAAATAATCTGAAATCTTGTTGACTCTGGATATCACTTAATCGTTTTCCTTCCTGTATTTGGATCAATATGGAGACAGACTCTGCAGAGTATGTATGGCAGTGAAGATGGTAAATCTCCAGGGGTGAAGTGCTGTAGTGCCTTTGGAAATCAGATGGGTAATTACACCCATATGTATGTGGCCTCTGCTGTCTAATTCTGCACAGCCTCAAAAAAATGGAAGTTCTTGATCAGTCTCTCCTCCCCAAACCATGGAAACAAAAGTGTCTCTTACTCTTACTTGTACATGCAGTGAAAAAACTAGTGTCTGGCCAGGCATGAGATGAGGACAAATTAAATTATTTGGTGATGTAATCTTTTTTTTTTTTTTTTCTATTCCTCTGCAAATGTAGGACCAAATCAAGAGCTGGTCTAAAATAGTTGAGATGCTGAACATAAAGGAATTAGTGCTGTCTATGGCACTTCTGAATTTTATCCAGCAACCAGTTTCATAAGAAAACTGAGAGACTTTGTGTGTATTAGTGGCAGTGTAGAATAAATCTGTGTTTTAGTTCAGACTGCTCACCAGAAGGTGACATTTATATAACAATCTTCCAGTAGGTGTGTTATGTTTTACTAGAAGCCATTGCAAATAAAGCTTATGTAATTTATAATAGCCTATTCCACAACACTTGCTAGGTTGAAAAGAGCCAACTAATAAAGACATATTCACTTACAGAATCACTTAGGGGGCTAATAACCCTTCCTTTGAGTGTATGGGTCTGGCTTTAATAAACTTCAAATCTGCTTTTTGTTCTTTTAAGCAGGAAGGATCTGATATTGAGAATGGCTGAGCACTCAGAATTTCAGCTAAAATTGATGGCGTGCATTCAACACCTTGGAAAACCAACTCCTAAATCAATGTCAGTTAATTCTGAAGTAAAACTGGTTGAGTTGAGGAGACTGAAAAAACTCAGGGGATTCTTAACTGGGCATATGGAAACTCTTAAGTTCAATTATGGGTGATAGCCACCTTGCTGTCACCTCCAGGAGGCTGGCTGAAAAATGTTCAAGTAGTGTGTGTCTGTACTTCTCAGTAGCCTTCACCCCTCAACCAAAAATTTTTAAAATATGTTTAACCAAAAAACCAACTTTCTGCTGAAATAAAAAGGGGGGACATAATTTGACAATTTGTAATAGTAATTCGCAAGTGCAAGACACTTAATACCAAAAGTAAACAGCAATGATGGAATTTCCACTTAACGGGTGCCTGCTTAATGGAAAAAAAAAAAGTTTAATGGTTGGCACTGCGTCATGCTGTTACACAGAAAACATTTAAGACTAAGCGGTAGATGGGCTAGCGATCCGGCAGTTCTGTCTTCTAGAACTGGTCCTTTGCAGATAAGGTTGAGATGTGTTTGTGAACTAGTAGTTTTTGTTTGCTCAGTGCCAAACCTGCCCTAATAACTTCTGCCAGCTTCAGACCACGTCTGCACGCTGGTTGCCTCCTCGCTTACACACGTGCTTGCGGACACACACATGTACTCACGCAGGAGCAGTGGTTGGCATCCCAGGCACCAAACCAACTTTTCTGGGGTATAAGGGTGTCTTGAGAGCTGTGTGAAGCTCCTGGGGCAGTCACTGGCTATTCCCACATTAAAGTGTGTTTCTTCATGGTGCCTTTATCTGACTAGCATTTCTTGGTTTAGTCCTAATTTTTCCTCACCCCTCTGTGTGAGCCGGTGCAGGCAGGATGCAGGAACAATCACAAAACCATGGATGAAATGCAGAGAGTAGATTTGTCTTCATTACCTCACCAACTGGGGGACTCCTAAAGCAGCACCCGGGCAGAAGCATACACTGCAGAGCTCAGTCTGTGCTTGATCATTGAACCTGCTGTTTTCGCCTGTATTTCAGGGATTTGTGCAGGTGTAGTGTACCACTGTGCTTTGGTCTTTCCCACAGCAGGGCCGGAATCTGAAGCATGTTCGGTAGGGTTCCTCTATCGCAGGCTTATGTTATCGAAACAGAGATGTTCTACTTGTCCAACACACAAGGCTAAACAACAATTAGTATGATAGATGTGTTTTTCTACACCTCGGCTGCAGGTCACTTGAGCATGTTTATAATCCTCCTCACCAATCTGCCGTTATTTTCCCACACCCTCATTAACTTTATTGTTGCATTAGATATATCACTGGAACAATCTGCTAGCTTTGAGGAGTTGTGAGGGAGTGCGGAGAGATTTGTTTATATTGATCAGACAAATCCTGCAGCATTTTCCATTTCTTGCTTAGATAATCCATCATCTTCCCCCTGAGTCTCTGGCACCTCTGGGGCCTTGGCAGACCAGGAGGTACCTGGTGGTTGGTGTTATCATACCCTTACATCACCTGTCCTAAAATGATGGAAGGAGTGGAAAAGATTTCTTTGTGCTCTGGTGCCAGGTCAGCACTTGTCAGTCTCCCTTCATTTCATTATAGGTTTCCAAAGTGAACCCTAAGCATGGAGTAGCTGCCACTTCAACTGTGAAGCTGCCAGATATTTTCCATCTTCAGCACTGCTGTAGCATGGTGTCTCCTTCAGCTCTCACAGTGGCAGCACCAAACTGAAGGGCTGGAGGTGCCAGGGTGGCTCGGGCAGCCTTTCCTCAGGCACCTCTCCCAGAAGCAAAGTGTTCACCCAGACTTGAGCCTGGTCAGCAGCTATGGCCGATGGGAGAAAGGGTAGAGAGGACTGGCAGGACTTGGGAAAAAGGGAAAGGAAGGAGGTAGGAGTAAGCATGTATGTGTGCACACGGCATACAGGCCCATCGCTGCTCTTTTTGTTTGTGCTGTGTGGTGAAGGCTGGCTTTTCAGACCGAGGGATCTGTCAGCTAGCTAGCAACTGAAGCAGTGGAGTTTTTTTGATTGCTCTGGATAATTTTTTTAACCATACTGAAAGCTGCGCTACACGGAAGTAGAAATCAGGAAGGTTTATCAGTATAACTGCATAAAGGGCAGCTGCATGGGCAAATTCCTCCGAGTTCAAACACAGCTTATGTTAGTGAGAATGTGTTTTTACCAGTATAGTTTTTGCTAGAAGAAGCTATACAAGCAGAGTCACGCTTACTCTGATACAACTGTGACTGGGCTTTTACTGATATGGGAAGGTGGTTTAAGAAAGCCAACCTCATGGTCACAGGGCTGGTTAGCCCTGTGATTTCAGGGCAGAACTGCCAACTATTTCAGTCCGGGGACATTCTGTCCCTAGCTGGTGTGTCATGGCAGTCCTGGACTTTTCCTTGCCAGCTTGTGTAGTTTTACAACTTCTGAGAGGTGGAGAAATGCGGTTGAGTTCACAAGAGGGAAAGGTGCACAGAAGTCTGTGGTTTCACACCCCCTGGTGTGTTCTTTGGGCTTTGTATGTGAAATGATGTCTGGCAGACTGCGGGTCTGCAACATGGTGCTAGTGCCTTAGGGGTGGACTGCCTCCCTCCCTTCGTTTCAGCAATGGAGCAAGTCTGAAAGTAGCAGCTCCTGCACGTGATGGCTGCAGCAGTATTTTCCTTCGGGATCCATAATGGTCTGAGACCTGCCTCTCATCTGTGGGCTGGAAGCTGGCTGTGCACAGGCAGCATCCACTGGAACATCTTTGGGGTCCGACTGTACAAGGACTCACCATCTACAGCCTCTCTGGACACACCTCAACAGGACAGTGACTGTTAGGGTCTGTCCTGTCCTCGATGCCTAGATAACAAGGCCGCCTCATGCACTCCCATTCACATAGACTTGAAGGAACAAGTGTCCTGGGTCCCTCTGGACTCAGACCTAGTGGGAGGTGGGTACCCATGACCTGTGGTCCTCTACAACCTCAGGGCTCATTCTGCTCAGTCCTATTTCTTTAATAAAACTACTAACCAAAAGAACAACTGTTGGGTTTCAGTCTTGCAACCCAACATTAAAAATAGCATTGCAAAGTTGACCTGGCTTGCTTACCTTAGATCTGATTTTACTGTCTCAGAGGTAATTAAGTGGCAAAGAAAAACTAAGCATACAGTGATGTTTCAGGGAGAAACAACCTGCTCGGAACATGAACCACACAGAAAATTGGTCTTGTCTCATTTTCAAGGTCCTCTCTCCTCCCAATTCATGGGAATTTTTGCTAATGGCTTTAATGAGAAATATCAGATCCTTATTTAATGGGGATTTCTGAACTTGTGAAATACATACTGGAAGTGTTCCTGCAGTTAGTAAGGGTTCTTACAACCATACTTCATGTGGTAGAGGAGGAGGAAGGAAGTTTTCTACCATACATGCAGGAATATTTCTCAACAAAGGAGTTTCCCCACCCACAATGCCAGCATGAGAGTCTCGTCAGAGGATGTCAGCTTGGGGCTCCACCACACGTGTGCTTCTGCTCCCTGCTGACGGGAAAGGGAGATACTCATAACTCTCTACAACTACCTGAAGGGGGGTTGTACTGAGGTGGGTGCTGGTCTCTTCTGTCGGGTGGCTGGAGGTAGGATGAGAGGAAATGGCCTCAGGTTGAGGCAGGGGAGATTTAGGTTAAATGTTAGGAAAAAATTCTTTACTGAGAGGGTTGTCAAGCATTGGAACAGGCTGCCCAGGGAAGTAGTTGAGTCACCATCCCTGGAGGTATTCAAAAAGCGCATAGATGAGGGACTCTGTGCCATAGTCTAGTGGGCATGGATGGTGGTTGGACTCGATCTCGAAGGTCTTTTCCAACCGAAACGATTCTATGATTCTATGATTGTAGGACTGTCCCTATAATGAAATTCATACCACGCTTTTGTTACGAGAATTCTGGAATATGTATTTAACTCCAATGTAGTCAAAACCTTTCTGTTTGAATGTCACATTTTAGAGCTGAATCATTTAAACAAATGCACTATGAATAAAAGATGTAGATCAATTTAAAAAACAATGTTATAAATTACATCAACATTGTAGGACACTATACATATATATCTAGAACACTTCATATACTGTTGTGGCTGAACAGCTTCCACAGGACATTCTTAATTAAAAATTGCAGGAGTGATGTTTATACCAGGTGCAAGAATTTCTTTAATAGATGTTATTTTTTCATCTACTGAAAATGCTGAAATACTCTGTCTTTTCAAGGTTGATGACCTTTAGAATATTTTGAAGCTTAACATACAGGGAACTGTACTGGATTTACTGGTACCTCTAAACACAGTCATTTGTTCTTCCCTTGTTATCACATCAGACTACAATCATTGCTTCACATTTATGATGCTCATAAAAATCCCATTCCATTTATCATTCTTGATGCACATCTGGTTGCTCTTCCTTAGAATGAATTGTTTTCTGCTAAAAATAACTCCTGGCTTATAGATATTTTTATTATTCGGTAATAGTTGGTATTTTTCTTTTGTAAATAAATCCTTGTCTTCAAGATTACTTTTTTCTAACTCTCTGCAGATCATTATGATGTGCTAAAACCACAAGATTGTTTGAATGTCCAGCATAAGCGCCTGTGGTTAAAGGTTACTTATCTTCTAGCAAATAGAGGTCACCTGGTTCCTACAAGTATTATAAACAAGTTGTTAGTATCTGCTTAGAAGCATAACCTTTTCAGCATCGTGTATTTTCTTAACACTTTCAAACATACGGTCTTTTTGTTTATAAGTTGGGGGTTTTTTTCCTGAAAAAGTAAAGGTAATATAAATCACTATACACAAGGCCCTGAAAGGTTAACATTTCAGCTTTGTGTTGTTCATTATGGACTCCTACAGTCACTCATCCATCTAAGTCTAAACACATACACAGGATATCTGATGTTAAAGGAGCAGTATGACACTTGCAAAAGTTAGGGAATGCCAGAATTAAGCTTCAGTCTCCTTATGCGTGGGCATACGCACATTATTTTTAATCACATGGAAACAGGCTGTTCTCTCCAGAAGCTTTCTGTCTCATTCACAGTAAAACCTAAGTGGCCTTCGTTTAACAAGATTATTCCTAGTTTTGCTCTTTGTGGTTGAATGGATAGCCTCATGTTATTCTAGTGTATACTACTGAAATCCTGTTCTCTATTCTGAGTGGTTGTTTTCAGAGTAGACTTCTTCAGATGTCTGCAACTATAGTCCTGGAATCACAGAATCACAGAATCATTTAGGTTGGAAAAGACCTGGAAGATCATTGAGTTGAGCCGTGATTGGAGTCATGGATGAATGCCTCATTGTTTTTCATAATATTTCAGTAAGAGAGGAGGAGGGTATTATTAGAGAAAGGAAATTGAAATGTAGAATCATTAAGATCAGAAGTTTCCATTGATTTTTGGGCACAGTGAGAATGAGTCATGCGCTTTCATTTCTCCTACAGGTGGACATAGTCCTCATCTGACAGGTATAGGTGAAAGTAGGTTCTTTCCAAAGCAGAGTGAAAAAACAGAAATGTTATGTGTTGTCATCTGGATACCTATGCTGTTTACAGGCTTTTTGTTGATGAGTATGTTCAGAAATTGGAGACACAGTGCTATTCAGAGGCCAGGGTTCCAGCCTGCGTTTTGTACAGGAACATCCCTGGGAAGATGTTTGCTCTTCTGTCCGGTTTATACTAGCTTTAACGCTGCTGCTCATTTCCTGCCTGTATTTGTTACAGTCCTGTCTCTCCCCTGTTCTGAGTTCTTGTTCAGTTCCAATCTCTGCTTTCCAGATTCTTCATTTCAGTCTCATTCTCATCATTGTCTTGTTGTAGATCTCTCATGCAAAGCGAAGTCTCTGTTCTGGTCCCAGCCCTTGTCTGGTCACTGCTATCTGATTTGTTCTGGTCATGTATTGCTCCCTCTGAACCACCCAGCTCAGTTTATTCTCGTTTCCAAATTCTTGCCCTGGGTTTCTCATTTAATTTTAATGTTGAACTTTCTTGCCAGTTTGCATTTGGTTGGCATTCAGCGACTATCCACCTTTGCAACGTCAGGTCCCACAAGGGGTGAAGACGTCCAGAGCACAGAGAGGAGAGCACTGTATCTCGGAGTCTATCTGCTGAGCTATGCATCCCACTCAGGAAATGTAAAATGTGAATTTTTGTTTTGGCCAAATTTGAGTAGGTTCTTAGCAGAAATGCAGTTGTAAGTCACAATAAAAGGATCTTGTAAAAGAAACCTTGATAAGTGAGAGAGTTTTCAGCTTTCTGGGTCTGCCTTTCTACGAGCCCTCAGGCAGCGTGGTTCAGCTGGGCTTCTCCTGGGCCTTGTAGGAAAGGGGAGTGAAAGAAACACCTTCTGTCTCTCATGGCTGCCAGAGCAGGGTGTAGTGGAGGAACTACTGCAGTACGGGAAGCTGGACGTGGAAGTCACGCCTCTGCACAGGTCTTACCTCCCTAGTTGGTCCCCTCTGTGGCTGTCTCCGCTGTCTGGAGCCTGCAAGAAGTGCCGAGAAGTGCTTTTTGAGGGCTTGTGCAGGGGGTAGAGGTCTGTGAGGACCATGGCGGTGTTTAGTGACCTGGCTTTACCTGTCGTGGTAGAGACATCTACCGCAGCTTGTTCTGCTGTCTGTGTGCTAAGCCAGCCATCCAGCCAGTGCTGTTTCCGCTCCTTTTCCTCAGAAGTCCTGAATGGAGGAATCATGTCAGCTGTCAGGAGAGATCTGCGATCTTTGGGCAGGAGGGGCTGGAGCACCCCCCACTCGCCCCATCCGCTGGGGCCGCTGTTCCCCGCTCTTTTCCCTCCTTCCCCTCCCGGTGCCAGCCTGCGCTGCCCCTCTGCGCTTCTGCTGTCGGGTGCTGCTGCCCCAGGGCACCCCTGCAGATGACAGCCTTTCTGCAAGCTGTCATTGACTGATGTCAGAGTGCGTTTTAAATAAAGTAGAAGTGCCTCATTTGCGCGGCTATTTTTCAAACCATAGGAGGCTCTGAATCTGTTATTATAAAGAGAAGAGAACTTCAAAGCCCTAAAAGAAAGAAGTCAGATAACTGCCAGGGAAGGGGAGAACAATTCCCTGACCAGGAAAGCAGACCAAAACCTGTTATTTTTATTTTCCATGGCGTGCGGATCAAAGATACCAAAACTTCAGGAATTACCAGTGAGCAAGCACTTTAGGAGGTGTCTCAAAACAGAAAAAAAGGTGTCCTGCTTTTATCAGTCATGCGTCGTGACAGCCTTCTTTGAGATGTTACTCAGTGTTCCTTTTACTGCCAGGCCTCTCAGCCATGTGTGCATACTTGGCTTTCTGAGTGATACAGGTCAAGGGCAAAGTGCCACGCAATGGTTTTAAACTTAGTTGTTCCTAAAACACACTTCTGTTGATGAGGTATCCAGCATAATGCTGTGCTTTGTCATTTTATAGAGTAATTTAAAAAAGATTAAAAACTCAAAATTTGGAAGAGACAGTAAGGCATGAATGTTTGGCAAGAATTTCCTAGATCAATCAGGCAACCAGACTAATTAATTTTGTTTCCAAGGGCGTTTTGTTTTGTTTTGTATTTCGTTAAGTGCTGCTGAAATCTCCCAGATTAACAGCATTTTAGACATTGAAGTTCTTTATTATTGAACAAACGTAGTACCATTCAAAACCCAACAATATAGATTGATTTTTCTTTATTGAACTCTACTACTGTTTAAGAAACTGTCCTCAGTTTGACAAGCTCGAAGGCTTGACCTGTGGGGCATTAAATAAATAATTAAATAAACTATTGCTAAGGTTACCAAACACTGTATTTGAATAAACAGATGCTTCCAACAGCCGTAACTCACATACACTTTAAAAGAAGCAGTATTGCTCAAATCATGTGAGTACTTGATAATCTTAGGTTCCTGTTTCAAGTTAAATGCTGTGGTGGACAGCTTTCTGAATTGCACATTTTTGCCTATTAATGTTTTATTAATAAATTAAAGTTTGAAAAACCGATCTGTTCGAGATTAAAGTATTGCCCAATACTTACATAGAGAAACAATATAAATCACAAAATACATTATTTTCTCAAAGGAGGCCTTGGCATATACAGGCATCCAGCTGCTTTTGGAATGAATCACACATAGATGCTGAACTGCTCACTTCTATAGTGACTCATTTCTAATATACTTCTTCGTTAGACCTCAGCTCAT
The DNA here is from genome assembly GCA_035590195.1 of Aviceda cuculoides. Classification (NCBI taxonomy): domain Eukaryota; kingdom Metazoa; phylum Chordata; class Aves; order Accipitriformes; family Accipitridae; genus Aviceda; species Aviceda cuculoides. Next base: position 13,619,038 of record JAVJGG010000032.1, on the reverse strand, counting down.
GAAACAAACAAATTCACCAGCACAAATTTTTCCTATCCCCACAGTTTATTTCAATCACTGTTGTTTCTTATAGTGTCATGTTTTCCGTGATGGAGGGGCCCAGATGCCTGAAAAGAGGAATAAAACAGTGTGTAGTATGAATGGGATGAAACCTTGGCTCCTTTTAAATTCACACACCAAAGTGCAAAACATTTCTTATTGTTTGAAAACTTCAAGGAAATGTTGACCTGGCTTGGTAAAAGGCACATCAATTGTCCTGTTGAAATGAGCACAAATTGTTTTGACTCTATTTCAGTTCAAAGGCAGTTTGGTATCTGAAACAATCTGCATTGTGTGGTCAGATATAACATGATTTCTTTTCCACTTCATTATCAGGAAAACGGAGGGAAGATAACATCATTAGTTCACTGACAAAAGCCCTATCTGGTAATAATTTCTGATGCTGAAATTTGCAGAGTTTGTAGATTGTATCTCTGTGGATATTACTACAATCCAAAAAAATGAGAGACTGAGTTAAATATCTGGTCACCTTTTAAACACTTTCCAAACCAGCCTGGTGTCTGAGATACTGTCATTGTTTTCTATTCTGTGTAAGCAGCTGAATGGGGGAATCTGGATATGAATAACTATTTACATTTACCATCTCTTTTATTCAGTGATCTTTTTGTGTGTGCGTGCGTGTGTCTTTATTTATTCAGATATGTAGACAATAGTAAAGTTATCTGGAAAGGCCATCAATTTTGCAGTGTTTTGTCTCTAAGGTCGTTCCTTCATGTTAGCTTCCAGAAACCAGTGGAATTACCAGTAATTTCATGTATTTTAGGGAATCCATGAAAAAGATGATGGTTTTTAAACTGAATACCCAATATAGTTTTGTATTTCTCTCATATCTTTCACTGAAATGACCCTAAGTATACCATTTCTGTATATAGAGTCTTACATGATGTTGCAAACTGCAATGTTGTGGGTATCCCCACATAAGTTATGACACCAAGTTGGGAGGCAGGGTTGATCTGCTCGAGCGTAGGGAGGGTCTACAGAGGGATCTGGACAGGCTGGATCGATGGGCTGAGGCCAATTGTATGAAGTTCAACAAGGCC
>JAVJGG010000032.1:13569726-13607747 GCA_035590195.1 Aviceda cuculoides | reverse complement strand
TGGTTCAGTGGGCATGAGTGATGGTTGGACTCGATGATCTTGAAGGTCTTTTCCAACCTAAATGATTCTATGATTCTATGAAAATTATCCTGGTTTTATAACTTGATAAATTGCTTTAAGTGAGTTTGAAGAGACAGAAAGGAAAGAGGAGTCTTGACAGAACAGCAGCTTAATTGTCAGTTAAATGGATGTGCTTGAAAAACCTGGGATATTGACTTCTGAAACAGAACGTTCAGTGCAGTGTTTGCTACATAGCCAGCAAAAATCCTATTTTGAGTGAACTGGAATTGCCAACTAAGTATTGCCATAAAGAGATAGGCTATAATTTTCAACACTAAGGATGCTAACACCATTTTTTGAATCATACTGCCAGTTATAGAAACTGCATTTTATATAGCTAAAATTTTCTTTACAGTTCCAATTGTATAAATGTTTTAAACGCAATTTCAAATCTACTTGGCAGTATATCTTTAATTGGTTGTGCATTCTTCTGCAGAGGTGACTTTAGATGTACAGAACTCCCACTGACTACCAAATGTTTTGTCTTGTATAAGAAGACAGAAGTAAGGTCCATAACTAAACTTTAAATGTAAAAGCATTTCTGGCATTATTACACTTCTCAGAGCCATTCAGAGCTGTAGATTTTTAAGGAGAAGATACATTGCTAAAATCACCCCCTAGATGAAACAGAATTTCTATAGAAAAGGAAATTTTCTTCTGAGAACTGTTATTCTCTCTGTTTTCTCTTAGCAAATTCAAATGACTGCCTGGCCATTTCATTTATTAAAATGACAGCTCAAATTCTAATACTGAACATGTAGCTACCAACAAAGCTTTATACGATTGTTCCTTAGAAGTCATCAAAGATATATGAAAACATGTGTATAGCTGCAGATGCACATAATGAGTATTGTTGTTCAAAGGGAACTGGCACAGTGTTTGCATTAAACTTTTAAAAGACTGCTTGAAAATATTCTCAGTGAGAGAGAGTTTTGTTTTCTTCCTTGTCTCAGACTTACATAAATAACTGTATGCATTTCAGCCCAACAAGCAGGAAGACTGATCATGGGACAAAGAAGGGAATCTCAAGCAAGACTTGGAGGATTGCTCATACTGATATTTTTTGCAGATTGTTTGTGTTGGGGTGCCAAGAATTTTTAATATGTGTTAAGACGAGCTGTGTGCCTGCCTACTGTCTGCACAGTCAGATCAGACTTGTATAGTTTTGGTACTACAGATTTCAGCTGGTTTGTTTATTATAATACAGCTGGGCTTCTAAGTCTGCAGCTGAAATTACTGCAAGAAGTGGAATAGTATGTTGCTTTTCACAACTTCATGCTGTATTTCACAGGAGCTTTTAAGCTGTGCTGCTTACAGATTTTATTGAGGTATAGATGCAAGAACAGATAGATGTCTGTTTATTTGCATAAAAGGAGTCAGTCACTTTCTGGAGCCAAAACCTCAAGGGTGGGCGCTGTTTGGCCTCTATGACTTTAAGCTTTCCTATTAATGTAAAAAAGCTATTTGTCTGAATTTGTTTTTTATTTTGATATGCTAAGTTTTTTTTTTTAAAGATACTGACTGCCGTATAAAACAAACCAGGCCATGGTTCTCAGTACGAACTAGTAAACATAACTGACTCCTGTTTTATAGGAAAAATAAAGGGCTCAATAAAGGTTAAAGTTGGCTGAGAAAGTCATAATCAAAGAATCTCATCAAGAAACCTGATTAGTTTTATAGGCCAAGAAAAGCTAAAGTCACTCAATATTAGGGTCTTTCGTGGAAGAGAAGATGGATTCATAAATCCATGAGAAAGACAAGTTCAGATGTTGTGGCCCTGCCTGTTTTACAGATGTTTCTGGCAGCACACCACTTTTATCCTCCTGTTGCCAGTGCTGTGGAAACCCTGAGCAGAACACCACAATGAGCCTAGATGTCCTATACATCTCTATCATGGGGGTATGTTGAGTCTAAGACTTCTTGACTCACAAATGTAGACAGGGATGAGCACATCAGTGTTTCTGTGTTAATGATGGTTAATTTGGCCCTACCTTTCATGAAATGGTGCTTCATGGAGATAGGTTGGGACTGGACCTACAGTTGTGGAGGAATTCAGGTTTTCTGCCCAGGTGGGCACCACAGGGCTTTTAAAACAGACTTGGGGAATCTGTGCTTAATTTATTGCCCATTAACAGAAACTTCTGATCAACATTTTGTGTATTAAGATGAAAATAACATAAAAAATTAAACAAAGAAACAGCTTTCCTCCCCCTTCCCCAGGCTCAGCTTCAGCCAAAAACCTACCCTCCCCACTTCCTAGTCTCAACTTCTCTCATTTTCATTGAGGATTACACTTGGTCTGTACAAATTCCTCCAGTGAGGTGAGGAGTGGTGCAGGAGGCTGGCGTTGCGTGTACAAATTTTGGTCTGCAGCTCGGAGCTTCTTACTGTTCCTTTGCTGCTGCTCTTTTGTTTAGTACTCCTGCCCTTGTGTAGGTTGCCCCTGTGCTGCAGCCCCTCAGGGACGTTCCTTGTCTTGGCATGACATGCAGCAGTTGGGGACCTGCCACTCAACACGCAACACACACACACACACCAGCGTGTGCTGTTGAAGGTGTTAATTTTATTTGATACTTAAAATGTTTATTGAGTGTAGGTAGGGGATGGCTCCTCAGCCCAGTTAGAGACTTGTCTGCAAGAGAAGCGACACAAGTTCTGCTCCCCAGTCCAACTAAAATCTAATTATTTTGCTTTACAGACTAGAAGAGCTTTAGCAGAGGAAGCTGAAAGAGACTTGGCCTGAGTGGTTCCTGAAAGGATATCTGAAAGGTAGGAGTCCTTGATCCAGACACGAGTCTGAGGCCAAATTCAGACATGAATTCAGTCGAGACACTGAATTCAGACGTGAGTGATTTGATGTCAAATCTTCCACATCCTGTGTGAATGCTTTCTGATGCAGCTAGTTAAAAAAGTGCTGTCAGTCATCACCACGACTGTGTATCCACAAGAAACCTAATCCCGCTATTCAGTGTGCCTTTAGTTCAACTGTTGGATTTAGATACTAGGTGGTCTAATCACTGGTTTTCTGGAGATCTCAGGTGGGAGTAACGTCCCTTGCCCAGGCCAGAATATTTCAGGAATGCCAGTGACACAAGACTACAGTCGTGTAGGTAATTTCAAGCCAAGAAGGAATGTGCTAGTGTTTTCAGGCACTTCGAACATGAGGTAGATGTTTGCCTGGGTTATTCTGAGATGCACTATTGATCCTAAAGGCTTAAAATTCTGTTTTAAGCACCAAAGGACATGAGTTTATACATGGGATTCGTTTAGAAATTTCATATTAAAATAACAGAAGAAATTACAAAAAACTATGGAAGAATAAGGTCCTTTTGAGAAGGCCTGATGATAAACTGTTCATGATTCCACATATTTCTTGATTAGAAGAGCCTCATTATCCCTTTTTCCTGGTAAGATATACTATCAAACATAATAGATTAAAATAAGTTGCCGAAGGTTTAATTTATTTCATCACCTGTAGAAATATCTGGCAGAGACTTTTGTGTGGGGATGTAGCTGCTTTGCATTTCTCAATACTTCCAGTTTATAAACGTAACTAAATAGAGCAATAAAATATCAATGTGATTGTCCAGAACAGCTGCAGTTCAGTGCACTGGGACCACACACGCAGCTTCTATCTGTTGACAGGGACAGCGTAAATTTGTGATTATCTCTGATATTTTGCAGTGAAGTATGTGTCTATGTTTTGTTTTTCAGAACAGTTGTTTCTCTTGTTTTGGCTTACTGGGCAAGAGTCCTTTCTTTTTCCCTAATAGAATATTCTACTTCTGACTAAGCTGTATTTAAAAAATATTATCTGTTATTTTCAAACCACTCATATCTCACATAAAGAGTACTATGTTGTAGTTATTTGTTGTTATTCTTATGGTAGGTATACACTTAAGGTCATTGTATTGCTTGCTCAGTGCTTATGAGCTTGCTTTGGTGTCTGAATTTGCAAAGTACTGAATGCTGCTACTGATAGAGGTAGGCTTTAAACCACTTACTTAATTCCACTGAAACCTATGGTACTACTTGTGTCCTTAAGGGTAAGCATGTGGTCAGTATTTTGCTGGACTAAGTTCAGAAAGCTCAGTGCTTTGCAGCCTGGCTTATCAAGCACCAATAATGCAGTTTTAAAATCTTAATTTAAAGCTTAGCTGGACAAGGCAAGATTTCTATCGGGTAATGCAATCTGCTTGTGATCCTTTCTTCAGTTTCCAGTGTAATGTTAGCTTGCGTATAGACAGAAGTGCATCAGGGCCGCTTGCATAGTAAATGAAGGGCTGCCCGAGTCATAGGGTAATGCATTGACAATGCATTTAGCTAACAGATTTAACTCTGGTTTTTAGAATGAGTCCTAACTGTATATCATGTATAAACACAAACATGTCTGATGCCCAGCATGACTCATTTTTAGTTATTAATACAATCCTTGAGATAAGGTATTTGACAAGAACATGCCTTTATGCATGCTGAAACTAAGATGGTTATATAATACCAGGAGTAGCAAACAACTTTTTCAAAGTCTCATGGAAACCATTCAGGAGTGGGAATTGAATGCCAATTTCATTATCACCTATAAGGAGCCAAACAATGAGGCATTGTAGGCTCACAGACTGTGCTCAGAACAGGAGGTTTAAGTGCATCAGCCAGTCGGTAAACTCAGTCAGGCTAAATCCTGTCAGATGGAATATGTCTGTTAACAAAGCCATTAAGTGTATTTTAAATGTTAAAACTTTCGTAAGGAATGTTCATGGGATGAACAAGGGAGGATGCAACGAGTCAGGCAGTAAAGTTCATAGTAATAGTGGGTCCATAGTTGTTTTTTATCCACTGGTCTCAGGACATTTTACCATGTATGCAACTGTTTTTATGTGCATTTTACAGACCTGAAAATGAACTTAGGGGCTGCGTTCAAAGAGAACAATAACATTTTAAGCTAAGGAAGGAAGATGCTAGAGAGGTAGAGAGGAAGTGTTGAAAATACTTCTTGATTGCAGTGTGTTTGTGGGGGAAAAGAATTCTGATGAACCTAGTTTTGAATAACTACTGATGTTGCAATTTGCCAGGTTACCAATTTTATGTTACAGTATAGAAGTACTGGTAAGAATTTATTTCTACAATTCTGTCGGGTTTCTAAGGAAGTTCTCTTTTTTCACCTGAACAATTAATTGAGAAACTGTAAGAAAAAAAATCAATAAACAGGGTCCGTGAAAAAGGATCTTCCTTTTGCCTAGTTACATCCACCACTTAAATAACAGTAGGAAGAGGCTGGATTTAAGAGAAAGAAGAGCCAAGATGGTTCTGACTGTATAGAAGCCCTGCCCTGAGTCAGGAACCTTCTGGAAAAGTCTACAATGTCCTTTAAAGAAATCACAAGAGAAATGGTGCCCTGGTTAATGGTAAAGGACTACAGCTGTGATACTTCTAATTTAGTCTAATTGTAGCATTCTAATAATACTACTTTTCTACTTGAGAATACAGAATTGGAAAGCTTTGTATCTCCTGGTACCCTCTAAATATGCAGAACTTTTGTCAAAGATCATGCGGGGCAAAATGTGTTAAATCAACACTTTCTCCCTTTTGCTCTGTACACCTTCAGGTAAAATATATTCCTTTCGACTTAACAAGGATACAGACAGCTGTTATTCAGACTGAAACAGTGATTTGATGAAGGAGTCAGAATTTTAATGTTTGGAGACTCTCTTGTGTTGGTGGAATAGCTCTTTCAGGCATTTCCTGAAGAGGACAGAGGTAGAGCACTACCGAATAATACCTGCAGTGCTCTTCAGGAAGTTCTGCCCAGAAGAAGCTCCATCTATCTTCTTGGCAGAGGTGACAATAAATATTTTCCTCTTGAATTTATTTCTTAGCAGCAGTTAGCTTTTACCTTCCAGAGCCGATTGCATTCAATAAAAATCATGTTCCAAAATGTTGACAAGGAAGAAGGATCCAACCTGCTGAACTTTTACAGATGTGTTGATATTCACATGCATCCCTCACACATTGCACGGCTAGCAGTTACATGTAATAATCACCAGATAGGTTTTTATTGATGCGATCCCAACGTAAATTTTTTCTGCTCATACTTATTAAAAGGAATAGTAGGGTGTTATTCCTTTATGGTGCCATTGACTCTGTAATTTGAATCTAATTGTGGTGAATCATATCACTCTTTGCAGGTAAGAAATTATAGTCCCCTCTTCACAGGCAAGAAAACACAGAAGAAGTTGTAATTTGTAGCAGGTGTTACAGAGCTATATGTGATAAAACCATGTGCAGAATTTGATACCTTGACTGTTAGTTCTGTGTGCTGATGCAGCTATTCTTCACCAGCACCCTCACAAAGCAGAAGAGTGGGAAAAGTTGTGGGTGGGATTTTTCATTCATTTCTAGGGTTTTTCAATGAAGATTCTGCTATACCAAATATAGGACTTGTCAGTCTTTAAAATAATATAATATAAGGGAATTTCCAATACATTTTTGTTTCTATTTGTTTTACTTTCACAGGTTCTCCAGGGAAATTTTTTTCTTTAAAATTCCCAGGATGACAGAAGAGTCCTTGGTGACAAGTTGTTATAAGAACCTTCTTTCTCTTAGTGCAAATTCTTATGTGAAAAAGCTTGAAAAATTTTTTTTCTCTTGCAACACTTACACATTGTGGAAATTAGGAAGGCCTAAAGGGGACAGCGAAACCCAGCTAACATCCATTTCACAAGAACAGTAGCATCTCTCATCTTGAGGAACATGTGAATTTAGATCCAGATTGGGACTTACATCTAACTCTAACTGTAAACTTTCTCCAATTGTTGTCTGTTGTTTCTGTGGATCCACAAATCCCCATTGCCATGCAAGTATAAAGCAAAATTATTGCAAACCTCAACAGTAACAATAAAACAATAAAATCTAGAGTCCAGTCTGGCAAAATCAACCCCCCACAAGATGCTACTTGAGAGGTCTGAGAGAATTTATCCATTAAGTTAGAAATAGAACTCAAAATTCTTATATTTCATGTACAGCCTCAACATTAACACAGCATGCAGGCATTGTGGACACCAGGATTCATACAGTAAGTAGGGAGGATCAAAAAGTCCATAAGTTTAGACTGAATTTAAAATTTGAATTGGGCTGTAGTAAATTACTTCATAAAATGTCCTCATCTCAAATTCCTTCTAGTATCATCTATTTGAGCCCCCTTCTTAACTCAGTTAGCCAGAATAACCCTTCAGGTTTTTATTCCCTGAAGACCTCTCATAATGTGAAATGGGACTGAGATATTTTCCTCACCTGTGGTCCAGATTTTTTTCAGTTTTGAGCAACAGATGCTAGTGTTAGGACCATTTCTCATCTTCTTACTTTTCCCCATAGATTTCATAGACTTGTGCTTCTCAGACTGGACTTCCAGCTCAGATGTTCCAGTCTGTGACCTAGGGAAGCCAGAAAATTTAGCTGTTTTAACATGAACATGCTCTTATTCTGTCACCACTGAGTTAAACAAAGGTAACAAATGTTTCTAAAATTGAGCTTTTCTTCTTCAGAGAAATTCAAATGTAACCATGTAAAAGGAGCTGAACTCACATGTTTATTTCCAATATGTTGGAATATTTCCAACAATATGTCCAACTAGTTATGCATTTCATGGGAAAACTAGCAATCTGTAAGGTGAATTAATATTTTCAAACCTAATATCCTTATGTAGGATCCTCCTCTGAAAATGTAGTTTATGTGCCTGACCTTTGAAGCCACCTTGTTATAGAGCTCCGGCTGAAACGGTTGTGTAATCAAGCTAGGATTTGGTTGGTTTGTTTTTCTTCTGTTAGTCATGAATGGGTTAGGAATGAACTAGCATGGTTTGCGATGACAGATTTAGTATGTTGTTGTCCTCCAGTTTTTTCACAGACTTCTGTCTGTGTGTGTGTTTACATCTACATAGGCTTGTGAGAATTAATAAAGCTACAGAGTCGAGGTTTTTCACAGTGAGAAGTCAGTAGTGTCTCTGTTGGAGACTGCTCGTGTTTGTCTTCGTTTGTCAATGCTTTTATTTAACCACAAAACCGAATTAAATAAAAATGCTTCATTTCAATTAAGAGTTTTGGCATAGGTCCTTAGACCAATTTTCAGGACATCCAGATGCAAAGAAATTTTGGTATTTGCCCCAAACTTTATTCCCTGGACTTGTTTCCAGAAGGCCAATATAAATCAGAGTTTGCGTACAAGACAGAAGGTAAAAAAGAAGCAACTTTTTAAGTATTCCTACTTGGCATGGGAAGTCAGTATTATATAGCTGACTATCTCCCTAGGTTATGAACATTCTCCTGCCATGTGCGTGTCATCCTTTGAGCCCAGGTTTTACTGGTGTGATAACACTGAATTTGTGTAAATGGTGTCATGTGTATTTCAAGGTCTGTTGTTAAAACCCAGCCGTATATAGGAATGCCTTTTTATTCCTCATGCCAAATTTTCCCTGGGATGGAAGCTCTAAGATGTACACTGTTGCTTTACACTTTCAGGCTTGAATGCCTCTTTTTATAGCAGGTAGTAGATATATTTCCTTTTGTTGACTGTAGTAGCTGTTATTTTATCACAGATCTGCTTCAGAGTACACGTGAGGTAGGTTGGCAACAGTTTCTGTCAGCTGCTCACATGATTTATTTTCATCATTTTGTGCGTCTCTGTCTAACTGAAGTTATGTCCTCATCCAAGCCAAAATTCATTATGCTGAGACACACATGGTAATGTTATGATTATCTCTTAGTATTACTGGAAACAGGCATCAAATAATGTGTGATGTGTTGTTTTGAGTTCTTTTCTATCATAAATTCTGTAAGTAATGTGGCAGTTGAGGTAAACAAGATTATGTGCAAAGTGTGCGTCACTAGAAGATAGTAAAAATTGCTCTTTTTTGTACTTTCCATATTCCAGAAACTTATAACTCATGCTTGCTCATTTTCATCTGTCTCAGCTAGTGATGACAAACCAAGGGAGAAAATAAGAACACAGCAGAACTTACCTGGGATCTCAAACAGTGACCTTTTCTCTTAGCATGGGCTTGTCTTGTATACGATGTTTTGCTTCCCATTTCTAGGTGCAAATGAAATAGATGAAAAATGTAATGAGATGGAGTCTTTTCTACTTTTGACTTTCAAATGCAAGCTGGCAGGCAGGATGATGACAGGTTGTTGAACACTGTGGATCACTTTGGTTGCAATCTTATTTTTAGTGGACAGTTTTGGAAACTTCAAAACTGAAAAACATTCTCAGTTGAAGTTCTGTCTTCTGACAACTGAGCAGGCATCACAACTTTATTTGTCCCTTCACCACTAATGTTATTCTCCAGGTAGAAGTATGTAGAAGCTAACATGTAGTAGGCTTGATGGGCAGTATGTAGATTGAGTTCGCATCATGGATGTTCATCCTTATAATTGTTTTCTAAATAATGTCTAAAAGTATAGTTATGAGAACACTTTTTAGTCGTCTGATCCAGGAGTTCAGACCTATCCCATTTCCCAGCCTTATGTCAAGGCCAAATCCTTATGTCCACCAGTCCTTCCCCCCTGTGCCTACACTCGATTCCTGTGGAAATGAAATCCTGTGCATGGGCTGGCAGGGAATTGAGGCCATATTTTGGCAGATCCCTGGTCTGCATAATGGGAGAACAGTAATCCAGGGATCTGGAAGGAACTGCGTCTCAAATCTTGATGGAGGTTTTCCCAAAATCTTCTATGGGCAAAAGTAAACTTGTGAACAAATGCTTTAAGGGGAAAAGTGAATAGGAATAAAGTGGAAGCAGGGGAGAAAAGGTCAGATGAGATTCGTCAAGGAAGAAGGAAAGGTGAGCATGCTTGGCAGTGGGAGTGGGATAGTGAAGCGAGAAGTGGATTCCCTCTTTTCTGTGGATACTGTTCAACAGATGGACGGTAAACGCAGACAAAAATGACAGAATGTGCACTATTGAGTGGTCTGGTAACGTCAGCAAACCTGAGGGGATCTTAATTTCCTGGTGCTTCTCCTATTGAAAGGAGCTCTGTAGGCTTCCTTGCAAAGTATAGGACCTTGTCTCTTCTCTGCTAAGCTCAAAGCAGTGGCTTCTTTGAAGGCTTGCCTCAGGGTTTGAGTTTGGGGTTTTTATTTACTATTGATAGTTATGAAAGTGGACTGAGGTTTAATTCTCTTCATTGCCATCACTGGATTTGTTTATTCCAGACTTGGAGCAGGTTCTGGTTTTCATGAGAAATTGTCACCTGAAAACCAATGATGTCTTCATCTTGATAAGGATATGACCTAACAACTAGGAATGTGGTTGCGGTCTGGGGATTTTCTTTCAGTTTAAATTCAATATTTTGTCCTAGAACGTACTTTGCCTAATTTCTGATCCTTTATACAGATGGTAGTTGCAGTGCCATAATATGTGCATATAGGAGTACCTCAGCTTGCATTAAGTGATATTCTAGTCCTGGTGGTGTTAGGAGAGGGCAAAAACACTAAAAGGTGAACAAAAGCTATTAAACTAACATTTTTTTCCCCAAAATTTTAGTCCCAGAGTCATGCAATTAGAGTTAGCTATAATATATACTATTTCTATATTTCTGTGGCTGATACCTTCTGACATTGCACTTGATGACACCAAGTATTGAGATAAGATTTCTTGTGATAACAATTGTACCTTAATAGGATCTAACTGTTGACTAAAAACTTTCGTATCATAAAAGTAATACACAGCTTAGTGATTGCTCAATTAAGGATAATTATGTTATGTCATTCTATTTATCTCATTGACTTAGAACAATGATTGGTGGAAACTCAGTATAATATACTTATCTGTTGTGAAATTCTTGTCTGTGATTCTACACATCTAAGAAAAGATGAAATGTCTTCACCTTAAAAAACTTGGATACCTTTATTTGTAAATTAAAGAAACCTTGAGTATATTGTCAGTAAAATTCCACAGTCGATGGAGGCAAATTTCCCATCGGGACCTGCCCAAATCAGAACTTGCAGAATTTGGCCCAGTCACACAACTGGCACAGCATATATCTGTCTTTGGTTTGTGTGGCAAGGTTTTGGTAGTGGGTGGACTACAGGGGTGGCTTCTGTGAGAAGCTGCTAGAAGCTTCCCCTATGTCCGACAGAGCCAATACCAGCCGGCTCCAAGATGGACACGCCGCTGGCCAAGGCCGAGCCCATCAGTGACAGTGGTAGCGCCTCTGTGATAACAGATTTAAGAAGGGGGAAAAACCCTCCCTGTGCAACAGCAGCCAGCTGAGAGGAGTGAGAATATGTGAGAGAAACAACCCTGCAGACCCCCAGGTCAGTGAAGAGGGAGAGGGAGGAGGTGCTCCAGGCGTTGGAGCAGAGATTCCCCTGCAGCCCGTGGGGAAGACCATGGTGAGGCAGGCTGTCCCCCTGCAGCCCAGGGAGGTCCATGGTAGAGCAGATATGCACCTGCAGCCCGTGGAGGACCCCACACCAGAGCAGGTGGGTCCCTGAAGGAGTCTGTGACCCCGTGGGAAGCCTGTGCTGGAGCAGGGTCCTGGCAGGACCTGTGGCCCCATACAGAGAGGAGCCCACGCTGGAGCAGGTTTTCTGGCAGGACTTGTGACCCTGTGGGGCACCCGTGCTGGAGCAGTCTGTGCCTGAAGGACTGCAGCCTGTGGGACAGACCCCACATTGGAGCAGGGAAAGAATGAAGTGTCCTGCCCCTGAGGAGGAAAGAGCAGTAGAAACAACGTGTGATGAACTGACCACAGCCCCCATTCCCCATCCCCTGTGCCACTTGGCGGGAAGGAGGTAGAGAAAATTGTGAGTTGTTGAGCCCAGGAAGAAGGGAGGGTTGTGGAGAAGGTGTTTTAAGATTTCATTTTATTTCTCATTATCCTACTCTGATTTGATTGGTAATAAATTAAATTGATTTCCCAGAGTCAAATCTGTTTTGCCCGTGATGGTAATTGCTGAGTGATCTCTCCCTATCCTTATCTCAACCCATGAGCCTTTTGTTGTATTTTTTCTTCCTCTGTCCATCTGAGGAGGGGAGTGATAGAGTGGCTTTGATGGGCACCTAGCATCCAGCCAATGTGTATGTATCCTTTTTATTTTCTTCAGTAGTGCAATATGACTCTGTGGTGTTCTGTAAGGGTTTGTTGGTGTTTTCTGTTACGGCATAATGTGTCAAGGTCAAACCCACCACAATATCTTACCATTTAATTTGTAATTTTTCATTATCTTCAGCTGTCCTGGACAGACATGTAAGTTGTGCACACAGGCCTTAAGAAGGAGAAAAGCCTACTTGTCAAAGTGTTTTGCTGTGATGGAACCAGTGAATGAATGAGAAAGACTAAAGTAGTATGATTGAGAAGGCTGGACTATCAAATAGAGAGAAATAAATTCTGAGGAGGGGCTATCATGCAAATACAGAGTTACTGGGAGAGGCAAAGGAAACTTTTGCCTGCTTATTAACATGAGTCAATGCAGCACGTGTTCATGCAACAATGAGACGCATCTCCCCCTGCAGCATTGTACACACCAACCTAGAGACCCTTATGTAGGAGCAGCAATCAGTTAGGTGAAACTCATTTACCATCACAAATTAGGTGTACTCACATCCGCTCATTTCAAGGCCAGAAAGTGGTGTTGGTGGGATAAGCTCTTTCAAATGTGTTCAAATTAAATATGACAGCAAGTATTAATGAATGAAAAGACCCATTTCAATCCAAAAGCTTAGGTAAATGTATCAGAATTTCCTGAGGGAATTTCCAAGTTCTGAAATCTATTCTTTTTCTAATAATGGAGTATTAAAACATCGGGTTGTACTGGTGTCCAAAAAAATGAATTTTTTGTGTTCTTTTTCCCTCCCAGGAATGTTTGAATGGCCTATTAGTGCTGGTAGGCTGAAAGTGGGGAGTCAAATGACTGCTAGAAGCACAGATGTTCTTGAAACATGTGGGCTTACCTTTAGAATAAAATCTGCAAAAATATTTAGGCACTGACGTTCTATCAGTTTCATGTTGGTGCCTGAATATCTTTGAGGATCTAGCCCTTAATTACTATAGTGGAGGTAAACAGAAACATCTAAGATAAGACAACCTGAGTTTTAAAAACCTGAACATCTGCAGTTATTATCAACTTCGACAGGAACTGCATGTTTGGTGGCAGGAAAGTGGAGATTAATTAGTACATGCAAGAAAAATCATAGTTCATTGCAATAAATTTGTCCTTATGAATAATTTCTGCAGCTTCACTGTTTGATAGTGATCCTTTGCACATCACCCAATCCTGTCCCTTTTCTTATGAAATGGAGGTTAAAGAAGAAATTTGTTAATAAGATTTTGCCGTCTAGATATTGATCCCAGGTTGTGATGCAGAAGATATCTGGAATGCAGGAGAATAGTAAACTTTAGCTGAAAGCTGCTTCCACATTTATTTAATTTGCAGTGCTCCTTGTTTATTCTCATATTTTTCAGGTGAAGTATGTGCTTTATAATTTGATTAATAAGAATGGAGTTTCCTGCTGAAAGTAATTAAAAAGGGCCAGATTTATCCACTTCCTTGTGCTTTCCTGATTTTTGCACAAATTTTGAAAATTTGAGACCTACTTCAGTGATGATTCTAAAACACTACCTATGTTCGTCTTTCAAGAAAACCCACCCTTTCTCTATTTCCTTAATTTTTGAACAATCTGTCCATGCTGCTATTTGATACATAGACCATTTTCTTTTATGCAGAACAACATATAAACAGTTGCTCCTTTTACACATCTGATGCAATAATAACATTGGTATCAGCCTCAGTGAGCTGGAATTTCCTGCATAGTGGACATACCACACCAGAAGCTTCAGTTAGTTAAGCCACCAGATAAACCAGAGAATTTCTCAAAGCTGCTGCTTCCATTACAGAATTATACACCGCTTACACCTCCTCTATCCCATCTGTCCTAGGCAAACTTTAGCATGGTCTTTCAGAGCCAAATTGTCTGAAAGGCTGTCACTTCAACCTCATGAATGTCTCTGCTTCAAAAGACAGGTCCATGGTCTCTAACAGTAGCATGAGGTTACATATACACACAATTATATTTTGGAAATGCATCTGTGAGCTTTTCAGGGCAATACTTCTGGCTTACTGTGAATAAGTCATCTCCTCTGCTTTCTTAAGATTACTACTGAAGATTGTTCTGCAGTATTATGTCCTTGATGTGAAGTAGAGCCAGAAAAAAGGCTCCAGACTTGTCCTTTCTGCACAATATAATCCATATATATTTATCCTGTCTTATTTTCTAAACACATTTCTGATTTTGCCTAGTATAAAAATCACCCCAACTTCCCTAGGGAAAAACACCGTCCAACACATCTGTGCAGAAACAGTCTCTGCTATAATGGAACAGCAAAAAAAAATACACTCTTCACATCGATGATTAATGTAACTAGACTTGGTATAGCCCAGTAGCAAAATGTTTGGGTTTTGGTATGTGGAAAATGTGTTAGTAGTGTAATTCACTTTGGTATGATGTAAGTACTTTCTGAAAAAGCTAGAAAAAATAATAAGATAAAAAAAATTCTGTTCTTACCAAAGCAAACAATGGTGAGGTGTTAATTTAGCAGAAATTAATTCATCAGTTCTTATTCGCTTGGCTGAGAAATTGAATGATCAGATATGCTTAATAACCTGTTTTGGATAGAATGTGCTGAAGGACAAAGGAAAAAACTTTAAAATAACAATTCCAGAAGAAATCTGCAAAGTTATGCAAGGTTCATACAGTTATAGAATCACAGAAATGTTTGTTAGAAAGGACCAGTGGAGCTCTGTACTCCAGCATCCAACTGGAGCAGTACTATTGCCAAACAATTATAGCAGCCATGGCTTTATCCATTCAAGTCTTGAGAACCTCTAAGACAGAGGATTTCAGCCCCTCTCTGGTTAATTGTTCCAGTGATGCATCACCTTCCTAATGAAAACATTTTTTCTACTATTCAGTCTGAACCTCCTAAATCACAGCTTGTGCGTATTTTCCTGAGTTTTATCAGCTGCAACTAGGAAAAAGTTCGTCTCCATCAACTTTGTCACTCCCTTCATGTAGCCATAAGTTGCATTTAGATTCCTCTCAGCCTCCTCTTTGCATTTATCACTGCATTTGGCACCAGTTCTTTGCTGTTTTGAGCAACAGGACAACTGGAGTATCACCCAGCTTGTTCCTGCTAGCATTTGTGTTGTGAAATTGCCATGAATATCATTAAGACAATGCTGTTGCTCTCCTAGTAGATGGCTATATGGGTGGAATCAGCTACAAAGATGAGAGCCTGTGATTGCGAGTCTTCTGCTAATTATTTCTAGAAAGCTTCATGCTCTCCCTCTTGATCAAGTAATCTGTGACAGGCCCTAGGATCCTGTGTTCCTTCTTCCTCTTGATCTTGACTAAGAGGCTCACAACAGACACATCTTCACCTTCTTTCTGGAGCTCCTTGACACAAGAGTGGGACTCCCCCTCCTCTTGTTCACTGCCTGTCTTTCTCAGTCTTTGCCTATCCATGACCTTGTCCCAGTTTGTGCACTATCCCATCAGGTCTACCAGATTCTGCTCATGTGGTAGCCCCACAAATGGCCTGGACTTGCAGTTCTTCTTTGTTGCCCAGGCTCTGCACATTAGTGTACAAACACCTATGGAAAGCCTCCTCCTTTCTGAAACATAGCAGTGTGATCAAAGAAGACATGTCTTTGCTGGTGACATGAGCTGTGTAGCTGTGCATTCATTGGCAGCTGAATGCATCTGCTCCTTCCTGGGCTCTTACTCTTGACCAGAAAGACTAAAGATAACACTATATGAGCCTTTGTTCCTCTCAGCTTTGTCTCCAAAGCCCATCATCTTTAACCTGCTCAGGGTTTCCTCTGGATGTCATTGGTGCCTGAAAGGTTGCTTGTCAGGGATATTAGTCAGAAGGTTTGAAACTAGAAGCCTGTTCAAGTCTAAATAAGTCCTAATGAAACTGTGTAATGATGTGCACATCTGGAAGAAGAAAAGTATACTCTGAACAGCGTGAATTCTGTCCATTTTCCATCCCAAAGGAAGACAGTTGCAAATGCAGGTGACTGCATCTTACATTGCTGAGCTGCAAGACAAATCAAATCATTAGAGTTATGAATATTGAATGCACATTTGCAAACAAAGAACCTATGAGACGTGTCTACACCCCAGGGAAACATATCCACAGTCACAGAGACTGTGATTTCAAGGAGGTACAGAGAAACTGATTTAACAGTAGCCTGTAAGCAACAATACAGTCCATAACAAATAATGTCAATTTAGCAACATTTAAAAAGAGTGGTGGTGTTTAGTTTGCTTCCATTATATTCTCTAATTCCTGTCTGAAATATCAAATTCTGATAGGCTTCATGCTGAAATAGTAGGGAAGAATAGCAGATACAACATTATGACATTAAAGCACCGGAGTGGCAATGCTTATATAGAAGTAGCAATGCTACTTTGCAAAAGGAACAACCTCTCAAAGCAGAATGAAAAACTCATCCCCACATAACTGTACAAATGGCAGAGGACAGTAAAACAAGGCTCCTTCCAAACAGTTATTATCAGTGAATGCTGTGTGGTAGAGCTGATTTCAGAATGCAGAATACTTTGGCATTCAAGAGGGAGTTATGCAATACAAAAGGTGCGTAAATCTCCTTTCTTTGTGCATACACATATTGACGTAGCTAGGTGTCTATTTACGTGCCCACATCACTGCACATACTCCATCTAATTAGCCCAGAAAGGGTTAATCAAGGGCATAGTTACCTCTCTAGTTGGAATTAGCTTGCCAGTCAGAAAAGAGATATGAAGAAACCTGTAGCCTAGAGCAAAATGGAGGCAGTGAGTAGGTTGTTGTGTTATTTTCACAGCTTTGCTCAGCCTGTGTCTCAGAAGTGCTGCTAAAGGCGATGTGAGGTATGCAGGGGGAGTGTGGCTAAGAGTAAAGAGTAAGAAAATCTTTTGCTGCTGAAGTTATGGTCCTTGAACTGTCAGTCAGAATGTGTCTTTTCCCTGGTAAAAGAGAAAATGATAGGTCTCGATATAACAGAACTAGTAAGCCATGGGTGTGGAAATATGGCCATTTGAACTTGGATATGACTTCCGATTTTCTCTGATGGCTAGCGTATACCATTCCCTACAGATAGCAAGGTGATGAAACAGCCAGCCTTGGTGTGGAACTCAAGCAGAGACTGAGCTCCTAGTCATACCTTTCTGTAAAAATTAATGCTTTGGTGGCTGTAGAGTCTTTATGTTTTAAATTCCCTTTTCATCCATACTGTTCATAAACAGTAGGAAGGATGAGAAGGGAAGGAAAACTCCTCATGAAGTTCCATTGAGGTATAAGTCAGGGGATATCCAAGGGGAGATCTAACTTCTTCTTGTTCATTATGTTTTACACAGTTAATTTCTGAGGAACACCAAGTTTCACAGTTTGGTGAGAAGAATGCAATATAGGAACTGCTCATAGAAATATATTGCACTTTAGGTTGATACTGTTTCTACAACTTCAGGATGATACAAGGTACTTTATTCTTCCCTACTGAATAATCTCATAGAGCTTAATGATGCACCTCATGGGCTCTGTAGTACTGCAAATGATGCTAATGCCAATAGTGTGATCGCTCCTTTGGGAATGGACTGATGATAAACTGGGTGGAAGTGATTATACAGTGAAATAGTTTATTATTCCAAAGTAAGGAAGTTATAAGAAAATATATCTCTGAAAAAACTACTTGAGAAATCACCCTTCAGACAACATGAGGAGCTGATACGTAAAGGTCTTTGGAAAGGCAAACTAACAAAGAAGGGAGTGAAGAAGGGCTGTCATCTAACAAAAGCAGCCATCGTAACAGCATAATAGTAAACTATTTCCACAGAAAGTAAAGCTAAGGAACAAAAAAGGATGTAACAAAGTTCTAGAAATTCATTGTAAGAGGACGAAAAAAGAATGCTTATTTACAAGGGCAGGAGTGCAAACTGCAATTGATACTGAAAAAGTGGTGAATGATTTCTCTGTTTCCATTTTCAGGCATTGTATGTAGTTTAAAAATTTATGATATAGATATTTTTAAAAGGAGACAAAACAATAATGTTGAATATAGAAGAAGCAGGTTGAAGTATGCCTGGGTTAAAAATGTGGTCACATTGCATGGGCCTAATGAAAATTAGTGCAGCATACTTAATAATAAAACTAGTCTCCGAAGCATGCATAATCATCTTTGAAAACCTGGATGATTTAAAAAAAGAAATTCCAGGCAGTTGTAAGCATGGATTCCAAGAGAGATGCTGAAAAAAATTATTACTTAGTAACAACAGGGAGAATAATAAATTCATAAACAACATGAATTTGTAAAAAATACACTCTAGTAAATGTATCTATTTTATTTTTTTAAAAAAGGAAATTGCTTAATGGAGCTGCAGATATGATGTATCTTGAGCTTAGAACAACTTCTGTATTGTCACGTCATTTCTCAGAATTCAGCCAGAGAAGTCACATCTGTATAATGCTTTCCCCACAAGTTTTATTGCACAACTGCCTTGGTGAGACATTCTTAAAGATTCACTGTCAAACTGGGAGAGCATTTCAGGGAGTCAGTCTCCATTTTTAAGCAATATCTTAATGTAAGGATTCAAATTTTGAAATAGAAACTAAACTCAAGCTAGGCTTTTTCGATAGCGGCTAGGGAATGAATACCCCTGATGATTTGAATATTTGCACTGTTTTACAAAGAAAATGTTGATAGAGAATGCATCCTCTGGGATAACTCCAAATACCAAAGAGTACTTGCTCTATTGGTAAAACAGCCCTTGATGTCAAACCTTTTACAAGGTACAGAAGGAACTGAGGTAAGGCAGAGGCCTGCGATGGTGCCTGACTTGCTTATCCCTGAAGAAAACAGAATGGTTTGATTCTGAGCCAGGTAAATATCAACGCTCTTCTGAATGATCTGCATTACGGCCTTATGCACCAGCGCTTTAAAAATATCAGCAGACCTGTTTGCAGCTAAGAAGCTGTGCAGAATAACAAACTGGATTCATCATTCTACAATTCACTGTCTGTCTTGTATTTTATAACTAGTGAATGAGAAGGGTAAATTATAGGAGGAAACACCATTTCATACACAGAGGAAGGAGATGAGGGAGATTAGTCTGATGAGATTTTTTTTTCAGTTCTAAAGGTAATGGAACAGGTCTGGTCTCACTCTATAATAATACCCATCCCTCCAGATGGAAGAATAATATAAACAAGTCTGTAAAAATAGTGCTGTTAACCAACCCAGCTGTATGATAGAACTGAGCCTTTCATCTGTTGGGAATGAAGAAGCTAAAATAGTGCAGATCCTGAATATGATTGTTGGCAGGATCAGCACCGTAAAAAGAAAACTCCTTTCTCATGTCTCCTGGCATGCATGTGGCTCAGGCATTTCAATAAACCCTTATTTCTGACAGACCTCAGGACAGATGTATATATATATATGTATACACACTTATACAGGTGTCTATATAGGAATAGTTATTTGTCCTAGTGGTGGTACTGAACATTCCCCTTAATCAGGAAAAAACACAAGCAGCTCACTTCTATGGCTCTACAGCCTTAATAACAAAGAAAGTCAAATTGTTGTCTTCTGGTCCCACAATGCACAGGTATATAAAATATACTTAGGTCAACGGTTACATGGATCAATGGTCTTCATGGATTAACTTGAC
Source organism: Aviceda cuculoides (assembly GCA_035590195.1). NCBI lineage: Eukaryota > Metazoa > Chordata > Aves > Accipitriformes > Accipitridae > Aviceda > Aviceda cuculoides. The sequence continues at coordinate 13,587,967 of JAVJGG010000032.1, read as the reverse complement.
ATAAAAGGTGGCTGAATATGAAATAGATGCACAACATATTCTTTAGAAAAGTTGTTTTTAGGGTAACGTATAATGTCTTTGGTCTTGTGTCCACATCACGCTGTCAAAGGTTCTACATGGATTTCTGAAATTCAGAATGGGATGAAAAGAGCTTGAGTCTATACAACACTGGTGAATTTTTCATAAAGAATTTTTCTGCTATTTCAAGACTAGGCAAATCTAGAGTAATACAACATGTGATAGCAATGCAATACAGAGATTAACAGATAGAAAGAATTCCAGCTTTACAACAATGTCCTCTGCCTTATACTAGTTCACTTCCAAAGTTCCCTAGAGCATGTAATGGTTTCTGTATTATACTCAGCTAGAAATTCCATACCTCTGACAGTGCCAAATCCACTAAGAATTGAATTAAATATGTCCTTTATCGTAATTTATTGCTCCCAGTATGTGAATTGCTGCAACAGTTTCAAACATCTGGACTTGTCATATCACATTATCTCAGAACAATAACCATAAGCTGAGAAACTGGTCTGTTTAATAGAATGGTATCTGTGCGGGCCACAAAATCACAACTAAGAACATTCATACTTCCCTGCTTAGCGCCTTATACTAGGCCAATTTACACTGTACGATTTTGTGCCTTCGTCTTAGTTCTTGAGTGAAGATTGATTTAACAGAAAAAAGTGCTTTGTTTATGGCTGAATGTTTTTTAAACATAGGACTGGACAATTCTTGAGCAGGGTAGGAAAAGTTAGAAGTCCTCTTCTAAGGCTTCATTCACTGCTGTGTGGTATATAAGCCTTTTAGTAGCTATTCAGAGATGAATATCGATCTCTAATGTAATCCATGTTTCATGGTCTTATATCTCTTTCTTGACAAATGCTGTGTGAAAAAAGCATCCCTTTACTGAATTATCTGTTTGGGTTTTTTTTTCATTTTTATGAATTATGATGAGTACCTAAATTACTTGCCAACATTCTTTTTACAAATTATTATTGTTATTGTTATGGTAACAATCTACTGAAGATTCTTTTGGATATGTGGAAACCTTGTATAACCCCAAACTTGGAACATGCTGGGTGGTGAGTCTAATGCTGGATTGTCCACAGCCCACCTGTAGCTGCCACCAGCCTCCTTCTCTACTGATGGCAGCTCTGGGGGAGCTAAGAGTAAGGTTCATTCATGCCTGCAGAATAACTTCAGTGCTGGACCAAGGGCATACAGGAGCCTGGGGAGGCACTTAAGCACCATGTGGGAGTGCATTTTGAAAGATGAGTGGGAGCTGTGTAAGCCTTAGCTAGGGTTTTAAGAAGTGCTGACTGTATGTGCTGACACAGATCTATGCAGATAGTTTCTCTGCCTGTGCTTGTGGCTGAACAGACGTGCATCACGTTGGGCTGGTGTGGGCCAAGGCTACTTGCCTGTGCTGACAGGATATATTAGGTCAAATGCAGTGTAACGCTAATGTACCTACCTGGCTTCTGGGCTGAATCTGACTTGTGTTTATCCAGGCCAATGTGAAGGGTCGTAAACATGCTTGTTTACACCCATGCATGTACAGGTTATGTCATACAAATTTTATTGAATGTAAGTCTTCAAATGACTTGCACATCTTTGAAAATCTCACTCCTTGTAGGCTATGAAGAATTTGATTTTGCATTTTCAGTCTGAAGGCCAGAGTACAGTAAAGAGCACAGAGCATCACACAGTTGTGATATAGCCTCTGGTCAGGTTTTCAGTTTAAAGGCATTGTGATTTGCCTTTACTTATACGAAAGTAACCAGAAACGCTTCCGTAATTAACTGAAATGTTGCATACAAGTTTGCTTTTTAGCAGCTGGAAACAAAGAAAAAAGATGTTTGTACAAAAATATATAGGTATTATCAGTATTCCTTATTCTTCTTTTTTGAATAATTAATAACGAGAACCTCTTCTCGGGAGTACAATTCTCTCAAGTTCACATTTCTTCTACCATGGAATATACCGTACAATTTGTTTGTTTAAAATCTTCTTTTCATGTTATGTGCCATTTTTATTACCAAACTCCATTAATGCATCTTTTAAAAAGTCAGTTGACGAATGTTGCTTAAACGCACAATTGAAATTAACTTCAGTTCAAAGCTCAGATTTGAAAGCATCGGTGTGGTGTAGGTTTCTGTAGTATGTATGACAACATTATTTTGCCCTGCTGTACCTGAGAAGACCAAAATAAGCCCTACCTAGTTTTCAGGACTCTTTGAGAGAGAGAACACTATGGCGTTTCTCCTTACATGATTACTGAACCATGTGTATTTGCAGTGGATGGAATCTGTCTTTTTATATAGCATACTTTACTCAATATAACTTTTTCCTTTTGATAGTGCTTATGATTTCCTCAAATTTCTGCATTAGTCAAAGGAAGCAGATGAATTAATGTAAATAATTTTATTATCTAAAATCAGTGATGAAAAACCTTCTGAGGAATGAGAATTAATGGTCTAGTCAAGTTATTCCTAGCTGTTTTCCATGTTCAGATCAGATAAAATCTCAACCAAAATTGTTTGAAATTATGAGAAATCTTCACCTCAGTTCCTTCCTGAGACTTACCCAGCCCTGATTCTAAGCTCACAGGCAACTCATCTCACAGCTCATCTTTCCTTCCTTCGAGAGATCAGCTCTGCAGTTCAGAATATACCAGTAGCCCAAAATAACAAGCTCTCTATGGCTGATGTCCTCTCTGTTTTTACAGGTTGTGGAACTGGGTTGAACATTTCCTGAGACACCCTTAAAGACTTTACCTAAAAAATTCTGCACCCTGGCAGAGGCAGTGAGTGTGCTCTGTGTTTCAAGACGTGCAGACCATATTCTTTTCATACTACAGTCTACTAGTGCTGATATAGAAAGAAGTATCTTCATATCTAGCTAATGATGAATCTTGCAGGAGTTTTTCCCTTAAAGGCCATTACCTTACCTGAGCTTCAAGTGCAAAACCAGACATGAAATAATATTATGAGTTGCCAGGCAAAGTCTCAAACAAAAAGCCACACTTACGAGTTTTATTTCATGTGTACAATTCAGCTGCAGTCTTACAATGACATAAAATAAGATTAAGATTGTTTTGAGCTCTGTGGCCAGGTTTTGTTGAAAGACTGAGTCTCTTCAGCCTGAATTCTGCACTGAGAACAAAGCATAACCTGCCATTGGGTTTCGCAGTGTTGCAAGGTCGAGTGATTCAGCCTCCCCCTGCTTGTGTGATGAATGACCAGATTAAGACATCTCCTGAAATGTGGACCAGGGCTGGTCACCATAAGGGCCAAATGAAAGAAATACAGGGGTGCCTTTAAGATAAGATCACTCATTTGGAAACCTATTCTGTTGTAAGAGAGCACTGCACTTTTTGCTTGAAGAGTCTACCCATCTTGTGTTTACTACAGCGGACACTTGAATTATGAGAAATAGTGCAGTATTTTATTTTACTTTATTTTTTTAAATCAGGATATATAAGGCTCTCAAGTGAGACCCCCAAACTCTATTTTGTAGTGGAATTTAAATTGATATATTAATGACTCTCTGGTGTGAAGCACCAAGATGTGCTAGAAACCACAGCTTGTAGTTCTTAGCCCACAGCAATGGTTCTCAGATTAGAAAGGATTCCGCTGTGGTTTTGCCATTTTATTTTATTTTGTATATGAGTAGCTTTTATCTGTTGAATACTACAGAGCAAGCTCACTAAAGAGGTCAGATTATTAAATTTCTGAGAACAGCAGTGAGATAATTTGTATATTCTGTGCATCTCTACAAGGCAGCACAGAAAAGTAACAAGCAAGAACTTTATTTTACCAAATGAGTATCTCTGCTCTGTAACAAAAGTCTCTGTTCTTCTGTGGCCAAAAAAAGTTTAATTCAAAAGATTTTCCTTTAATAAATTAATCCAGGTCTGGGCTGAATTTACTCAAATACTACAGTAATGTAGGATGAAGAGCTGATGATAGACTACTGGCAAACACCATGGTCATAAACAAAATTTTTTCTTATGCATATGTAGTTGCAAGGCTGCCTCCCATCATTTCTGTGAGTTCTGGGGAGGGAGGGAGGCTTTGGCAGGTGTTTGTTCATGCCTCAACAGTGGTCAAACTTCTAGCCGAATAATTCATAATTATAATTTTAGAGGTTAGCTGCTAGACACTGTGCTATGGTCCAACTCCTACATTTTTGCTATTTTGTCAGGAAATAGTTTTACACAGTACATGTTTAGAAACCTGCTCTACTGTGTCACATTCAAAGGAAGTCTTCTAAACTTGTGTCAAGAGCTTGGTGTTATCTTGCTAGCAAAAAACAGATTTACTTATTTATTTCATTACTTTTATACCAGATACTACTTTGACAGTTGCTGCTGAGAAACACTAAAATAGCTTAAAAATAATACAGCAGTAACATCGATACACATCAGAGATCTCTGCTGTAGATGCTTTGGGATGAAATACAAAACCTCCCAAATAGCTGCAAGTGAAAACAAAACAATACCTGCTGATTTATATTGCATTCTGAAGGTCAATAAAGCTAGGATCTAGCAAAGAGCATGTGAGAGCAAACTCCTTAGGAGACATCTGCAACTGGTAAGTGGTGTTGCCAGTGCTGCAGAACTCAATGAGAGAATTTGACAGTAAAAAGCCTCCTTTCTGGTTTTTGACTGTTTAATTAGCCACTGATAGGCAACATGAGAACACAAGAATAGATTTAGGCTTATGTTGGTGAAAAATATCTGGCCAAATGGTCAGTCTGGCAGGAAATGTTTATAGCTTTCAAATTTATGTCACACCCACAGCATGTGAGTGGACTGTGGAAGACTGATCTCTCCAGGAGCTCCAGCTGCAAAAAACCCCAGACTTCAGCCTGGATATGTATCATGGAGTCACCTGAGGATAGTCCGTTAGGTCCAATTTGTGCCACTCAAGATTAACACCTGGATGTGTGCAGCAAAAAAGAATTATGCCACTTCAGTTAGGATTGAAGACAAGGGCTGGTTCACCTTTTATCCCTGGTCCCTGTCTTCACATGACGAAATACACTCTTTAATGGCCACAGTTCTTGGTGGCCTCTGCAGAAAGGCCAAAGATAGGTTAAGTTCTGCAGTTTTGAATTACTTTTTCAAATTCCTTTTGGAAGTGAGGTCTGTGTAACCCAATGGAAACCTATTGGAAAGAGAAGCTGGAGGAAGTTAATGTTGTTCCTGCATGTGGTACTTGGTCCATGACTGGACAACAAATCTAATTCTTGTGCATCATCAGTGTCAGGCTGGCTATAGCTGTGATGTGTTCAGGTATGCTCCATGTGCCACGCTGGAAGAAACTATTATGTGGGGATGGCAGAGGTTTCTTATTTCTCCCACCAACGGTAAATCTTATGCCATTGTCATATGGTGGCAAGGGGTGGGAGGAAGCAACTAAAATATAAATTTCTTGCAATTCTCCAATCCACAGCAGCATCTCTGTCTGCACCCTTACATTTACCCTTACATTTTGCTAGATAATTGATTAAACCCCCCCTGAAAGTAATTTAATGCTTCATTTTCTAGTTTGCAATATTTTTAACTGTAAAAAGGATCATGAGAAGTTAAGACCTGCATACATGCGAACAGGCTCTTTCCATCACGGAAACTGAACTGTGGGTGTTCCCTTAGCAAGCTGCTTTGCCTTGCGTTTAACTTAAATTTGGAATAATCTGTATTTTGGGGGTCTAATTTTGTAAATACTTAAGCACAGAAGTAAACGTACGTGTGTAGCATCAGAAATGTTAAATATTTGTAAAGGAAGATACTTTTAAGTGGTAAATGTTTGTTAACAATACTTTCAATGAATAAGGTTCTAATTAGAGCTTCAAAGGAAATGTGGCCATTGGTGGTACATATTTAAAAAGAAGTGGGAGAGTGTAAATTACTCCAAGAATCAGTAATTGGAAAACAGAAAGTGAGGCTAAGATTTCTTGACAATGTTTCTCTAATTTCAATGACAACAGGACTGTGGACAGTTTATTTTAACCTCATGTAAGAGCTTGTCTGTCTGTCTATCTGACAAGAGAGCAAGGTAAATAAGAGTTATGCTGTAATAGCAGTATACAAGGAATATTCCCAACTCACTTGTTTTTTCTTACTGTAATTGTTAATTTCTCTTTTAAAGTAATGGCTGCAATTGATTTTTTTTCCTCGAATTTGATGGACTTAAAAATATTGAAATACAAAAGAATGAGATTAATAGAAGGTAATCCTTTGAAAGAAAATATCTAGATTGCATGTGAGGAAGAGTGTAACACAAACACTCTGTGGGAGGAAGCCTTTTAACTGCAGACAGCGTTATAGATAACACTTTAACACAGAGTTTGCAATCTGCTAAAACATCCCTCATCACAACAAACCCAGAATGCACGTGCACAGACAGAGATGTAACCTGACCCTGTGCAAGCAACTAGGGGCCAGCAAGTGGGTTTATAGGCTCTGAGTCCTTAGCACTACACTTTTCAAACTTCTATATTGTTGGCTATTTGCTTGTGATCAGCTAAACTTTGAAACAGCTGAGTTCACTATATCTGCTGGTAAACTAGGCTGTAGTAGCCTTTGCTATGCCCAAGAATCTTTGCCTGACCCACAGGAATGATGCAAGTGAGAACTTGGGTGCATGAGACCCCTCTAACAAGTTCAGGCTGCATCCGGACGGAAGAACATGCTTGCCCGTTGGGCAAGTTGGTATCTGAGAATGGGCTCAAACTCCCACTCCGTTAGGAATTTAGACCAGGAGTTTTCAGCCTGTGGCTCTTGAACTATTTTGGACTTACAGCCTATAGAAGGCAATTAAAAAGAGAAGCCTACTGCTGCTAGGCTTATATTTGCCTCACAGAAGTCTGGTCAGGCCTGGAAGATTTGAAGGGGTGTAAAAATTAAAGAAAAGAAAAACAGAAAAAAAAAACCCAAACCCAACCTGATTTGCAATCCCTACTTTTCAATGGAGATTGCAATTTAAATGGTGCAATCAGTCACAGGAAGACGTTTGAACTAAATGCAGGGAGTTGCGAAAATGAAGTTTTAAGTGACTGGGAGAAAAAATTCTTTAGGTGAATCATATTAAATTCAATGGGAGCAAGTTCAGGCCCAAAACTAGAGAAGATTAAAAAAACTATGTGTATTCTAATACATGTTCTGTGGAACAATATATAGTTATCTATTAATCAGAGAAATATGAAGATTTTGGTGAAGGATAATTTTAAATTAACAAAAGCCTTAAATACCCCCAAACTAATCAACTGGAAGGAAAGTTCTAGTTGTTTTTCTTGTGAATCACCAATGATAAACACGCAATGCAGCCTGGTTTTGCACAGACCACAGCAGTTTTTCTTTCAGATGAAAACAGATTGTTGCTTTATTATAGTACATATTTTTGGTAGTAATATTGGGAGATTTATGAGGAATCATTATGAACATAATTAAAACAATCCTATTATCCTTGATATGCACTTTTGCCAGTTGTGATGTGTTTCATTCTCTGATGCATCTGCCTCTGAATACAAGAGGTTAAATTAGACCCCACAAGATTTAATTACAGCTGTATTTGCCAAAGCGGAAAATAGAGCTTTCTAAACTGTTTTGAAGTGCATTATGTCATTTAAACCTTTATATGGTGCATAATAAATGGTGCATATTCCAGGTGAGTCAATCAACATGTTTTTCCAGAGATAATAAGAGTGGTAAGGGGAAAATTAGGGCACAGACTTTTTAGTAGTCTTTATAAAGGATGTATTTTAAAGATATAAACCTCCTCAAAATCTGAAGAGCTTTTGTGTTATTCGTAAAGTGGTTTTAATTTTTTAGAGTTAGCCTCTTTTTTTTCAGGAGTGGCAAAATACTTGCAGATAAAATCAAATCAATCACAATTCTCTATAGTCTGTATTCAAAAACTCCATAAGAAACTTGTGAAGACTTCCTTTTGTATACCACTGAATGACTAACTTTGTATGAATCTTTTGTACAAGCTTTAGAGTCTTAATCAGTTTGCAGCTGGGATTTATAGGTGAATAACATTTCTCTATATTGAAGGAAAAAAGACTAAAATCTGTAGCGCAAATCCTACTATTGAAAAGGCAATGGTGGATTGTTATATTTGTAGATGTGAAGGATTTTTCTTTTTTCACTTGTAGGATTAAGTTCTGTTATATAAGTTCTCATTAGCCAAGAGTTCGACAAGTTGTCAGTATAAAAATCAATCTAAAAAAGGTTCTAGAAAAGAAAAAAAGAATACAGAGTAGCTGCTGACTAATTACACAAGGAAATGAAAACGATTTGTCTAGTTCAAAGTGCCGTAACTGTGCAATTTCCATGGACACAGATTATTATGAAATGTAAATCAGCAAAGAATACATGAATATAAAGCAATTTTAGATTAAGTACTCCAGGAGATTAGTACACCCAGTGTGGCCTCAGCAATGATGAGGCCACACCTGGAGTACTGTGTCCAGTTCTGGGCTCCCCAGTTCAAGAGAGACACAGACGTACTGGAGAGAGTCTAACAAAGGGCCACGAAGATGACTGTGGGACTGGAGTCTCTCTCCTATGAGGAAAGGCTGATGGGGCTGTTCAGCCTGGAGAAGAGAAGGCTCCGGGGAGATCTTATCAATGTACATAAATACCTGGAGGGAGGGTGCAAAGAGGATGGATCCAGGCTCTTTTCAGTGATGCCCAGTGACAGGACAAGAGGCAATGGGCACACACTGGAACACCAGAGGTTCCCTCTGAAGACTTTTTTTCTGAGAGCTTTACTGAGCACTGGCACAGGCTGTCCAGGGAGGTTGTGGAGTCTCCCTCCTTGGAGAGAGTCAACAGCCAGTCCTGGGCAACCGGCTCTCGGTGGCCTTTCCTTGAGGAGGGGGGTTGGACCAGATGACCTGCAAAGGTCCCTTCCAGCCTCAACCATTCAGTGGCTCTGTGACAAAAACAAACATATACAATTTCTCAGTTTTCTCATGTAGCTTCAGAGAGCTGGGTTGTTTGAGGTTTTTGTTGCTAGATGAGTGAATACAGTTCTTGCCTTTCTACGTCCTGTTATGCAATCTGCCCATGGACATGTCGAGCTTAGATCAGGGCATATGGGGAAGGAAAGGAATATAGATGTGAATTGATGCTGTCTCTTCACGCACCCTCCCTAGGTATTTTAGTTATTAAGGGACGCAGGATTCAATGCTGTCGCATCATGACAAAAGAAAAGCAGGACATGGTTTTTCTTACCACAAAAAATTATTTCTTTAAAACACAGTAATTTGGTATTTATGGATGTCATTTTTGTTAATCTGGATCTAAAAGTCTAGGCAACGTTCATTGCATGGGTGTATCTTCTGCATACCACTTTCATAACAGCATTTCATATAAATGATAACAAGATAAACAGAAGCAAAAGGAGCTTACTGTGTATTAGTAATTATGAATATTATTTAGCCCAATCATATTACTGCAAAAGAATTCACTTCCCAAAATGTTTCTATCCTCATTAGAAGTAATCTGTCACAGTTGTGAGACAGGTCTAACTAACACTACCTGCATATCAAGACAATAAATTGGCAAGATGTAGACCTCCTTTGCATTTTCTGGAGACCTGGATAATGAGTAGAGAGGATGGATCAGAGCTTATGTTTTCAAGAGTTGTAATTTTCCAAGACTTCTAGCACAATCCTTGGCAATTCTATTAAACAGCAGATCCAACAAACAGGCTCTCAGTAGCTATTGCAAATTTGTGTAAGAAGCCATTTGCCAGATTGGGGGAAGCAAAACCTACAAGCCCTACTTCCCAGGGCTGGTTTGCTAAATGTTAGACTACAATGCACACAGTTAAAACGGTGGAGAAAGATTTTTCATGCACAGATTCTACAGCCAAGTTAAATAAAGGCATTTGTAGTTGATAGCAGGCCATAGGTCACTTGGCTGGTGGTTTTTTTTTTTAATTTGTATAAACTGGAAATGACTGTTGGAAAATCACTGTAAGTGTGAAATAAAAGCTACTTATGATAGCAGTAATACCTCAGTAATATTATAAATAAATAAGAAAGTTCCATCAAAAGACAAAGTAGCTTGCTTTTCATCAGAGACAAGTATCAGCCAGCAATTAGATCATTAATTAGGTCTACTTTAGTAGAATTGAAGTAAAATGTAACTATTTAAACCTGTTACCTGTTATTTAAACCTTGTAAGGTTCCAGAACAGCCTTCTATTTATTTGTAAAATTAAACTGCTCAGAGTATAAAATAAAAAAGGCTTTTAATGATTCATAGTTTTAAAATGTACAGACTTAGTCTCCTCTTCCGAAAATCAGTAGTCCCATTTGTTTTAGGTATGATCAGATAATGCCCTATCAGTTACAATCTTTAACACTAGAAAACTTGCACAGGTAAAATGTGTCGACATAAACCACTGACTATGATCATGTAAATGCTTGCTTAGCATGTCACTTGAGAGGAATTATTTTTCATGTTTACTCTTATCTGCTTTTATCTTATTTGCTCAGTCACCATCTTAAGCCATCACCAAGGAAAGGGTATAGTAAGAGATGCTTTTGCCATTAGATCTAGTATTATAAACTTATGCTGTCTAATCTCCAAAAGCCATGATTTCACCATCTGGGAAGATGAAAACTTTGTAAAGGGATGTGCACACCACGTTTTCTTCTATTGTACTTCCTTAAAGTTAACTCAAGTCTCATCTTGGGGAAAACAAGAAGTTTCAAGATCAGATCGCAACAAGAATTATATACAAGAAATACAGGGGCAAAACCAGAAAACTGTAGAAGTACAAACAAAAATTAAAGCTGATCTCTCCTGTTTCACAGCTGTAGTTTAAAATCTTAGGGGTTTGGTTTTGGTTTGTTTTTTTTTTTTTTTAGATTAATCATTGCTGAGTAAAAGAAAATGTATGGAATTGAACAAAATTTAGGCTATTTAGGTCTAACTCCTGACTCCCCTGCAAGCACCTAAGAGAAGCTGGCTCAAATCCAGATGAAATGGTCTTGGGAATGCCTTTCAGTAGTGGAGTAATGCAGGGCTAAAGGAGAAGCATGTTTGATGAATAAACATGTGCAGCTCTGCCATTCTCTTCTAAGTTGATTTTGTCAGATTCGATTTATTACTGTTTTGTCTTCGTGCCTGTATGCAGTGCAATGTCACTGGTCTCTTTTGCTTAATTTCCTTTGTTTTTTTCTTTTTCCTTCATTTCATTTTTGTGTAGACTGTAAGGTCAGACATTAATATAATGACTAGAAACAGTATAGGTCAGTGCATATGTCAGGAGATATATCAGTTCCTATAAAATACATTGCATTACACTATTGTTACCCTTACAATAACAGTATCTATACAAATTAGGAATGGAAAGCTATGCTTTTAAATTATTTGTTACTTGCAAAGTATGAAAAATAAGTATTTTGTATAGAGTTTGATGAATCACATTATTAAACATTACATATTTTCCACCATCTTGCAGCATGGTGCACAGTCCTACTGGGCTATTAATCAGTTTTACAGACTGCAAAACATGTTCTAAGATGTTTATCATGTTAACAAATATTCAGAAAATGACTATGACATGAGTAGATTCCCATGGGTTGTGCTAGCACAATGCTGTTACTACACTGAGGAATTTCCAAATACTTCCTTTCTCCTTATTGTCATTGCTTGTGTGTAGTGGCTTTTCTTCTCGGGGGGGGGGAAATACAATTTATAAATTCTTTCTATTGTCTCCATATTTGTATTAGTGTTGCACCTAGTGTAAATGGAAAGAAAGTGTGCACTGAAGAGGTCACTTATTTTTTTTTTTATACCGCTAAGCCAAGTTTTAATTCAACTTCTTGTTGTGCTAAACACTGAAACAGACAGAGAACATCACTTATTTTTCTCTTCAAGCTTATACATTGCAACATTTTTTGTTCCTGCACACAGAGAACACAATGGCATTTTTCTGACCTATTCTTGCTGCATGGAAATGAAATCAGATAGGTCAATAATTTGTTAGTTTTTTTCATTTTTTTTATAATCCCCCAGTTTCATCACTTGGGGTGCTGCAGCCATGAAGCTTCTCTCACATTTTGATAATTGTCTCTTAAAGTCAGGAGGGCATGAAATCATCCCTAACAAAGCCTGCACAGCCACAGCATCTTACAGGATGCACAGTGGTATAAATAGATAAACCTACATATGTAGTGGTATAAATGAAAACAAGGCCATGGTATAAATACCACTGGTATATTAACCAGTACTAGTCGATAGCAATGTACAGAGTCCCATAGAATTTCATGTCATACAGGACATTTAGGAGTGCATACAGAGAGCACGGAGTTTTCCAGGAGACAGTGAACAAGGAAACCTCCCAGTGGCTTGTGGATACCACCTATCTTTTGGCAGTTTTAATAAAAATTATTATTATCATTTATAGAATCATAGAATCATTTAGATTGGAAAAGACCTTCAAGATCATTGAGTCCAACTGTCATCCATCCCCACTAAACCATGGCACAGAGTACCTCCTCAATGCGCTTTTTGAATGATTGATCGTTTATGATTGATCGATCAATTTATGTTTGATAGTTCTCTAAATTCTATATTAGTTAGGGGAGTGCATGCTATTCACCCAAAAATACAATATTCAGCAGTGTTATCAGCTTGCTTTATAAACTGGTTATTGTTGACAAAGGTGTCATTTTAGAGTCAATTGAATTTTCTCCAGAGAAGGATACGGAGTTTTTTCTCTGGGTAGGTTCAGGAACCTTTGCTCCCACAAAATGCATTCAATCCCATTTTTAAATCCCAAAGCTAGTTCTTCAAGCCTGTGAGATACTTCTTTGACATTTGGTAGGGGAAGGAACTAATAACCCCTTGAGATCCATTCTGACCTACTTTATCATGATTCTTTGGTTGGTCTATTACTCTTCCGATTGAATCAGAAGCTCAGCTTTTGATGCTCCTTTGGATCCACTCCACTTACGGAATTATAGTCAGGATACCAGATTGAGGCCAGGTTGGAAAATCCTGTTGAGACAAGAGATTGATGTTTTAGTGGCCTTGCCTTGTGTATGTTTCACATACTTTCCATATAATCCCATATTTTGGTAAATTCTGTCTCAGATGAAATATTTACTATATGACTCAGAAAAAATGTTTGAGAAGAGTTTCATCCTGTAACAGTAGCACGCACTGGGACAAGCCTCTTAAATATCTTGCATTCTGGGGCCTTGAATTTCTTTCTGGTTAATACTTTCCTCCTGTAATTATTAATACATAATTTATCAGAAATTTCAGGAAACTGGATTCTTTGTGGTTTTTTGGAAGGAGTAAGAAAGGTTGTTTAAATTCTATTAGTTCATTTTTATTTTTGCCTTTTTATTTCAGGTTGTGGCTTGCAAACATCTAAACACTGCTTATTCCTTGAGCTCAGGCTGTTTATCACTAATCAGTTGGGGTTTTTTTAACTAGAAAGGTCTCTTCTGAGAGAAACAGGCTGCAGTTTATTGATGGTCTAAGTTACAGATAAAGTGATTGAATACTGGCTTATGATAACTACCTCAGCTGAGAGGAGAGTCTGTTCTGGCTAAAATTCACTTTCTTCTTGTGTTTGGTTCAGTACTGCAATATCCATGCTCTTAATATTAATTTAAATCCCCTGCACATAGAATTTCAGTAAGTCTACCTTGTGTACCTGTCAGAAGGATCTCCACAGTACCCTAACCTGATAGTTATGAGCAGTCACCCCCTGAACCTGTACATTTCTTGCTGTTCCATGATACGTTGTAAGCACAGATCATGATGTTCTACAGAAACAGCACCGCATTCCTGAGAGTGCATGAAAATACATCATGATTATATAAGAGGTAACACATCACTCTTGTTTATTATTGCTTATTTTAATTAATTCATCTTTCTCAACTGATAAAGATTATGGTGATATGTATTTCTGAATGTACAGCATATCCTACAATAGGATTTATTTAAAGGGTGACTGTTTCCCTAGCTTTATTGATTCATAAATTACATAATATATTAAGATATTATGAATGCCAGTAAACATCCTCATTCAACATCAAACATCTCTCACACCATGCACGTAAAATACTACACTGAATTTCTAAACTTAACATATGAGAACTTCAGCATACAAACATTTGTATAATTAAACAATGAGATATTTAATGTTCTCGTTTCACTTTGCTGAAATCTGATGATGAAACATCAGAAATTTGTTACATGAGTAGCAGAACTAGTGATTTGTGACATCTGAATTCCTTGATGTAAATGGAAAGTTATTCAATAATGCATTAATAAGATCTGTTTTCTCTATCTACTGGCCTACCTCTGTGAAGCTTGTAGAAATGCAACGTCTTTACAATGTCTTTACCTCCTGTCAGTTTTGGTTGAAATCAGTTTAGAAAAGTTATTAGGACAGTGTGATGAAGTCAATCTTGTTTCTTCAGGAAATTAGGCTAAAATACTACCTTTTGTTTGAGCATTGTAACATAGTGCATAAGCAGTATTCTATAAACAGTGTGTTTGCTTCTCCTTTGGTTAATATCAGTATCGGCATATTGTAGTATTAAAAATGCAAAGTTAAGACACATGAAATCAGATTACTCAAGTGTTTTTCCACTCTGGAAGTGATTTTTTTGCTGAAGTGCATTAGAAATTCATGTTACCTCTTGTCTTTGTTGTCCAGCTGCCAGTTTGCCACTATTTTACCTGAGCAGCAACATCTTTATTGTTTTGCTCTGTGAATGGAGATGCAGAAACCATGACAGTCTGCCTTCCAAAATTTCAAGAAAAAGATAATAGGTTGGCTAAGCTTCCTTGTAGCTTTTCTGTTAGGAGTTTTGAGGGTTTCATTGAATAAGCAGCAAGGCACATTGCATTACAATGTTCAACATGTGTTCTTTCATTAAGAGAAGAAAGGATGAGAAAGGACTAAGATTAAGAAAGGCTGAGTCCTGACATTCTCACTAAATGCATCAATTTTTACAGAAAACTACTGGCACTACATGGAAAGAAGAATAATATAGAAGTAAGATCAGGAAGCAACTTTTTCTAGACATATTTCAGTAAACAATATTAATAATATATGAATTAGAGTTAGTACAGGATAAACACTAAACTGTGAGTTTTTCACAGATCTCTAATTTAAAGTAAGGCTGAATATGACATAAAATAATTTAGACATTTTCTTCAAGAAAGTATCCATAAATCCAAATAAAAAGATTTGAACTTGAGAGAGTGGGATTCTTAGAACTGCCTACAAGATTGATTCATTATGATTTTAGAAAATTTCATAATAATGTCCTTTTCTCAAGGTATTTTCAGTATAAGTTAGAGATCACAGAGGTAGACAAGATGCTTGAAGACTTTTTTAAGTTTAACACTGAACAAAAAGTTAGTCTGTACATTATTTTATCTAAACCAGTTACACATTCACCTCGGCTTTAGGTAAAACTATGCCTAGTAGCTGGAGTCACAGCTGACTGTGGCACACTGTAACGTGGTACAGTCCTAACCTGTTTTCCTTCAGCTGAGACTCCAGCCCTGAAATTGTAGAGTTCAAGGCAATTTCTATTACCATCCCAATTTTATTCATGGCCTAGAGGTTTTAATGCTTTATTTGCAGACATTTAATACAGGTTGAATCTGAATGTTATTTTATTAATGGAGAATCATTCTTTTAAATGAGTCATACATTGAAACTATCTACCAGGAGTCTAAGTATTAATTAAAAATAATATGCCAAAGTCAGTGGCAGAAAAATACCATAATGATGAACAATTATTAACGGATAAGATCCTTTTCTGGCAGAAGATACATTCCTTGGATTTTCGTGTCAATGCCTAAAGCAGCAAGAGCTGCCACAGTTAGCTGTCGGCAATTTAATCTCAAATTGCAGGAGGCTTGCCAGATGGAATTTTTAAAACTTCAGGGTTCAGAGACTTTGCATTGCATGTGCATGTAAATTAAACCTATTGGAACCTTTTACCAAATCTTAATTGTAGAAAATTCAGGAAAAGGCAAGATCATTTATTTACCCTACAAGTTAGGATGGTAAAACTATCATTTTGAAATGAAAATCCTTTAATGAATATTTATCACCATTCCCCCCCCCACCCCCCCCAGACCCCAAAATTGCTTTAGCACTCCTTGGCACCAAACATCTCCCTTATTTTAGTAGACGATCATATTTTCATGTCAAAACAACTTGAGGAAGAAAGAACAGTACGTCCTATGAAGTGTCAAACCCAGTTCTAGTCAACAACTCAAATTGTGACACTCTTGTGTTATGCTTCTTAAAATAGGTCCTTCTTTGTACAAGTTATTTTCCATTAGACTATGGAGAGGAACTTCTCAATCATTTTCTACATAGTTGTGAGTACCACCATTGAATCAATCTGCCATATCTGACTGAAAGCTTCCTACCAATGCCTAGATCCTAATTCTGGAGCTGTATAAATAAGCCATCAAATATTTGAGTTACTATAGATATGCCTTTTTTCCAAAGGATGAAGTTCTCTTTCCATTTAATGTCAAATCTTGCCTTCATGAGATAAAAGCCATAGTGTCTCTATCGACAGTGGTAAAGGCTATTACAGGTTATTAGGGAGAAATAGAAGATGAAGAGTGCAGTTCAAGACACAACATTTCCTTTGAGTAGTATATTTTATTTTGCAGTTGAATATTGCTCAATAGGCATCTGAGTGTATGCTGAGTGTATGCTGCTCAGATTGTTTTACAATTTGGAGAGCATCCATTTTGCAAATGATTATAAGTAGTGGGGTCAGTAATCGAGATAGTGATGTAACTTCTCACGTTACCTCATGGACACCAGCATTCCCACCTTTTCTTCTGAGGCTTTTAAAAATACTGTTTTTCTCCGAAAAAAATCCTGTTCTGAAGAGGACACAAAGTTACATTGTTTTGTCCTTTGAGATTAACTCAGTTTACAAACAGTGACCTTAGCCTGGTAAGCTCTAGGACACTGTGGGAGTTAAGGTAGTTCAGATGACCTAATAAAAAAAGTTAGCTTTTACACCTTTCCTATATCATCACTGGCAATAAGGACTCTGTAAAAAAATTTTAGATGACAGCATCGTTGATGGTGGATTACTATTTAGGTAACATACCTCTTGCTATTTTGACTCTGGAAGCTCAATAAAAGTGAAAGGTTTCTTCATATGCTAGAGTGAAGGACAAATTATCTGCAGACAGGCACTTTGACTTTAAGAAAAAGAGGTTCACTTTCCTGTAGGGACCTCAGGGTCTTACAAGTGCACTTGAGCCAACAGTGTGCCCTGACAGCAGAGGTGGCCAACAGCATCTGGGACTGTATTCACAGGAGGGCAAACGGGAGAGCAAGGGAAGTGAATAACTTCTCTCTCTCATAATAAGTAGAATAACCTCTACTCAGAGTGCTTGTTAGACCATATCTAGATCCTGAATTCAGTTCTGGACCTCCCTCGCAATAGAGGAAAGATGGATAAACTGCA
Organism: Aviceda cuculoides; assembly: GCA_035590195.1. Lineage (NCBI taxonomy): Eukaryota > Metazoa > Chordata > Aves > Accipitriformes > Accipitridae > Aviceda > Aviceda cuculoides. The sequence goes on along the minus strand of JAVJGG010000032.1, from coordinate 13,570,451 downwards.
GAAAGTTCAGCAGAGAGCCACTAAGAGCTGAGGGAACTAGGCTTGTTCAGCCTGGAGAAGGTACAGCTTTTGGGGCACCTAACAGCAGCCTGCCAATACCTACAAGGAAGTTATTAAGAAAACGGAGCCAGGCTGTTTGTTCAGTGGTGCATGAGGCCAGGACGAGAAAGCAAGGACATCAAGTTAGGCAAGAGAAGTTCAGACTGAATGTAAGAAGAAATCATGAGAGCGGTCAAGCAATGGAACAGCTTGCCCAGAGAGCTTGAGCTGACTTCAACCTTGGAGGTTTTGAGATACGAGTGAACAAAGCCCTGAGTAACTTGGTTGCATTGGGTTTGCATGGCAAGATTTTGGTAGCGGGAGGTGGAATACAGGGGTGGCTTCTGTGAGAAGCTGCTAGAAGCTTCCCCTATGTCCGATAGAGCCAATGCCAGCCGACTCCAAGACAGACCCGCCGCTGGCCAAGGCCGAGCCCATCAGCGACAGTGGTAGCAGCTCTGGGATAACAGATTTTAGAAGGTGGGAAAGGGAAACCCTGTGCAATAGCAGGCGGCTGAGAGGAGTGAGAATATGTGAGAAACAGCCCTGCAGACACCCAGGTCACTGAAGAAGGATGGGGAGGAGGTGCTCCAGGTGCTCCAGGCACCAGAGCAGAGATTCCCCTGAAGCCTGTGGGGAAGACCATGGTGAGGCAGGCTGTCCCCCTGCAGCCCAGGGAGGTCCAC